>JALBCR010000980.1:0-426822 GCA_030710515.1 Abscondita cerata
ACTTGCTTATTAGTTGCTTTATTATAGTTTTATTTTATAAATTACCTTAATAACTTTTCTTTCAAATTTTACATAAGTATTATGGTTGACAAAAAATTTCTGAAATTTGAAACTATATTTTTCTTTTAAAAAATGTAGAATTACATAAGAATAATTTATAAATGTCATACAACCAAATTTTTTCTTTTTTATATAACATTTTAATATGGTTTAAGATTTTAAATTAGACGAAATCAATTAAGTACATTTAATATGTAATCGGGTTATAAGTATTATGTCTTAATATAATTAAATTGATTGGTTAGTATACGACTCCGTGGCGCAACGGTAGCGCGTCTGACTCCAGATCAGAAGGTTGCGTGTTCAAATCACGTCGGGGTCAATTTTTTTTTTAGTTCTTTACACTCTAAAAATTAATTATACATGTTTGTATGTTATGATTATTATAAGAACAAATTTCAGCCAAAACAATACATATGTTTATTTAATAAGGAAACAATACAAAAATTTTAAGTGAGCTTTTGTCGCAGGCTCGATTGATTCTGTCCTATTTTTAATTTTTATTGACCCCAACTTCCGAGATTTCTGTGTTTCTCCGAATTAGGGTAATAAAGCATACGAGTTATGCTTACATTATTTATTTTGAATTCAATTTTTTATTACTTTTTATAATAGTAGAACCATATAAAATAGCTATTCGCGTCTGTGCTCGACATTATTATTGCTTGCTCGAAATGTGCAAACTGAACTTCGCCCATTAATTTTTGTTTTGTTTATGTTTTCTTTTCTGCAAATAAAGCCTATTTATTATCACCTGCTAACACTATACTACTACTACCTGATTACGCTGCTGCAAGAGCGATCACCCAAGCGCTGTATAACCAATCCGGTACAAGGGATGTAAAAAACACGTGTTGATCACGCATTAGTGTTTATTTACCTCTAGTTCGCCTTGGTTGAATGCAATTTAATTAATGTTTGCGAAGGTGCCAGTGCCATAATTTGCATGATAAGTTTTTTTTATCATCTTCCATTTTCCAGAGGCTGCTGACTGAGGCAGTGTCAAGTTTGGTAGTAATATTCGGGTTCTTGAGAATTAGTTTGACTTGTAAGACTCGTTCCACATGTAGTTTCAGCGGAAGAAAACTTAAAAATTTGGAGCGCATTAAACCAGTGTGCTAATGCCATATTTTAGCATTGGTAGATACTTGTCTGACCTTTAGTCACCAGCGAGGAGGTAACCACTACGCAAAATAGCGTACGATATTCAAATTATATCTAATCGTTGATTGTCAACGATCTAATGTACCCGAATATACAGCAAAACATCCATTCATATCTACCCACATCTTTACTAATCCAGATAAATCTGAATACTCATACGAGGTCTGGCTATTAAATAAGGAGACGAAAAAGGGTTTTATTATAAAAATTATTCTACATTCGAATGCTCCCCTTCAATATACTCCCCTACCCTTGCCACACACCTTTCCAAACGTTTTTTCCATTGATCGAAGCAGTGCTGGAAGTCTTCTTTGGTGAGGGCCTTTAGGAGTTCTGCCGTTTTTTTGCTTTACCGCTTCCATCGACTCAAATCGGGTCCCTTTCAAAGCAGATTTTATCTTCGGAAACAAAAAAAAAGTCGCACCGTGCCAAATCTGGCGAGTACGGCGCGTGTTCGAGCACTGGACTGCGCTTACCGGCCAAATACTGCTTCACAGATAGCGCGTTATGGGCCGGTGCGTTGTCCTGGTGCAAAATCCACAAGTTGTTCTTCCACAACTCGGGTCGTTTCTTTATCGGCGTTTACAGCCTCGGCAATCATCCGGATGCTCATTCGACGATCTGCACGCACAATTTCGCTTACACCACTTAAAAACACGTGCACGAGATAGAGAATTGTCCCCATAGGCCTCTTGCAACAATTTATAGCACTCAGTCGGAGTTTTTTTCAATTTAACGAGAAATTTGAGATTGATACGTTGCTCTTGTTTTTCGTCACACATGGTTTTCGGCACGAGAAAAAAACACGTTCGTTTCAAACCGCTACTGCACAAATACTATAATAGTGACGTAAACGTGTTTTGGTACGTGCAGAGAAAAGATATCTACATACCCAACACACTACTCGTTTTTCCTCCATCCGTCTAAGGCGCCGTCTAGGCGGACAGTCTCGTTATTTAATAGCCAGACCTCGTATACTGTGTGTCTCCAACCTTTTGGGTCAAAATAGTTTATATGGTAAGTTCACAACAAACTGAACATTTTGATATAAGAAACCTATGGCTGGAAACCATAGTTTGTTTATACAGTATGTCTGACTACTACTATGTTTACGGCTATAGGTTCCTTATATCAAAATGTTCAGTTTGATGTCAACTATCATATATCCAATTTTGAACTAAGAGACACCCTCCATATTTTTATATCTTAGTATATATCTAAACAATGTCGCCGAAAGAAAATATACTTTTTTGGAAACGTTTAGGTTACATTATTGTTTGGTCTTCAAATATCTAAACGTTCGACGGATATCCTCTTCTGCTCAAAAATTTCTTCAGCTGGAGAAGTTTAACTTCCCCTTTAAAAATTTGCTCATTGGTCCTTGCAGATCCTTGAAGTGTTGTTATCGATTGTATTAAACCAGACAAATTTTTGTACAATGTCTGAGATGTGAGGCGCCTTTCAATGAAGAACAAAGGAGCACATAATAATCGAAAATTTTCGTCATTCTGTTGCAAACATTACTTTTCTATTTATTGTTATTTACTGCAGCACTGCATATTGTTTCTAAAATGCTCGTTGTGGTTGGGTAATGAAACGTCAGTAGTCTTTTCTCCAAGTCTTGTTTTAACTTCAAATATTTTGTCTCAATTCTATTTTAAAATGTATTCCGTCTGATTGAGAATCGGCAAAGTCTGTGTAAAGTTAAAATTATATAAGGTTGCGTATGATTCATTCTGAATAACTGCCTGAATTAATTTTTAAAACGTATGTTGACGTTAGTGTGATCTTTTATACAGGTTTCTGTATTACCGATAACCTGTAATTATAGTACATTTAATCAGATGTCGTTTATCTTATTTTATTATTTATTAATCTATTGTATTAATTTCTATGAATTATGCAGTTATTAAAAGCCTAATATGTACTATTGTTTCAATTCTTGAAAACAGAAATGAAGTTAATTGCAGTTACGTATACAAGGGATATTAAACCAACAATGAAAACAAAACGATTTAATAGTGTCGACATACGATTATTACAAAATTTTTTTAGGGAAAATGGAAAATTTGAGGTTTCGGCTATCTTACGCTGTAATTTTTTTATGGGGATTCAATTTGAAATGAAAAGAAAATACGTGAAGGTGGAACAGGCTTCCGCCTGTCCCTCCAATACAAAACTTACCCGCCGCGCGATTTAGTTTCTGTCAAGAAAAATTCCCAAAAAGCGGTTATAACAGCGAAACCGCTAATGTTAGGGGTAACATGTTCCATAAAAAAGAAGTACTCTTCGAAAGTTTTTTAAATAACTGGAATACGGCACGCCACTGGTGATCAAAAGTATTGTACCGACATGGCGACGATAATTGTGAACAATTTTGCTCCTAGATTTTTTTTGATAACTTTTATCTCAAGGAAATTGTACAATTACTTACACTAATTGCATCGTTAATTACAACAATTGTAAACATTCTTAACTGTTTAATAAAGATACTTAAATAGTTGTTTAACATTTTGCGACATAGTTTAAAAAATAATCACACCGAATTACATTCGTGGTTATAATTTTTATTGGTAATTTTGACTAGACTACCACTCATCTTTGTTGCTATTAAGAAATCCCACTAGTGGACGAATAAAGATTCGTGAATCTAGTCAAAATTACCAAAAAATTATCACCGCTTATGTAATTACTATTGAATATTTGTCCTTTATGTTACGTTTTCAAAATGTTTACTTCCAAACAACGGGTTCTTATCCTTCAGTTGTGGTGTGTAAGTAAAGTTCGTGTAAAATGTTTTTCCATTAATGAGCATACTGACATATGTGCCACCCTGTAGTTACAAGGTTGATACAATCTGCAACATATTTTATTAGATAAATAAATGGCTTGTTTTTAATAAATGAAACAAACAAGTGTGTAATTATTTAATACATTTTGTCAAATTAACGCATCTCTAAAATTTTGACTTTTCTAAAAATGTCTTTTCTATTAGTGTTCATTATATTCTCTCACTAAATATAATACGTGTTAGGATTAATCGCAACACTACTTTTATTATTCCTGATAATAAAGTTAAGGGTATTGTATGGAACTTCGTTCCGACGTAAAAATAGTAGACAAATCGGAAATAATTGCTACAAAGGTTTTATTGTTTTACTGGCTTCAATATGCCTATCCTAGGTTGCCCTCGGCGAAGTTGTGATAAGTGGTGGGGGGTTAAAACGTACCGGAAGTCACACCGTTATGAAAATATTTTCAGTAAGTAGACCATGTCCATTGGTATAAAAGGTACAAGTTTTCAGTTGAATCGGTTTTTCGTTCTCATTATTCGTCTAACATGCTATCGTCGAGGGACATTTTGTATTTAGAACTTCCCTTAGGACCGATTAAAATTCAAAGTACTTTTTCATCAATTTGAAAATTTAAAAGTTTTTTATGTTCTGCACAGTTCACACTATAAAATCTCATCTAAAGGAAGGTCCCACAATATAGGTAAAATCTTCAAATACATTATTCTGTTATAAAATCAATAAAACTTTTATATAAAAATGTTTGCTAGATCGAATTGTTAAACCTATAGTAACACAAACGTTCCACTTTTTGCGCCGAGTCCAAACCTACTCCGTCTTGAACCTAGAATAGCCGCGTCTACAAATAAACAACGAACCCACATACATTTTTTAATTTTAGTATAGTGATGTTTTTTTATTTAGACAACTGATTTATACGGCTCCGGAAGTGTATCTTGATGGATCTTCAGGAAATTTATCCAATCCAAAAGTTGACGTATGGTCAGTCGGAATGATTCTTGCCGAACTAATTCTGGACAAACCACTTTGGCAATCTTTAAAGCTTGGTCAACGCATACGGAAGGTCTTATCGATTGTTCAAGGAAACCATTCCATATTTGAGCGTATAGCTAGAGAACATAATTGTTATGAAAAATTTCTAGTAAGCAATCGTGTTATTTTATTCTTTTGTAACAATTCTTTTTTAGAACCTCGAGTCCGGTTTAAAGCGAATTGTAGAAGATTGTCTTAACCCACTACCGCAACACAGACCAACAATTCCAGAATTATTAAAAAACTCAATCTTTGATCAGTTTAAACTTGTGCAGACAACGAATAAAAGTAAAATTTGTGATGACTTTCAGAAATTCACCATTAAAGAATTGTATTATTGGTGGCAACTGGCTGGAGGAGATGTATTGTTAGAATTAAAAAAACAAGGTTTAATAAGGTCAAGTCCACCAATTCTTTCTATGCCCAAGTATGTTTATTTGGCTTTAAATGTTTTGATTTTTTTAGTATTTTTTAGAATGGTACTAATAGACGGATCTATATTAGGACAAGAAAGAAATCCAGCTACTCTTTATGATCCAAGAGTGATACAAATGCCTTTAGAAAGTTTATATCAAAGATTTTCTCATATTAATACGTATAGTTATTATCCTCTTATTCACTTCAAGTCCGAAATATTAGCAAGCATGGAACTACCTCCATATGATGCCGAGCAATTGCCGTTGGTTATAAGAGAAAAAGATCCTGAGTATCAGTTCCATCGAGTAATTTTATTTAGAAGGTTATTACATGTAAGTGTTTTTTTTTGTGAACAAATGTTATCATACAATTTAAGGGATACCCATTCACTAAAGAAGACATTATTAAAGAAGCGAAAAGGATATACCTCCATTGCTTAGAGGGAGTATTTGGGCTTCTTTATTGAATTTGAAAGGAAATTATGAACAAGAATATACAGTAATAGATAAAGAGACTCCAACTCCGACTGATAGACAGGTTTGATAGTTAATTTAAAAAAAATTAATCAAGTAAAATGATTCTAGATTGAAGTCGATATCCCTAGATGTCATCAATACAATGAATTGCTTTCATCAGGAGAAGGTCATAAAAAACTAAAACGCATTCTAAAAGCCTGGATATACAAAAATTCTCAATATGTTTATTGGCAAGGATTAGATTCTCTAACAGCACCATTTTTATACTTAAATTTTAACGACGAAGGTATGGACAGTTTAAATACCCACACAAAAATAAAATTTAAAATTTTTAGCGAAAGCATTTTCGTGCTTGTCTATGTTTATACCAAAGTATCTGCATAATTTTTTTTTAAAAGACAACTCAGCAGTTATTCAAGAATACTTAGCTAAATTTTCCCAGTTGATTGCATTCCACGACCCTAATTTAGCCAATCACCTGCATAACATTAATTTTATTCCTGAGCTATTTGCAATTCCGTGGTTTTTAACGATGTTTTCTCGTAAGAACATATAATTAAGATATTCATTTTCTAAAATTGGTTTAATTTGTAGACGTATTTCCTCTTCATAAAATATTACACTTGTGGGATAAATTGTTATTAGGAGATTCATCGTTCCCCTTACACGTCGGTTTATCAATTTTATCTCAGTTAAGAGACACGTTGCTTGCCTCTGGTTTTAATGAATGTATATTGCTATTTTCTGACTTGCCAGAAGTAGATATGGAGCAGTGTGTTGTTAATTCGTTGCTGACTTACAATTCTACACCGAAAAGTATTACTACGAGGTCGCACCAGAACGAACTTCATGAAGAAATTACTTTGTCGGTAAGTTATTTCCTTATATCTTTCACTTGCTAACGTTATTACTATAGGACATTCATTTAATTTCTGTGCAACAATTAAATAAAGAAAAATGTCCTCGAATCAGTGTGAATGATGTAGTAGGATTAATTAAAAAGTCTGCGGAAGAGACTATTATTGTTGATATTCGTAATCCTCCACAGTATGTATTTTTTCTGGTAAACTACAATTAATAATAAAACATATATAAAAATTCTAGATTTAATAGATGTTCAATCAAAGGAAGTCTAAATATTCCATTTTCTAGTGTAAAATTTGGCGAAACCAACATTGACAATATTGGAGCGTACAGTTCGATTTTAAAATCCAATCAATCAAAAGTTGTCGTAGTTGTAGGAACAGAAGATACGAATTTAGAATTGGTACGACAATAAACCAAATGTTGGATTTTTGATTGTTTTCTTTTTTTTAGTTTCCAAAATATTTGTTACAGTGCAATATTCCGAAAGTTTGTGTATTGCATGGAGGTTTTAATGCTCTTCTACCAATAACTCCTACTGTTTTAATTTCACAAAATCAGATCTAATATGTGTTAAGAAGTCAATTTTTATGTGTCTTTTTATATATTGTCTAATTTCTGTGTTTTGTTTGGAATTTTTTTATTGTATTGAGGAAAGAGGAGATACGCAGAAATGTGTGTTTTTGTAATTTTAAAAAATTTTTACGTTTTCTCAACGTTTAATAAATTTATTATTATAATTTTTTGCTGATATTGCCGAACACTTGAATCCTATGCTGCTATAGTTGCTTGAGCTCTGGCGTGAAAATTTATTTTTTCCGAAATCGTCACTAAAGAACAAGGAAATCGGCAGTAAAGTAAATAAAATAGGCACTATAGTAATTCATTATACGACGATTTTAAGTTCACATTTTCGCCGGTAGAGAAATTTTAGAATCACCCATGCTCGGTGGAAACATTTGACGTAAAAAAGAAAACTTAAAGAACGTTATAAAATTGTCAGATTTTGTTCAAATTTTGGGATTTCGGAAAAAATATATGTACCTCGGCACTAAAGTTTGACTTTTCATGACGAATGTGTTTGAGTTGCAGAGGCGATAGCCGAGGCAAAAAAACATTCGTTTTAAAAATCCGTGATACATAAATAACTATTATATTCAAAATTAATTAAAATATTTGTGGAAGTTTGTGATGATGGCAAGAAGAGTCTGAAATCAACCAACTATTTGGGTTATTTATTTCAGAATCGACTAAAACAGTGACAGTCAATGGTCGTAAAATATTTATCCCACAACGTTAGAAAATCAAATTCGCATTCTTTTAACAGCCGAAAAAATTGAATTTTGCCCGGCTAACTTAATCTCGACTGTAAACAAGAGTAGTTTGTGTACCTAGGTGAGAAAGTGAACGTTTTCCGAGTCGAAAGAAGATAAGGACAGACGAGGCGTAGGAAACGACTTTCTCGTCATGGTTCACGCAACATTTTTTGTCCCTTCTGTGCAGAATATTGGGAGGTAGTGAATCACAAAACTAATTTGTAAATGAATATATTTAGTGAACTATATAAAAGTAAGATGCAACTTAATGTTAATACTCGTATGCTTGCAACCGCTCTACATTAGCGTATATCACCAACTGAATTGTAGGCTATTCGTCGTAACGTAATTGGAACGTGCAACTAACGTTGTCGCTTCCTAACACAGAAGAGGTCACGTGATTTTAGCGTTTATCGTGTGTGTTTGGACGATATCCAAAAACTCTCTATTATTGCAATTTTTCTAAGATAGCATATTTTTTATTTTGATACATCAAGGTCTGATTTTGTTTTTTTCCCATTTAAGTAATATTATATCTCTTTTACTGTTTCTGAAATCCCCATGTAGAAAGTCAATGTTAGATTTTTAACTTTGCTTAAACTAAAATATTTGAAAAATTTAATATTTTAGGTATTGCTTGCTTAAAGCTGCATTTTATTTTTTTTTGTAAATTGCATTTTGGTTTAAAAATGATAACAAATTTCTGTACATTCGAATGGCACTATATATTTCCTGTTTATTTTAGCCTGCATTAAGCACATTGAAAACATTTTTGTGAATAGGTTTTCTAAAAATAAGTTATTGATTTTTTTTTACTTTTTTCGGAGGTTGCTTTCATGTGTTCATTTTTGTTCATCGCTTTTGTTCTTAAATAGTCCAGTGCATTTAGGAATTGACCCACCATTTTGTATACATTTTTCTCTTACCCTTTCGTCGACATCTTGATTTGGTGTTTTTTTGAATTTTTATATCTCGCGTTCTGATTATCTCTCAGTCATAAACTTGGTCTTTGGATTCGTTTTGAGTTATATTTTCAAAAATTTTATACAGTGACTATCAGCAAAGAGTTTGCATCAAATGGAAAAATTTTTGTAATTGAGATATCCGAAAATTTCTTTTGGCAAATGAATTCAGCATATCGAATGACAAATGAATGACAAAATTTGACGAATGTCACGTGACCACTGTCATGGCGGCAAATTTAAAAAATATCCCTTACATATGTAATAAGTGAGGTTAGATGACAAGATATTAAAAAATGCCTAAGAGAAAAGTTGTTCAGAATTAGATTACACGTCTATGTGCAAATTTTCAAAAGAAAATAACGGCTTTTCAAAAATATCAGTTTTCCGGCATTTTTTCTGGCTTTTGGTTTCAATGAAGCGGTTGTTCTTGGTAAAGGTACCACCGTTGTAAGTTCGTCATCAACTTCGCCGTCTTCGTCATTCGAGTTCTCTACATCTTCTTTTGCACTTATGCAGAATTCTCCACAGCAAATCTTGCACAAAACAGAACATTTCAAACCTGCTTTTCGACATCCACAAACACTGCTACAGTTGGTTGTACATCCAGAGAATACATCAAAGTCCAGAAGTATTCGTGGTATCGATTCCTGATCGGTTTGTCAATTGGTTCCAAGTGCATTTATCTCTGCATCGATTCACTTTTGCACTTGATGATATGTTCGAAGGGAATGTTGCTTCGCTGCTGAGCTTGTGGGAGGTAAACGCGATAAGTCAGTTTTGGTTTTCAGATCAGGTTGCGAAAACGAGCATATTATCAAGTGCAAAAGTGGATCGGTGCAGAGAAAAATGCACTTGGAGTCAATCACAACCGATCAGGAATCGAAACCACGCAAAGTTTTGGACATTGTATCCTGTGGATGTACAACGAAGTGTAGCAGGGCTTGTGGATGTCGAAAAGCAGGTTTGAAATGTTCTGTTTTGTGCAAGACTTGCCGTGGGGAAACCTGGGCGACCGCGAAAGAAGATGTAGATGACTCAAATGACGAAGACCGATTTAATTGAAAAGAAAACCAAGCGAACCGCCTGTGATAAGTGGGAATGAAGATGATGGCTATTAATATTATGACAAAGTGAGAAATTCACTAAAGAAAAAGTGAAAACGGAGGAATAGGCTTATTGGGAAACCACATGAAAAAAAAGCGCGCCGTGAACTTAACCTCAAGGGTGGTGCGAAATTGAGTTTGGAAAAAAATATGTATAAAATTAAAACCTGTTGAAATATTAATTGTTTCAATATAAACACAGTTCTGCGTTAAATAAATTAGTAACAAATAGCAATAACGTCATTGAATAACATTTGGGAAGAATAAAGTCATCATTAAACCCATCCAAATGTTCATTTTTTAAATAAAAATTCACTCCAACAAAATTTTTATTGAACATATACAGTGTCCGCCATAAAGTTGGAACCATATGGCAATTTTTTTATTATTGTAGTTATAAAAACTTTGGAGGGCAATCACTTCTGCTTCTGAAATAACTTAAAATGCGCCAAGTCAAAGTTGACAGGTAACATCTGTCAATTGTCAAGTTCGTAATTTTGGAAAAAAATGTCCTAAAAATGGGTCAATTTGTTAAAATTTCGAAAAATGTTACTATGAAATTATGATGCTAATCACATTTTATGCCCATGTGCCGATTTTGAGAGAGAAATTTTGATGTTCAATAAATTTCATATTTTCGTATTTTTTTATTCATCCCCTAAATTATTGTTTTAAAAAAATTAAAAAAATTTAAAAAAAATAAAAATTGTTTAAATTACTTTTTATATTATTATTATAATTAATATATTTTTTTGTTTTTATTATTTTTTAAATTTTAAAAAAAAAAATAGTTTTTTTTTTTATTTTTAAAAAATATTTATTGTTTGTAATTTTGAAGTAGTCGTTATGTGTTAAGATATTCAAATTATAATTAAAACCATTTTTGTACTATCCAACTAAATTTTAATAAAGAAAAAGGTTGAAAAACAATTTCTGATTTTTTTGAAATTTGGAAAATAATCCAGAGACTATCAACTTTTTTTAGTTGAGAATATCAATAATATAAAATGCCCATTTACGTACGAATATTATAATCATAATATGCAATGGAATGATAGCCTTTATACTGTTTTTTAAACCGTTTTACAATGTTTTAAAGCAAATTGCCAGTTATGGGGTGAACTAAAAAATACGATAATATGAAATTGTATTGAACATCAAAATTTCTCCCTCAAAATCGGCACATGGGCATAAATGATTCAGCATCATAATTTCCTAGTAACATTTGGCTTCGGAAATTTGTAACAAATTGTAAATGCTAGAAATTACTTTATCTTTAATAAAGTTCTCTCACAAAAAAGCGTCAGGTGGACTGGAAAAAACATAGGAACCGAAAAGAAAAAAAAACTTTTCTAAGTCTTTCTGTCGACTTTGAAAATCAATAACTTTTTTCCGTTAAACGCACAGTTTTTTGTTATATAACATTGTTGAAAATATAACTCAAACCGAATCCAAGTTTATGACTGTGCGATAATTAGAACGCGAGATATAAAAATTCAAAAAAAACACCAAATCCAAGATGGCGACGAAAGGGTTGGTTTTAGGGATGCGCAAACTTCAAGTTAAACTCACCGAGGAAAACCCTTTCGAATGGAGGGTAAGAGAAAAAATGTTTACAAAACTGGTGGGTCAATTCCTAAAGGCACTGGCCTAAAAAGTGTAATAAATGTGTAAATAATAAGAAAAGTAAACACAAATGTTGTTTCTGGATTTTTATTTGGGTCCAAAATATCAACATTTCTTATACAGTGATGGGCAAATATGAAGTATTTTTTATCTCTGAAGTGTTAAACATATCAGAATAAAATTTGGAAGGTAGGTATTACAGTAAATCGTGTATTTGTATTTAAATTGTTCAATAATTTCGACTTTTAAAAAATTTCTTATGAAACATCTTGTTTATTATTTTAGTTTTGAATACAGAATTTTGTTTAGTATAAGAATATAAGGTGGAATATTTTTTATTTCAATACCAACTAAGATATTAACAAAAAAGTATCTATTAAAAGGAAAAAGCTAAGTAAGCAGTGTTTGAATTTAAATTTGTACTGTAGTTTGAAATTAGTTTGTATTGTGAGCCTTTGGGCTCTGGTAGTAAACATTTTCATCATGTTCATTAGACACATTTAGTGTTATATTTTTATGTTCATTAATTTATTTCAGTTGGGCCACCTAATTTCGGGACACCCCGTATAAATAATAAAATACATTCTGACAATCCTGATTATACTATGGATTACACAGCATTTTATTTTTATTTAACTTTAGCGCGAAAATAAATAAACATCATTGGTTGATTTAAGTCAGTCACAATGGAGGTGGTGATACGTTTCTCCCCCCTACAGCTGCTTGCCATTTTACAACTAACATCTAGTTTCTGATTACTTTTGATAACCTTTTTCAAAGTTCTCTTTTATAAAAACATATACTCCCACGATGTCTGATTCAGAGTGCCACAAGAAGACGAAGATGTCAAGTTGTTTAGAACAAATCAAGAATTTAACAACGGTCGTCGCCGATACCGGTGATTTCGAAGGTAATTGCAATTACTTTCAATACATCAAGTAGGTTTATTTAATTCTCTCACGGTATAAGCAAGGTCATTGCATGACCTACACTTATATTTTCCTAGATTCATAATTTTGCAGTTACATTTTGTTTATAAATCATTTGCATGATGCTGTTATCTTTAATCATTTAAAAGTTATTTGTAAGTCATTTTGCATAACATTTTGTTTTAGATAAAACTTCAGATTTTAAAGGTGCCCTTTCCAATTTGGAAGCAAATGTACAATTGTCCTATATGAAATAATATTCCTCCAAGCAATGAGACCCACTTACAAAATCAAGTTATGCATATTAATGATTGGTAAAACTGTTACAAATTCTCGTATATAATGTTACTAAGCTCTAAAGTTGCTACTTTCCTAAATCACTAATGCAATCGGTTTTTAAGTTTAATAATCTAAGATGAACTGAAGAGATTGATAGATAAATAAGAGAATTTTTAATTCATACAAACTGAAAGTAAATGTAATTTTTATAGTTTAGCCGTAAACCTGAATGTTAAATAATAATGTACATATGCAGTAAGAACATAAAAACAGCCGGTTCCACCAAAAACCAATGTTTTAAAACAATGGTATGTAAGTTTTTAAACATTGCTTAAATTTAAGTCATGTTGGTGGAACAACCATAACATAATCTGGGCTTCTCATATGATGTATAAAATCATGTTTGTATAGTCGCAGAGAAGTAAAATTTTCTTTTTGTGAATATTACAAACATGAGATTAAATTATTGTTTTTCGAAAAAGAAAATGTTAAATGAATTATTTTTCATTATCACGATTTATTAGATTTTATTTATTATGCCGGGAGATTCACTTTAGTGTTCACAGCCTTTTATTTTATTTATTGTAAAGAAGAAATACTCTAAACCATGTACAGAGTGTTAATTAATCAGTGTCTGATATTTTACAGGAGGATTCCTTAGTTATTATCGTAATGTTATTTATGATAACATTTTATATATAACTGAAGGGATGCATAATACACAAACACAACCGTCCGTTATGATGACTTTATTACAACTCCACAATGTATGTGTTACAGGTTACATGGTGTACAAGACCTTCATTTTTGAAAAACAGGGTATTCAAGATTTATTTTCATTTTTGGTTGTTTCTCAATAATTTTGAAATTTTTATTTATTTTTATTAACATGAAAACATTTTAAACGGAAAGAAAGGAATAGCTTTGCAGCGCAAACTTTGTAGCCTACTTGATACTTTCCTTTTCAAAGAGTACATGAGTTAATGACAGGACTTTTGACAAGAATACCTTTTTACATAAAAATGGTAGGGAAATCGATTTTTGTATAAAGACAAATATGCACAAAAAACTTGTGACCCTAAAAGAGATAATTCTCTAGAAGTAGCACCCCCTACAATTTGAATTTCTCAGGTTAAAAACCTCCGCAGTACCATTTTTGTTAAAATATTGAGATTATCTCAAAAACTATTTAGGAAAAATAAAAATAAATCTTTAATATTCTGTTTCTCAAAAATGAAGGTCTTCCAGACCTATGCTTATATGCATTTTTTCCTTAAAAATAACCGAGGAATCCTCCTTTAACATATCTGACATTTATTAAATAAAACCCTACATATTTATAAATGGCGTGTTAACCACATTTCGTGAGCTGTAATTATGCAGGGTGTCTAGATAAGGGTGGGGAGCGGCTATATCTCAAAAATGGAAAATCCTAGAGATCTGGGAAATAAATTCTTATAAATAAATAAGATGAGAGAAATGTGTGGAAATTATTTTGAAGTTCGCAAATTGACCACTATGGAGTGTAACTGATATCAGGAAACGTAAAGTTAATGTTATCTCGGAGGATGAGTCATAACTTTGAAAACTGAAAACATCATTTCATAGCTTGTGTGTTACGTGGTACAATTCGTACTACCCTTTTGTGAGATAATTGAGCGTTTCCAGACTTTTGTTCCACTCTGTATATAAGCTTCCTATTGTTTCTAATTTTAGTATCGGTTTGCTGATGATGATAGCTTAGCTATTGAAACACGTGTACGAGTAAAGTTTTTTCGTACAGTTTTTGGTATTTTTCCGTTTGTTATTTAAATTTATTGTTATGTCATTTTAGAGATAAGAAACAGTAGAACGTTCAAATCAGCAGTGGATTGCAAATTTTAAAGAAATTTAATAAATAATTGCAGTCAGAATTTTAAAAAATCGATTTTGTTAATAATGTGTTCTGTTTTACAATATGACGCTCGATTACCAGATAATGTTAAAATTTAGGGAAAAACCGACCCACCCATCTATTTCCAATTTGTTTAAGCTACAAATGATCTAATTGCTATTCTTTTCGAAAACCCCGTAGTTTTGCGAGATATTTACAAAAAACTGGTTTCTACCTCTTTTATACTATATAAACAATTTAGCAGGGGTCTTTGGGGACTTTTGACACAATGTATATAATGGCAATATCTAGTCGTACACAAAAATTAACTGAATGTATGCTTGATTGGATGCTTACATAATGAGTAATGAACCGCAAAAACATTGGAATAGTCAAGACTGTTAATGGCAAGTAATTTCTTATTGTTCTATTCCTTCATCTTTTTGTGCTTTTGAATAATTTCTTTTTGATGAAGTTTATGTGGGTTTTCAAATGTACATCATGATTGTTGATTGTCGTGTTTCATGTAAATTAGGTTGCTTGAATCACTTAGGGGCAGAGTGGGGGGTAAATGGATTCGTTTGAAAAAACGTGCAAGTTCAGTTCAAATCGATCGGATCAGTTTGAAAGAATACGTCTAATAGTTAAATCATATAAGGTGTATTTCATTCATGCATTGTTTTCATTCAATCTTTGATTTGGAGTTCTTCT
This sequence comes from Abscondita cerata, assembly GCA_030710515.1. Taxonomy (NCBI): domain Eukaryota; kingdom Metazoa; phylum Arthropoda; class Insecta; order Coleoptera; family Lampyridae; genus Abscondita; species Abscondita cerata. The sequence goes on from JALBCR010000980.1 coordinate 15,629, forward strand.
GGCATGAATTTTATATTACGGATATGACATTACATTACCCATTACATCCGTTACATCTAAATTCTCTCTTTATTCAGCGTTTTGCTTTAATTTTTGGTATATACTCTTCCTTCATTGTTTGGTGGGTTTTAACCTTTCTTGCCACGTTGGGCCCTATTAATAATTGGGATGGTTAGGATGTGGTTTAAGGAAATAAAAATAAGGGAATTTAATTATCATATAACTGCTTTCACTTTCAATCACAATAAGTTTCAACATAATTATGATGAGGATTTTCTTTAAATATAAAATATTCTGAATTTGTGGAAGCTTTGTTTTGTAATACATATAATTGTCGAAGTATTGACTTCTCCCTGCTTGAAATTTTGTAGAACACATCTTCGATTATATTCAATCACGCAATAAATGTGATAATGAATATGTAAAGCATACAAAATGAACCTACTTTGTAAACAAATTAAATCATTAATATTTGTGGTTTCACAAGTGTTAATAATAATAGTTGGTATTGCATGAAGTTGAGAGAAAAACTTCTGAAGTTTTTCTCGCAACTTCTGGCAATACCAACTATTTAGTACAATCCAGAAGGTTATAAAGATTACCAACTGATTATTAATAATGTTTTTGTAGCTATGAAAATATATCAACCGACAGATGCAACAACCAATCCATCTTTAATATTAGCGGCAGCAAATCTGAATCAATACAAACCACTCATAGAGAAAGCGGTCGCATATGGAAAGAAAACAAGCGGATCTATGAAGGAGAAAATTGACGCCGCTATGGATATGCTTTGCGTTTTATTTGGTGTAGAAATTCTTAAAATTATTCCAGGACGGGTATCTACAGAAGTTGACGCCAGGTATATGTTCTAAACACAATAAAGCGTATGTCTATGCGGTAATCATATTTTAGGCTGTCTTTCAATAAGAACGCGAGTGTAGCAAAAGCGCAAAGGATCATTCAGTTGTACAAAGAACAGGGAATTGATAAAAAAAGAATTTTAATAAAATTAGCGTCGACCTGGGAAGGCATACAGGCAGCAAAGTAACACACAGCAACATTTTTTAACAAGACTATAGAGCTATAAATTTTTTTAGGGAACTGGAGGAAAAACATGGAATTCATTGCAATTTAACTTTGTTGTTTTCTTTTGCACAAGCTGTAGCTTGTGCTGAGGCTGGTGTTACATTAATTTCTCCATTTGTCGGCCGTATTTTGGACTGGTACGTAACCAACACTAACCAAAAGTCTTTTACTGGAGAAGAAGATCCTGGAGTGTTGTCCGTCACAAAAATATACAATTACTACAAAAAATATAATTACAAAACAGTAGTGATGGGCGCTTCTTTCCGTAACATTGGTAAAGTTTTTATAAATTATGACAGTGGCATTCACACTTTTTTTTCTTTTAGAGGAAGTTAAAGCTTTAGCTGGTTGTGACTTGCTTACAATCAGTCCTAAATTGCTTGGTGAATTGGAAGAAAGTAACGAACAGGTTAAAAAACGATTAAGCAAAGATTCGGCGATGAAATCCGATCTGGAAAAAATATCGTTGGATGAATCAAAATTCCGCTGGCTGCACAACGAAGACGTAATGGCTACCGATAAACTCGCCGACGGTATTAGGAAGTTCGCTGCCGACGCTGTAAAACTAGAAAACATTTTAAAGGATTTGATGAACTAAATCAGGGTATTTATTGTTTTTATTGTTGAAACATTTACAGTGGCTTATATTTCTATCTTTTTAAATTTCTAAATTTTTAAATATAAATACCAACTGTTCGCAGTATGTTTTACCTTTTTAAATTGTCCCTTTGTATTCATTTCTTTTACAGATTTCTCAAGTCAATCGTAATTATTTTATGTACGTATACTGTCACTGTACGTTGATGAAAAATGCAGTAGAAGAATGTAGTCGTGTACAACTTTATTATTTATTTGATAAGATGTTATCGATCTGGAGTTAAAAACGTCTTTTGTCCGTATTAGATTGTTACACAAAATTAAACTTGTCGATATGATATCGTCGAGACTTTATTTTCTACCCTTATACTGAAAAAAGTCTAGTTTCTAGTAAGTTTTAACTGCCTGCCTAGCATGATATAATTATGTACTGAGAAAAATGCATTTGCATGAAAACAAACAGGCATTTCTCTTAACACTTTTATTATAGTACCTATACTGTATTCGTCCTCAACATCGACGAGCAATCCAATCGTATTGGACCCGTCAGAAGTTTTAAGTATACAAAAAGGTCGAGAAAAACGGAAAGAACACCCGAAAAGGCAAAACAATATAAGGATAACGACGAAGAAAAAATGGAGGAACTAAAACAACTAATTTTGTCTATCAAAATGAACCTTATGGAAAAGATGGACGAAGACAAAAATATGTTGAGGGAACTACCGGAGATTAGGCAAGAACTCGTGAAACTGAACAAAGATGGGGAAAGGAGACAAATAATTTAATAAAAAAGGATGGAGAAAATAGAAGGAAATTTTTTATGATTTGCAAAACAAGATTAAAAACATCCAAAACAATATCGAACAAATTGATACAAACCAAAGAACCAAAATATAGTAATCAAAGCAGTAGATTTAAGAATGAAGATATAAATTAGTTAGGTAGAAAAATGTATTCGAGATAAACTAATGGTTAAACATAAGATTATGACAGCGCACAATAATAATAAAGGCCAAGCATCCCCATAACATTGGTAAAATTAAAACGTTGGGAAGAAACGCAGGAAATAATGAAAAACAAAAACCAACTAAGAGGTTCAAGGATATTTATTGATAATGGTATGTCGAAAGGAAAAAGATCATCCAGAAACGGATAAGAATCTGGAAAAGAGCAGAAGGAATAATAACTAAGGTAGGATGGAAAAAACTGAATATAGAGGGAAATATGGTGGAAATGTGATACAGAGCAAAAATAAACTGGTACAGATTGCTGGAGACTCAAAAAACTAAAGATAAAAGAAATGCCCGTTAAAAATATTAATGTACCGCGAAATTAATGTATAAAGTCGGTATACTCTTCCGGTACAGGTTTTATTTATAATATTACTCCCTTTAAGGATCTTCAAGGCGGAGGTTAAAAAGAAGGAAATGTAATTGCCTAAAAACAAATAATTTAAAAAAAAATAAAATAAAATAAAAAAAATATTTTTTTTTTATAATTAAAAATTAAAAATTTAAAAAAAAAAATAAAAAAAAAAAAAAAAAAAAAAAAAAAAAAAAAAAAAAAAATTAAATTAAAAAAATAAAATAAAATAAAAAAAACAAGTAAAAAAAGGGAAATGGATGTTCAAGGTGAAAGGTCACATTATAATGTAGCAGAGATGTCTGACTAAGAGAGGTAACCCGCTGTATCCCAGAAACTATGTATCGTACAACTTAGAGAAAAAAATCTGTATAACAAAGTCGCATAAGCGAAACTGCTGGAAATTATTTTTAAGTTTCCTACTCTACCAATAGAGGTTGTAGTTCACAATAATAACACAAAAACATTTTCTATAATAAATGCAGAGTAATAGTACCGCAAAATTTAAATATACGTAATCTTCAGATTATTTTAGGTCAGTTTACTCCAGTACTTTATCATCTATCTCAGTGGTTCCCATACTTTTTTCTCATAGACCACTTTAAACATTTTGCTGGATCTGGTGGACCCCTGCAGCTATTACATTTACTAACTTACTTCCAAAACCCGAAAAAGTATATGTCTATGTAAATCTGTGTTGTGGCTATTTTTCAATCAACTATGAGTTGAAAGTTTTCGAAAAAAGGTGAGAATTTATATTGCTTTGATTATGCTGTGAGTATTGTCATTCAAGCTAAGTTTCAAAGCCAGTCTAAAAGCGTCTTCATCCAACAGTTGGATTCCTACTTTACTTTTTGTATTCTAAGATTGACTCACAGTACAAGAAACCAATAATCTTCCACTTCGGAGTGGTAAAAGTAAAAATAAATATTTTCTTGTTTTGTAGCTATTTATTCAAACACAAAAATTACTACACTTTTAATTATGTTGTTATAACAGTCTTAGTAGAATCAATTTAACATCAAACTAATAATGATTATTATTTTAAAACAGTCGCAATATAATCAAAACTTTGATTATATTGCGACTGTTTTAAAATAATAATCATTATTAGTTTGATGTTAACTTTATCTCAGATTACCATTGTAATCTGAGATAAAAGTTATAATTTTAATGGGAGGGATGTACTTGGTGAATTGACAGCAAATTATCAATATTTGGCTTGAGTTTAGTTAAGTATAACCGTAAATCTCCTCGCTCTGTAATATTTAATCTGCTCCGTTTTTTGTCAACAAGTTTGTTACGGCACTAAAACTGCGTTCGACAAGATATGACGAAGGAAACGCTATGAGAAATTTTTGCACAATTCCCCACAGTCCTGGATATTTTTCAGGTATTTGTGCCTGCAGCCAAAATGATTGATACCCTCTTTTGAATGCTACTTTGAGCTCCTCATTAGTGCTAAGCTCGAGTAGCTCTTCTTGCAGTACCACATTTTCCACTTCAGTTTCATCATATGGATTTATTATCCATGGTGGTATATCCATCGACAGAATGTCTTCAAATCTGATTTTAAAATCATCATACAGGGCAATCAAATGTTGAACATACGTCTGAATATCTTCGTCGAGGCATTCTACCTGCGATAAATTTGGAAACTGGGAAAATTCACGTCGACCAATATTTTGCTTCATAAGTTTCAGTTTACCAAGAAAAGCTGAAATTTCACTCTTTGTTTTTATCAAATTGAGGCTGTCCCCTTGTAACTGTAGGTTGAGGTCATTGAATTTTTGAACAAATCTGTCAAATACGCAATGTCTGCTTTGAAATTCATGAGGTTTTCTTTTAAAACAGGATCTTTAGTGTTCAGAAACTCTAAAACAGAGTCGAAAAGCAAATAGAATCTTGATAGACATGCACCTTTCGACAACCAGCGTACTTCGGTATGTAGCAGCAATCGTTGGAAGTCCTCATCATTTTCTTCGCACAACTGTGCAAATAAGCGCGTATTTAATGCATTGCTTCTTATTTTGTTAACTGCATTAATCACAAATTGAAGCGCTTGGTGCAATCTATCACTCAATTTTTTCGCTACTAGATGTTGTCGGTGGATGACACAGTGAATTGCAATTACCTCTGGTATAATCCTTTTAAGATGTTTGTAGAATGCAATTGATTTTTCCGTAAAAAATCATTCAGAACATTAAAAATTGATTCACCTTTAGTGTCAGTCTTCAAAGTTTTCGCGAATAGTAACTCTTCAAACATTTGTTCGCCTTTGATAAATCGAACATATGCCAATAATAATGCTTCATTGCCAGGTAAAGTTGACTCGTCCAGTTGAATAGAAAAATGAGTTGTTTGCAGATAATTACACAAGAAACTTTCAACATCAGAGCTCATTTCATCAATACGTCTTTGTACAGTGTTGTTACTCAAAGGAATTCTTTTAAGTATGTCAAATGAAGATTTGTGCAGGACAGTTTTTAAGACCTCTTCAACAGCAGGCAAAATTAACTCCTCTCCAATGGTATGCGGTTTCCCAGATTTTGCTATAAGTAATGAGATATTGTAAGATGCCCGCAAGCCATCGTCGTTGCTTTCAGACGTTGAAGCGAACATACTATGCACGGTGGGTCTCTTTTCATACTTTTCCTTCAATGTTTGGAAATATTTCAAATCCTTACCTATTTTGTCAGGATGACACCTTCTTAGATGATCTTCCAGCTTCGATGGTTTCATAGAGTCATTGCTCAAGACTTTGTTGCATAAAAGACACATGGGCAATCGCTTGTCTGTATTTGATGGAAGAAAACCAAATTTCAAATATTCAACACTGTACTGTCGACACTTCTTCTTAGATTCAGCCATGTTTCGTATCAATTACTTACCTGTAAATATGAAAAAAATGTTTGTTAAGTAATCTTAAAATGATTTAACAAACATAATAGAAGTGGCTTTTAAGATACAAGTTGCTAACAAATAGATAGGTAGGTACTTACTTTTCCAACACTGGCAAACAATAATATCAATTCACTTTAATTTTCAAAAGTCTGAAAACTACTTCCGTCACTGGTGAACACTTATATAGGTACACTTTCTTTTTGAAATTCCGGAAACAACTGAGTAATGTTTATCATTCGCATTCGTATTTATATTAAAGAAAAATCCAACAAGTTCATGCAAGTTCAGACACGACTTTAACTAGGCGGGCGGGCGGCGCGGCATCGGCGAGTCTTGACACGCTCTTTCTGAATATGGAATATGCAAGTTCTTACAAAAACAATTGCTGAGCTTATAATATTGTCTTCCTATATTCATAGGAGAAGTCAAGCTTCTTATAATATTGTCTGCCTATATATATTATTGTCTCCCTTATTCATAGGAGAAGTCAAGTCGGGTCACCTAATACATTTTTATAGACCCCCGTTAACGAGTTGTGGACCCCCATTTTTTTCCACGCAAGCGTAGACCCCTATCGGGCTCCCGTGGACCCTGGGGGTCCACCTGGACCACTTTGGGAATCGGATCATATCTTGTAAAATAATTAGTAGGGTAGGGGTGAGTGAGGAATGATGTTTTGTGTGATTATTCAGAACTACTCCCTCTATTGGTGGAGTAGGAAACTTGAAAATAATTTCCAGCAGTTTATCTTATTCGACTTTGTTTTTTTTTCCTAAGTTGTACGATAAATCGTTTCTTAAATACAATGGCTTACCTCTCTTAGTCAGACACCTGACTAACCTATCTATTGCGGCTGTAGAGGAAAAGATGCAGCACATTTTTGCGAATTATTATTTTTATCAAATTTTCCCTAATTTGGTGATAGTGATATGTAATGTCATAGTGTAACATAGCACATGACGTTAAAGAAGTATTTTTTTGCTTATTTTTCGAAAACTCGGAAATATGATTCAGCTTCAGTAATTCCAATGCAGGTTTAACCGAAAACGGGTGTTTTTAGCGGCAAATACTAAGAGTACTTTTTGTATGAAAAATTGAATGGAGAATAGGTCTGCCTAGTCAAAAATGTCATAAAACTCGACACAAAAAAGTTATGGTTAATTAAATTTAGGAAAAACGGTGTATGTGGCGGCTTCTAACATTAAACAAAAAACTAAGTTATTATTTAAGTATTATGAATTTCATATAGGATTTAAAAATATACAATTCTTCCAATACGGATTTTAGGTTGACGGCGATGTTAATTGCTTTAGTGGAGGTTAGGATAATAAAATAATTTTGAAATATTCAATCTCGCTTACGTTTCGCTCACAATGTGTGAGCTTCTTCAGAGCGGCTAAGTTTAATAAAAGAAGTATAAATACAATAGTCAATACGTTAAAACATAGTAAATAAAACTCAAACATCATATCTACAAGCTAATGTTATAATTATATATACGACTAAAAAAAATTTTTTTTCATATTACGACTAAAAAAAATTTTTTTTAAATTATAAATAATTGTAACATTAGCTTGTAGATATTGTTTGCGTTTGAGTCTTATTTACTATGTTTTAACGTATTGACATATAGTAATTTAATTACTCGTTTATTAAACTTAGCTGCTCTGAAGAAGCTCACGCATTGTGAGCGAAACGTAAGCGAATTGAATATTTGAAAATCGTGTTTTTTATCCTCACCCACTAAAGGAATAACATCGCCATCAACCTATATTACGAATTTCGTCCATTTACCATTTTACTTGACAAAAATATAAGCAAAAACCCCGGTATCTCAGAAACCATGTCCTTAGGGGCCCATTTTAATAATAACTTTTTGATTCACCCTTTAAAGTTTGTACACGTACTAACCAAATACCCAGCTATATACAGGGTGTTTTTTGAAAACGACTTTTACCATTACAACTATTGAGAACAACTATACTAAATATGTTGAATAGCAAAAAGATTGCCAGTTTTTATTTGTCAAATCTTTTTGTAGTGCTATAAACGGAGAATTTTCTATAACATTGAATCTGGGACACGCTGTATAATAAGGTTTGTTCGTTTGTCCTGCTCTTTTTGCTCGAATCGAGTAACAAAATCTGTTCTTGACGTCACACACGACCAAACGAACGGCTTAAAACTGTGCTACTTGCTATACGCCAATCAGGACAAACGAACAAACCTATATACTTATACCAAATAGCATATATAGTATGTCTAAGATAGGTATGCTCTTTGCTTATACTTAGGGTAAACCTTTGCAAGTTTCAGGCCATAGAAGTTGACTATAGACACCAATAGGAACAGGTTTAGAAATGGTCCTATTTTTGTGTAGACTTGCGAATATCTTACTTATTTTGGAAGATATTTACCAATTCAACAACATTTGTAACAGAAATACTACAGGGTGGTCACGTTATAGTAGCATAATCACATTCGATAATCCATCGAACAATAAGTCGATATATACTTTGATTTTTTCAAAAATGCTCCTAACAATAAGCCTTCAAAGTTTAGTTTTGAAAATCACAAAATCTATAAACAAATGTGGGATTCTTGATTGCTAAATCGAAAAGGCATTTTGTTGTTTTTAATGTTAGAAAATACTAACAAGTGTCATATTATCGCCTACTTCATAATGGTTACTTCCATAGGTACTATTTCAAAAGTGTTTTAAACTTTGAAATTCATTTATCTCGTAAACCGAGCATCCAATCAAAATTTTACAAGAGTGACGTAGAAAATGGGCGAGGAAAAGTGATACCCCCTTCCTGTAGCTACGTCACTGGACAGTCTTGACAAAAGTTACTTTGGTCAAATAATGGGTATCTATTACATAAGTACTTTTACTAAATTTTGTCAAAATCGCTTCAATGACCTGAGAGTTATAACAAACAAACGATTTTCAAAACTAAACTTTGAAGGGCTTTATCTTTCTTGGGGAGCGTTTTTGAAAAAAATCAAAGTATGTATATTGACTTATTTTTCGATGGACTATCGAATGGTGAATTATTGCTACTATAACCTGGACCACCCTGTAGAGCATATATCTTAGTCTGTGGTTGAACTGTATCTCAAGCCGAAGTTTTTTAGCTTGTCTTTGAGAGGAAGGTTTTAAAGTGAGCTTCAAGCCATGAAATAAAAAAATAAATGGTCCGCTAGTCTTCAACACTATGGGCTTCTATAGACGCTTCTACATCCACTCACCTCCGTCAAAAGGTTTACGCCTACTGTTTTATATGACAACTAACCACGATCTAATTTTCCATTAGATATTAAATAAATAGGGAGTAAAAAAAGCACTGTTTTTCACAAAAGAACTTTAATTACGAAATAAACATAAACCAGTCTTACAATAATTTAATGCCGTGTAATATGTAGTAAGATATTTTCTTACATTCAAAAGTGCATTACAAAACTAATTAAACTATAGAATTAATGCCTTAAAGTAGGTAATTACAGGTTTGCATTTTTCGACCAAATGAATTATGTGTCTTCGTAAAAATTAACTCGAATATATTTTTCCAAATGAATCCGATTCGTTATATGAAAATCTTAAAATATTGGAAGAACAAATAATATGTTAATAAAAATTTCGCGTTAAACTTTATAATTTTTCCTTTGCATTCTATGTCTGCGTATAAAACAAATATTATTTGTATAAAGCTCTTATTGTACTTATAAACTTTTTTTAAGAATTATGTATAGTTTTTTGTATCTTGTAATTAAAAAACAAAAAAGGCACAACTTTACAAATAGCACAACCGAGTGCAATGAAACGTTGCACTAATTATTCATGGATGACTTTTCGCATCCACATGATACATAATTTAAAAAAAAAGGAAGATTATTATAGTTTTACGTTTGCGTTTTAAATTTCTTATGTACAATTAGTTTCAACATGAATTATACCTACTCTACATTTATAAAATGGAATTTTTGCCTAAATGCGAAAGGAAAAAGTACACAATTCATATATATATATATATATATATATATATACATATTTAGTTGAAGTTAATGCAATTCATTAATCACAGTGTTTTAGTATGATCACACTTTACAAAGATCTTTTTGCTGAGATAACAATTGCAACATGCTTAAAGAATTTGATTCTAGCCGTATCTACAAACTAAGGTATGTGTTCTAATTATAAGCTGCCTTTGCAAATGCTAGTTCCTTGTATAAAATAAATAAATAGTGTATAAACTATCACAATATCGTATGTGGTAAAACTACAGGTCAATTAAAAATCATTTAGGATGTAATTGGAAGTGGGACGATTACACTTGCTTAGTATGCGAATTATTCAGTCGTTGGATTAGCAGTAACACTTAAAAAAAGTTAATTAAACCTCATAAAAGCATCTGAAGAGTCCTACTCCCAATAAAAACTTAACTAATCTAAAATAAAATTTGTTTAAAGTTAAAATTATTAAACATATGTTTATTTTTATGTACAAAATAGTTTCTTTCTCAATTTTGAAGCATAAAAATAAATCACATGTGAAGATTCAGAATTATTAACTACAAATCATCAGTACTTCACACATTGACTAGTTGTGTTTATCTTTCAATCCTTTAGCAACTACTAAATATTCTGTTGGAAAATCGAAAATTACGGTAATATGGAAAGCCATGTTAGCCGAAGCGACCACGTACTCACAAAAGGCAAACCAACTAAAAGCTGAAAAGTTTTTGTTTTTATGTATTATGTAGTCAAATGAAAGCTTAACAGAATTTTTTACAATTAGGATGAACGACTATCATCTGGTTCAACAAATGTACTTACCCATATCATGGCATAAATATCGGTGTTCTAAGAAGAATCCCACTAATCCTATGGTACTAATTATGGATATAACAAATAAAACTGATTTTATAGTAATGGTTTTTTTAAAATTTTCATACTTGTTACTTGTATCTGCAACTTTTTTGGTCGCTACTATACTAGCCAACATATGAGTTAAGCTACTTATCATAAATGTAATAAACAATTTTTCGTGAATTGCTAAAATGATATAATTTAAATTTATCAGTCATGTTATAAAAAGCACTTACGATAATTTTCTACATTGGATATATAAGTTACACCACACAAAGATGCTATTTCAATGATATCCAACCAAAATGTTATGTTTAACCATTTCCGTGCTGCATTTTGGACCTAAAATATTGTTTTTATATTAAATATTGTTTGTCGATTTTAAACTTACATTTAAGTCAGCAGTTGGATTAATAGTCTTTTCGTGATATGCCTTATAGACTGCTGCTATTATAAAACGAGGACCAATATGTAACGCTACACTTACTCTCCAAAGATATCTTTGTGGACTAACTCCTGTTATGGCACTAATAGAGGGAATTATGTTATAAACCTGAAGAAAATGTGCTAATAAGTTCACGCTTGTATTATGTAAGCAACATACACGGCAGTGAGTTTCATGTACATCTTCTGCTTGGAATGCAACCGCAGTCATCAAACAAATAAGTATAGCCACTACCGGACAAGCTATAGTTATGATACAAACTCGTTTAAAACTTAACATGATATGAACAACGGAGTGCTCCAAAACAGCATTGCTTTTTGGTCCTTCCAGTCCCATTGTGTGCATAGTTATGTAATGTGTTGTTTTAAAGTTTGAAGAAGCTTATCTTACTTCAACATTAAGTAATTAGTAAAGTTTTTAATACTATAATTACATTTAAGGTCTAATTAGGATGATTAGGTTATGTTCTTAAATTTCTTACCCATCCTTGGTTTCGGTTAAAATGGAAGATAACAATGTTCGGTTAATATCATGAGAATTTCATCAAAAATAGGATGTGCTTAATATTATTATTTGTATAATAATATGATAGTCATAAATTGAAGAACATTACCGGTTGCCATTGCATTTTAAACACGGCGCCATTCTAAAGTACTGTTTATACTTTTCTCTACTGGATTGCAGAAACAATATAAAGACTATATTACACAAATGAAAAGCTCCTTGCTACCCATTTTCGATTATTTTTAAAATCATAATAGAGGTCACAGAATAATAAACTTATTATACGATTAGTTATTGTTTGAGTTTATTTAGATTGGGACAGTTAAAGATAAGCTCAATTTTATTTTGATATGTTTAAAACCTATGAACACTGAATACCGTCGTTTTTAATGTAATTTGGCGGCTTGTTGTTAATTTTAAATATAAAATTGATTACATCTTTACATCAACACACATAAGTAAGCATTTAACGAATGGATTGATTCCGACAAATTCATCTAAATCGTAAAAAACAAAAGCTGAAAGGGGTGCCGATGGTCCTAAGCTTTAAGCTCTTTTGTTGGTGCACGTACGAATAGTAACTTTGTAACCATACAAAACAGTGTTTATTTATGATTAGCCTTAGCTGCTGAAAAAGATTTTCAAACCGACTTCAAAGTGTTCTCTTTTAAATTACAAAGATATAAATGTTTTTTAACAATTCTGCAATATAGATGTGTTAAATAAAAGTCCTGCTATTTTTGGTTTAATTTTATTTTCATTAAGTTTGAAATTTCCGCTGTATAAAATACAATTCCTTTGAAGCTATTTTTGTCAATATTTGTTATGGTTTTATAAAGACTATCTTGAACTTATAACATGGCATAAAGTTTCGTGAGCGTATTCAATGCGAGATATTTGAAAGCATCATCATAAAAGCTCTATTTGTGAAGTTAAGCATTTTCAAGAAGCACTAAAGTTTTATGACTCATATATATTCTTCAAATGTCGCATTAAAGCACACAGACGACAGATTTTAATTAGGAGCGCAGAACTATGAAATGATGTTGAGTATGCTGTTTTGTGCAGATTTCTTTATTTGTCGTGCGATGTAGCGTTAATTAACAGGTGGCGCTTTCGTCGAATATTTAAATTTTCCCGGGGCAAGGAGATAGGTGAGGTAGAAAACTGGCTTTGGGAGTGCTTACCATGCGCGTTTCAAATGCGCGGTAGTTGTTGCGTTGTCTAGATTCTTTGTACCATTCCTGGCATACCAATAACAGACCAACTCCTCATATTTACGTACGAAAATTCGTTCTAATTATCTGCAAAGTTGCCGACAAGGCGCGAATCTTCATTTTGGGTAAGTACGAACTTGTTTCAGAACAGTTTTCATACAGTTTATGTAGTGTTTTAGGCTAAATATCCGTTAGAATGCCAACAATGTGTCCACAATTCCTCCAATACTTTACATACTTGTCATGCTTGCTACTACGAAGCTCTGACGACTTACAACGACGGCGCGTTTCGGTTCATCATGATTTTTGAATGGAAAAAAATTAAAAGTATGAATTATTATTTTGTGAATTGTAAGTTAGGATTTGAGACTATCGATCCAAGTTATAAAGTGAACAGTGAAACTGTGGTGGACGTTAGACTGGACTACACAGTAGACGTTGAGAGCCGGACACGGAATCTTAGTTACCATTGTGTTTAAACCGCAGTTTGTTTACAACAATTGACAGTTATCTCGTTTACGCGGGTGTTGTGCGTGTTAGCAATTGTTTGTGATTGTTAATTGAAGTCAATCGTGATGGTTTATTGTGCGGTGGTGTAACTAATGAACTATTTTGCCGTCGGAATAAGGATTTTAAGGGCTTCGTAGGCAGCAAGTGGATTATTATGTATTTAGGTATTCTCCACACATTTAATTTTTTTTTCCACAGCCGACTTTGATTATTCTGTTTATAAATACTTCAATATCAATTGGCGGGAAAATTCTCTTTCGCACACATAAAATTAATATTATTACGATTTTTGTCATTTAAACAAATTTAGAAATCGTTCTAAATTAACGTTAAATATGTTTTTTATTTCGATTCTTGAACTTCTTCCACGGAATTGATGATGCTTCAGGAAGTCCTCTTTACCTTGAAATATAAGCAGAATGAGTCATATGTTTTCTTGTAACTCTTTGCTAGGTTACTTTTCGAAACTTTGCAACTATTTTAAAAAAACTTTTATTTTTTTTAAGTGCGAAAGTCTTTGTTCCATTTAAGAGGTTGGCAATTTTTGATTTACTACTTTTTTCGGCAAGATTTTCATTTAAATTCAATTTTTTACCTTACTAGTATTTTGTGCCACTGTATTTGATTAATGTAAATTTGCGTTAACCTTACTAGTGTCAATGACATTTTTGACTTATATTATCGGCTCATTTTGATTATCCGAATTTCTAAAATACTAAGGTCAAATACAAAAATTGAATTTGCCTAATTTTTAATTTAGTTAATTTGCATGTGACATCTCTTATGCATAATGAAACGCCTTCTTTTCTTCCAGTTTAATGTTAAGAATGTTAATTGATTTTCATAACATATTGAAATATTAATTAATTACCTATTAAAACTTTCAATTCTTAAAATGAACATTTTCGTTTTAATTTACATTTTAAAATTATCACAAGCCAAAAAACGATGCGAGTTAAAAATACCACTCGAAGTTAATTAGAGAATTCACTCTTTTGCTATTTTATTCTGGACATTCAATCATTGATTTGGATATCTGGGGTGGTATTTTTTTTGACACCTATTAACGAATCGGAAAAAGTGTTGCATCTGGTTTATGTGTCGATAGTAATGGATATATTTCCACTTTTTACATACGGAACAAGTTGATTTTGATGTTGAATGTACAATTCATTTGCTATAGAAGTTTTTAGATTACTTGATAAGTTTAGGAATTTGTAAAATTCTCTGAATAATAAGGTTCCCACGGTCAGCACTTGATTATCTAACTCTTATTTCGTTTACTTGGTTTCATGTGTTTTCATCTTGACTAAAATTCTATAACTACGGTTATCAATTCGACAAGATCCAATCACTGAAAATGTCTTACATTTTATTTACTTTGCCAAAAACAAAATAACACTTCTTTCTAAAACTATAAGGTATTCGAAATTACTATACATTTGATAATTACTATTCTTTGCACTTTGTGCAAATTGAAAAAAAGCCAATGACGATTTAGCACAAATTTGTACCCAAAAAATTAGAATTTGTACCGATTTGTACCTAGAGAGATTTGCTGCAATTGCAATACAGATTTTCAAAGTGGGGGTGCTAACTTGGGCTCAAGCTAAAATTTGAACACTCTTTTTTCACGTTTTTTAGTACGGTATAATAAGCAAAAAAAATTCTGTCTGGAAGTCAGTTGTCCGTATGTAAATATGGTATCAAAAAAACCACTGGTCTGATTTTTCTGATCACACCAGACTTAGTAATAAGTAGATGTTACTTATAATACCGCAGATCTAATTCAACTTTGGGCATAGTTTGTCCGTCGCCCCCCTTTAACTTATGTTAAGGACGAGATTACGCAAGTGTCAGAGTCGAAATTTATAAAAACAATTTGTGGTTGATTTAAAAGTAAAAATTCCTTTAAACGAGGTGTCCACTGACCCTTTTTTTCCATATTGGTGGAGATATTGTACTTGTCGGATAAAAATAGTTATGCAAAAGTTGTGTATAAATAAATTACAAACAACTTTTATTTGAAGCAAAAATGTAAAATAATATTTTGGTAAATATTCTAAGACTTTGAAAATCTAGGTACGTAGTTTAATGACTCTTTTGCCTTGATGGATTATGCCCAAAATCTAATCAGATCTGCGCTATTATAAATATGCAACATTTCATAGTAATCTAACCGTCGGTTTTCCTGATATCTCGTTTACATACATATAAGATATCAAACATTGTTTTTTTGCAATTTTTTAAGAGTTTTTGCCGAAACCGTTCAAATGCGTACTGAAATTATACAGGGTCTTACATTAGTGAGTTGTACTTTTCTCTGGTGTTTAGCCCGTTGGAGTTAGGTGGTACAGTCTAGTCTATAAGGAAATTTTGACATTGACAATATTTTAAAAAATGCGTTTTTATTGAAAATGTTAAGCAAAAAATCTCAAAAAACTATGATAATGATTTAACTATTGAAACACATTCTTTGATACCGTATCAGTTAGCTGACGGTAATAACTTAGCTAATGCAACACGTGTTCAGTAACTGCATTTTTTGGTTGTTTTTTCCACTTTCTTCAGATCAGTTGCAGTTGTAACGGTTCAATTAACTTAAATTTAACTTCTATGGACACGAGTATTTATTGAATTAGCAATTAAAAAGAACTTTTCAAATTTAACTAGTTAAGTATTGAGTTATTACTATGACTGACATCTGTGACAATACCGAGGATAATTCCCTATTTTTTGTAATGAGTATTTTGGTAACAAAACTTTTTTGATTACCCAAGTTAGCCATAGATTTACGCCGAGCGCGCACCGAATGCACGTTCACATTACGACAATCAAAATAATGTTTCTTGTGATAATTTTTATGTAAATGGGTAGAAGAAACAGTAACATACAAAACACATTTAAAAAATTCCTAAATATATTTTTCTTTACACAAATCATTCGATTTCGAAGTTCAGCCATGACTATATAGGGTTTCTCACGGCAGGCGTTCGTTAGAAGTTTTTGTGGTTAGAAACCACTTGTAATTCTTAAATTTCATACTTAAGGGTTACTCAAAATTTGCTTTCATTTCAAAATATTTTCAAGGCCATACCACTTCCCGTTATACCGGAACTCGCCATCAACTTCCTTATTTTGAATAGAACACCCAGTATATTATTGGATTTTTGGATTCCTGAAATTTTAAATCAATGGACAATTGCATAATTTTCAAAGTTGAAGAATTTCGTTTTTCTAATGGGACACCCTGTATTCATTGGATGATCGGATACAGAATTTTATTCTGCATCGATTCGCTATAGGTTTCCCTATGCCTATCTCCAACGGTTTTCTCGTTAATTCATATTTTTCATCAAGAACAGATTAAACTCTGAAAGTTCTACATAGTAGGCTTACTTCGACAGGAATAATTGCAACAATGTCGATTTCATGTCAATGCAGTGTCACCTCGCAGATTCGTGAATTATCTATTTGAAGTTGTAGTGATTTTGTTGAAAGTGCTGTTCAGAATGGAGAATATTGATGGATATTCCAATAACGATTTGTTAAATATGTTTTATACACATGGTGAATGTGGACAAACGTGCAGATTATTTAATGAACGATACCCAGACCTGCCAGAAATGACTCGTGAAATTCGCGAGAATCCAAACTCGATTCTTGGCAAGTGGGAGTGTGAGGGCAACTAGAAATCACCCAAAGCCCGTGATTGATAATGAAGATAACGAGGTGAATGTGTTGGCTTTTTTCAAGCTTATCCACGAAGTTCACTTGAAACAGCAGTAATGGACTTGGGTATCTCGAGACCATCGATCCACAGAATATTGAGGAAACATAAAATGCATCCTTTTTCCGAAATAACTGTGCAGGGTTACGTCCTGGTGATGAGGCAAGACGAGGTCGACTTTGTGAGTTCACAAGATAATCCACGGGTCATCAGGGAACGCAATCATCAAAATCGCTTCAGTTTCAATGTGTTTTGTTTAGTAATGGATAATAGAGTGGCTTATCATGTGTACAATGAGAATTTGAATGGGGCTAAATATCTGGAGATACTACGAGTGTTTGTAAGCGATTTCCTGAATACTTTACCTGCAAGTGATAGAGCGAATAGTTGGTATCAGTTGGATGGTGCTCCAGCACATTCAACTATAGCTGTACACCAGCAGTTAACCGTGATGTTCGAGGATCGGTGGATTGGCCCACAAGGACCCTGGAACTGGCCACCAAGATCACCCGATTTGACGCCCTTGAATTTTTACCTATGGGGCCGCATAAAGGAACTAGTGTACTCTACGCCTGTGCAAACTAGACAGGATTTATTGAACCGTGTTCATACTGCGTTTAATAATCTAAGACCAGAAGAAGTTAGGAGGCCGTTTCGCAGAGTACATGCAGAATCATACAGTGTTTAAATCAAAACGGAGGTCATATGGCACAACTATTATGAATTTACATCATACAATCGTTCATGATCATAGGTCATTCATTCGTTATTTCCTATCATGTTAATTTTTTTATGTTTCGAATTTGTTGTTACGTTCTGAGTTTCTTTGTGCCTGTTTTGTTTACATTTACTAATTAAAACAATTTCTTGCAGTTTCAGTCATGTTTATTTTCCTTCGAAAGACAAACGGTACGTACTTTTATGCTGAAAAATCACACCAAAATCGAAAAATATGAATTAACGAGAAAACCGTTGGAGATAGGCATAGGGAAACCTATAGCGAATCGATGCAGAATAAAATTCTGCATCCGATCATCCAATGAAAGGTTTTCCAACTTTGAAAATTATGCAATTGTTCATTGACTTATGGATACCCTGTATGCGATAAATTTATTGTCGATGCGGATTCCGAAATTTGAATTCTGTGCTACCCTCTACCTCAGACGCGCTCACCTGCAGTCAAAATTGGGTAACCGACGCGGTGTTGAAAATAGGGTTACATATTTCAAAATTTTTAAGAAAATCAAGTTATCTAAGAAACGATTGGAAATAGGTATAGGGAAACCTGGCAAAACTCATCTTGAATTTTTTTCAGGAATCCAAAAATCGAATACCTAATATACTGGGTGTTCTATTCAAAATAAGGAAGTTGATGGCGAGTTCCGGTATAACCGGAAGCGGTATGATCTTGAAAATATCTTGAAATGAAAGCAAATTTTAAATAACCCTTAAGTATGAAATTTCAGAATTACAAGTGGTTTCTAACCACAAAAACTTCTAACGAACGCCTGCCGTGAGAAACCCTGTATATTGTTGTGCGCGTTCACAGAAAATATTTTATAACTCAAAAAGTGTATTATTTTTCGATTCTTTTCGTGTCGATAAAATAATATAGAACCCAATATCAAAAAACGGGAGGGGTGTTATTTTTTATTAAAGCGAATAATTTGATTTCAAAGTTACGCCATAACTTAAACCGTATACAGGTTGATCTGCGTACAGCGTGCATTAAAAGTTTTTTAACTTGCAGATAAATCAAAAACTTGAAATTTGATACGTGGCCATAATTGAACATTTTTGTTCTACCTAAAATATTTTCAGATGTCCAGCTATACAGGGTGTGCCAAAAGTTGCTATCAACTTTCTTATTTTAAATACAAACATGGGTCGATTGTTCATATAATTCTGAGTTTATATAACTTAAAGTATGTTGTGTTATTCTTAAGCGTTTTTGACATATAGGTATCATTTTCTTTTCAAAAAAATGGTCGTTGTGGTAGTTAACGAAAAAAATTTTATCTCGCAAATCAGTTGAGATTATTAAATTTATGGAGCAGTTGGCTTTGAGAGGAAATTGAAAATTGTCTATACCCAATTCCTCTCTAATGACGTAAATAACACAGAAGGTGCCATTTGAAACAATTGACTTTTTGATCATTTTTGATTGTGATATTTGAAAATTGCCTGTGTCCATATGGTACAAAATGTAACCTTCAGTAGGACATCAGGAATAACCCTCAATTTTCAGCGAAGTGTTCCATAAATTTCAATTTATAATCTCAACTGATTTGCGAGATGCAATTTTTTCGTTAACCATTACAAAGCACATTTTTTTGGAAAAAAATAACATACATCAAAAACGGTCAAGGATAAGATAACATAATTTAGGTTATATAAACTCAGAATTATATAGCCAATCAACCAATGTAAAAGGAATTCTAGGAATTTATTTTAAATAAGAAAGTTGATAGCAACTTTTGGCACACCCTGTATAGCTGAAGGTATTTGAAAACATTATAGGTAGAATAAAAATGTTCGATTAAGGCTCTGTACCAAATTTCAAATTTCTGATTTTTCTGCAAGTTGAAAAATCTTTTAATGTACGCTCTACGCAGATCACCCTGTATACGTTTGGGAGCGTTGACAGAACATATTTTATAACTCAAAAGTGTATTTTTGTTGATTTTTTCTCCACAACGTTAGATAAAAGTATAAAGAACAGTTTTTGATTAAAGCGAATAACATTTCAATTATTAAGAAACATTATTTTGATTGCCGTAGTGTGAGCGTGTATTCGGTCTGAGCTTGGCGTAAATCTATGGCTGAAAAGTTTTTTTAAATAGAAAACTTTTAATCACTATCATCATCACCATAATCATCATTAAAACAAAACATATTTTGCAGGGCATATTCATATATTCCATTACTTTTTAATGTTCCATCCATAGCACTAACATTCTCTTTTCTGTAACAGTCGAGGTAACAGTATATTGGTCAGTAACTTTTTTTTTTAAATACACCTGGTCCTAGACTGAGATTGTTCTGTGCGCTACTTTTTAGTGTACTATTGGTATTTTTGCTGTGAAATTACGAATGTGAAATGAGTCTAACTTTCTTTGGGCGAGTATAGAGCTCTTCAATATTTATAAAAAAAAGACATCCGGAGATTATATGACCAAAATACTTACCATTTAAAAAAAATGGAGTGCTAACTTCATAATACTGTACACTTCAAGATTTAGTAGTTGCGGACATGCAAAAATATCACAAAAATATTAAAAAATTTTCACGTATTTAAAATTTGAGTTTCAACTTCATAATATAAGAATGAATGCTCCCATGCCCAGAGCCACAACTGAAGTTCATTACGATAAGTAGCGAAAATTTGTCCTTCCCACGGTTACTATTTCGAAACAGTTCAATCTCTGAAGATGTGACATTTAATTATCCATATTTTTAATTAATTATTTTAAAAAAACTCAGCGGTAATGATATCAGTTGTATTGAAACTACACACACGATACAGGTTTATACTGATCTTCTTGGGCGCCATACATAACACTTACATCACAATACAATAATGAACATATATTATACGAATAAATAAATAAACTCAAATATTATTCACGCTGTCAACATTAATGAAATAAAGAAGTCGCATTTCACTTTGGACGTAAGAAACCAATTGCAATTTTTGAAATTGATTTTACATTTAAAAATACTACATATTATTACTCCACGTCTTACAAATGAGCTAGGTCTTAAGACTAATCGACTGTCCATTTGTATGTAAATACAATATCTTAAAAACCGCTAGTCCAATTTTAATGAAACTAGTTATTTAAATTTTTTTTATAATACCGAATCCACCGAGCTAAAGATCCAATTTAGGTTAGGAGTTTCGTAATTTTTGAAGGAATATTTGCAAAACAATTTATTCTACATTTTTCAAGTAAAATGCGTTACTAATATATCTACATATGCTCAGTTTTTATTTAATTACTTTCTACAACTTTTGTTTAAACTATTTTTCCCACAATTTATTTTTGACAACTGTTTTGAATTAAATCATCTGTTTAGCGAAATGAATACCAACACGATTTTTAAAAAATCTACGTATTTAGTAGGTTTTTACATTAGGAGTAACGGGATTTTGTTCTGAAGTCACTTTTTTTTAAATATTGTTCATAATTACTGAGATACGTTAAATAGGGACAACTATGGAACAAAACTTATAGCAATTATGTTTTCTATACTGTTGCTAGTTTTTATACGATTGACAGCTAAAAAAAGGATTATTTGTGTTCGATTACAATTCTATATTTCTTTCTGAGTTTCACTAAAAATTATATTGTTTTCATTTATATCGCTTTTTTTCTTAGTAGTGTTTGTAGCACACTTCTGGAGTGATCGGACGGCAGTTTCATTCTATTCTTTCCCTCAGTTCTTTCCGATGTCTTTCAAAATGTGAGAAGAGCTGTGAAGCTCGTTTGTACTATTGTATGTGAGTTGATGGAAGATATTGTGAACATTTAATTTAATTAGTTATTTAATTTTTGAAAAAAAACTAAAAAAGATGTTTTCTGAAAATTGTCCGTCAAATTTTGAAATAAAGAGATTAAAAAGACCTTCAAAATAAGGGGTAACTCGACTCATTTTGCCATTTAAAATTTCTCAGATGAGGGCTGTCGGGGACAGAGTGTTGATATTTTAAGGTAAAATTTGACATTAAAAGATGTACGCTTAAAAACTAAAATACGCTGTGTTTTGGATTTTCTCATATCAAAATTCTAATGGAATTATTCGTGTGACTCGTTTTAGTTGGAATGTACTGTATCTATTTAACCTTCCCCACAATTCCTTACCTTATAAATAGATTTAAGTTCTCGATTTTCATATCTTGACAGCATTTTCTTATCTTCAAAAAATTATTGTGCACGATGTTTCATAACATTTTTTATTTCTGTTCTCGGTCTTGCAGTGGTATCGTTTGATTTGTTTAAAATTATTTTTTATGTTCAAATATTCCATCCTCATTCTCCAAACATAATTGACAACTGTTACCAATATCATACGTAACACTATGTAAAAACGCTGGAGTAATTTTTCTAATTGCAACTTTTAATTCATTCTATTTTCAAAAGTCAATAAATTTCATTTTAAGGAATCCCAGAAGAAATATCCAGTGAAATTCAATTATTTTGAAAACTATCTCTTAATATTCAAAAAAACATTAATTCTATAGTTAAGAGAAGGAGCGCGCCCCATCTTGTTGGAACCCCATGTTATGGGTTACTGCCAAAATTGTCCATATCTTTCAGAATTTTAAGTTCCCGCATAAATTATGGGTCTAATAACTTGTGTTCCCAAAATACCAAGCTACACCTTAAATCCAAAGCGCTGTTGATGCCTTGATGTGTAAGTGCGAATTCTTTGTTGTCTAATATTATAATTTTTCCGGTTAAAGATGCCATTATTTGAAGGGTGACCATCTGTCTATAAAATGTGGTATCTTTAGGACTGTCTACTATAGTAAGGTTCTTGTTTATTGTTATACTTGTTAGTTGTAAGGATGGTATCCTTGCTTACGAAGGACTCTTGGTGCTATTGTTTTAGTAACGGCATTGTCATTAGAGCGGTGTAAGTAGGTGTCGAAAAAAATTTTCGTTATCTTGAAAAGCGGAGAATGAGATTTTTTAGAGTAAACTATCTAATAAATCATAGGTCTAGTACCTATATCATATAATTTCAGAAAAAATGAAGAATTTACTGAATGTAAAATAAATTTTGTTGCCTATTTAAAAAATCAAAGTTGATGATGGTTTCGAAGAAACGAAACGTCTGGTAGAAAATCCAAAGTCACCATATCTAAGAGGAGAAAAACTGGCATTGTTAAATTTATTCATACTGTCTGAAATAAACCCACAAAACAGTAAAAATGGACTGCGTTTTTATCTGGTATAGCCTGTATATCTAAACGTTTTACCATACATAGGCTTTATCAGTAAATAAATAATATGTAATTAGCAAAATAGTGTTAAAAATTATTGTAAAATGCAGTACATAATCTCCTATACCAAGTAATTTGTTTAGTAATATATTTTGTTACACATATACGAATAAATTATTGATCTTTGTAATCTGCCACTGTATAGAATTATAGATCGAATACCGTTTCGTCTTTATCGTGATTCATTTTATTGATAAAATGGTAATATCACTAACTTTATGTAACCTCATCTTACGTAGATAACGTAATATACTTTCTATCATATCAAACACGTCAAGAGTTAATTAATCATCATAACCTGATTGTTCGTTCTTAATTTTTTTTATAAGTGAAATTATGTTTAACTATTTGATTTGACATTGAGGTAGGGAAAAGAACACGCATTCCTAATTACCTTTAAATTATTTCTGTTATTAGTTAGAATCATTAATTTACGGTAATTACTTTATTTTAGAACATAACAATACTATATCTAATTTGTTGAGTACGTGTATAATAAACACTAAATTGCTTAATAATATATAAAAATTAGTAATGCTATTAAGTTTTGCTAAAAAAATTAAGTAATAATGACGATTAATTGCAAATTTGATGAAAAAGTTCAAAGCATTCTAATTCATTATTTGTTGTAACTGAATTAAACATTAATTTTAAGCCTTTGGAAATGAGCAAAGAACAGGTGTAGATTTTTCATTTTGTTCTTTTAGTTCAAAACGTTCAATTCCAGGGGAATTGGAGAGGAATTAGTATCTAATGGTCAATAGTAGGAATTAACATAAAATGTTATTGTATACATAGGTAGGTACTACCTATTTTGTTGTTGCTGCCCATAGTTTAGTTTTTATTTTTCTGATTATTATCACAACGATGTTTTTTTTATTTGTTGTGTGCGTCAACGAATTTTGTGGAGTTTGTAGAATGAATATTAATTGAAGTACTTTCAATATTATAAAAGTTTTAATAATCTTTTACCCCTAACACGAACACATTCTATTTGTTAGGTATAAAATACCAATTTCTCCTTAACTTATTCTTCTTTTTTTATTAAATTGTATAATGCTTAAAATAAACGTCAAACAGAGCGGTTAGAAAATAAAAAAAATTGCGGTTACTATTGAAAATTTTAAGGATTGGTAAAAAAATCATTGACGTTACCATAAACTAGAACAATAACAATTCCGACAACATTTAGCAAAATGATTGAAATTGCCACTAAACAATGGTTACTAACTTATTTTGAAAAACGTAATTTTTTACTGATAGCCAACACGGATTTGTAAGCAATAGGTCAATAAAAGTACTGCTTTACATAGTACTCTTAGTGTAATACTAAATGCCTTAAGGGGGCAAACTTACACGTTATTTTACCATAAGGCGTAACGTTAGTTAAAATCGCGTATAACGTAATGGTTTACCTTCAAATTCATGCCAAGTATAAATCAATCTTTTATTAACATGACTGTTAATAATTAAGCGCGCAAAAGTTTGCAATTTGTTTAAAAAATAAACAAATAGTCGACGTTGTAAGTGACAAATTTCTTATTGTAATTGAGACAGAACCAGTGGCTCAATTTGTTGGTGCTTGTAACATGTTTGAGATATTGCTATCTAGGCGACGTAAGTCTTTTGAGAATATAGTAAAATGCAACTGTTATTAATGAACGTTTATTATTGCCCACAAAAGTAATGTAAATCGTAGTAAAAATTTTGTCAAGAGATAGCGCTTGTGCTTGTAATTTTTAGATTATTTTCTCCGAATATCAAAAATACTTTCCGTTTTACCACGTGAAATTATTGGTTAAAACCATAATATTTTCTCCCTGTTTTAGATTAGCATTTCATGAAGGTGCTACCTTTGTTTAATGAAACACTTGAGCAATCTTCACTAGAACCTGATGTAAATATTTGTTGTGCGTTATGTTGTAAAAGAGACTTATCATTTTCGGACATTGTCATAGCCCTAAATCCCAAATTTTTTTAGTCGAATTGCAAATTCTGGATGCGACGATATGGATATTCACTTCACTAATGAACAATAAACTACACTTCGCTAGTTAAATCACCACCTCAAATAAATTAAATTTGTAGTAACCTACTAGAAAACAAATTTTAGTACTAGTTTTTCTGTGGTACTAGGTAATTTCGGCAACGTACGTTCACCTATACGGTGTCAGTGTTAACAATAACAGTATTGTTCATGATATTTCAGTTTCATCCAACTAAATAACTAATTTTAATTTATGTTTTTCTGATAAAGAATAATAACGCGTAATCGAGATTAATCTTGTTTCATGTTTTTGTGATAATCCAGTGGTAGTTTTACTTTCAAACCGTATTTATATTTATTTCGACCTTCAACTATACTACAAACAAAACGTTGTATTCATTCTGGAACAAGTGGCTTCTTCTATTTGAATGAACGTCCATATTACCAAAATTGGTTTTCACTAGTGCAGCACCTCATTTAAGCGGCATTTTTTGCATGCATGTGCCGTCTCTTTGCAATCAGGATCAATTGACGCAAGTGGCATCTGTTGATAGTGAATTAAATTCAATCGCTTGCCCCCTTAAATAAAAAAAAATTGTCCATAGCATAAATTTAGATCTATCTAAAGCTTTTTACCTAATCGATCATGATTTGTTGTTGGTAAAACTGGAATATTATGGCATTCGTTTAAATTGATTATTTAAGTGACAATAAAATTGGACGTTGTCAATCTAACGAAATTGCAGTTAGTCATGGAGTACCCCAGGTTCTATACTGAGCCACTACTATTTATAATTTTATGAATGATCTTTCTAAATTGACGTATTACCTTACTACAATGTACCCTGATGACATTAGTATTAACATAATTGCTGATTCTGTTTCGGAATTAGCACTAAACACCGAACAAACATTATTCGTTTTGCAAAATTGGTTTTCAGCAAATGGTTTAATTCTGAATCTTAATAAATCTAATCTTATTTCATTTTTAAATGATACACACATATATAATTTGTTCTAAATTTTGCAAACACAATGAAAATAAATTACGTTACGACTACAAGGCTTTTAGGTACTACTATTGAGAATCAATTTCAATGGGTTGTTCAGACAGAATCAATTGAAAATACATTAAAATACAGCACTTTTGTTTATGTAGATTAAAGTCAAATTATAATTTCAAAACTTTATTGAATGTATACAATGCTTAATTTTATGGGGGCATACTCACTCCATGCTGAGAATTTTAAAAATTCAAAAAAAGCTGTACGATATTTTGGCGATCTTGCTTAAGAACAATTCTTATAGTGAGGAGTTAAGAATAGTTGCTCAATGAAATTTGAAATTCATTCTACCAACGTTTCGACCAAGAAGTATGGTCTTTTTCAAGGTATCAGAATAATTAATTCTGACCAACAACTTAGATTAGATCTAAGGTAAAGGATACTGGAGCAATTTGAATAGGTATACGTGTATTGTTTGGGCTAAATTACTTTCGAAATATACAGGTGTCCCAAAATACACAGAACGTATCAAAGTTGTGTTTTTCTTATGGAATGCCCTGTATATTAATACATTTTCAGTTTCTACGTTCAAAATTAGAATGGATTTTATAGAAGTTTGTCTTACTTAAACCTAAAAGTTTTTGTGATATTTTGTATTTTATGAAAAAGTCGTCACAATTTTACCGATTCATATCTCAGCAACTAATATCTTTTTCCAAACTAAATTCGCACTAGAGTCGATGAATCGATCAGATTTTATGTAGAACTTTTAAAAAATCCACTATCATATACAGGATGTGTACAAAATAAGATTAATTAATGACATGTTTTGAACCGCAATAACTTGCTTATTTTAAATGGAACACGCTGTATATTATATCAACAACAAATGTAAAATGTAATTACTTATCAAACAATACTATAGTGTCCTATAGCTAAATGTTCAGGTTGTCATGAAAAATGCAAATTTTCATAATGAAGACTGATTTGTAACAATTTTAATATTTATCAAGTAAGCTATACAACTTTCACAGGTAAATATTATGTATGGAGAATTTAATAAACGTACAAATTTACTTCACAATAATATCTCTTCTAATGAATTATCTGCTCCACGGATCAATTCCTAAGCTGTTTACAATATTGTAAAACATACTCGTAAAATATAAAAACATTTGCTTAAAATAAAGCGCCTATTTTTTTCATGTCTGTCTCCGAAATTAAACGAGTACTTCCAGACGTTGTAGAGGCTTGAAATTCGGCATGCCGATGAGTCTTGCTTTCAAACCAACGGGAAAAATCCAAAAACCGGAAATTTTTATACAGGGGCGGGAGATATCCGAAAATTTCTTTTGGCAAATGAATTCAGCATATCGAATGACAAAAAAAGCATTTTGACAAATGTCATGTGACCACTGTCATGGCGGCAAATTAAAAAAATATCTCTTAAATATGTAAAAAGTGAGTCCGGAAAAAATGCCGGAAAACTGATATTTTTGAAAAGTCGTTATTTTATTTTGAAAATTTGCACATAGACGTATAATCTAATTCTGAACAACTTTTTTCTTAGGCATTTTTCAATATCTTGTCATCTAACCTCACTTTTTACATATTTAAGGGATATTTTTTAAATTTGCCGCCATGACAGTGGTCACATGACATTTGTCAAAGTGCATTTTTTTGTCATTCGATATGCTGAATTCATTTGTCAAAAGAAATTTACGGATATCTCAATTACGAAAATTTTTCCCATTTGATGCAAACTCTTTGCCGGTCACTGTATAAGTTTATTTTAGCGCTACCTACATTCCTTCAGTTTATTAAACACTGTATGACTTCTTCTTTTGAATTATAAGGTTGTAACAAAAAGTAGCTCAAATGCATATTATATACAAGGTGACACAGGAAAGTGGGTACAGTCAATATCTTTTTTCCTATTTAAGTTAATTTTAAATTTGGAGCGTTTACTAAAGACAACCTTTTGAGTTTAATGGGATAAAAATGATTTTTATGTCACTTCCGGTTAAACGGGTTAAATGGGACACCCAGTATTTTTTGACATTTTCGGAATCAGCGGATCATTTTACACACGATTTGACTATTTTTGAAAATTTTTCGCAAAAAAATTAAAAATTAAACGCCGCCTATGGTCACCATTTTGAGCAAGACATTCCCTGACTCTTCTGATATTGTTTTCTGCTACTGCTTCCAACATTTCTGGAGTGACGGCGTTAAATGCATTTAAAATGCGTTCTTCCAATTCAGCAAGATTGAAAACTGGTGTAGCATAAACAATACCCTTGATGTGACCCCACAGATTAAAAGTCAAGAGGAGTGAGATCTGAGGATCGTGCTGGCCAACGCACTGGCCCATGAGTAGAGCTGACATTCTCTCCAAAACTTTCCAACAAATGCTGCGTGACGTCTCTAGAATTTTGGGGCGGAGCACCGTCTTGTTGAAAAAACATTTGGGCTCACAACCGTAAAGGCAGGTTATCCAGTGCTTTCTGGATTTGGTTTCGTAGGAAACCCAAACACCGAACTCCAGTCAGCGTGCCTTGGAATAAAATTGGACCGATAATTCGGTTTCCAAGAATCCTCGCCCAAACATTGACTCCAAATCTTTCTTGAAATCGACCAGGTCTAATAATGCGCCTGTTGTTTTGTGACCAATACCTGCAATTCTGTCGATTAAACATTGCATTATTACAAAACCTGGATTCATCCGTGAACAGAATTTTTTTCACAAAATCGTTATCGTTATGCTTGTTTAGTAGAACCCAAGTACAATAAACCCGTCTTCTGTCTTCATCACCATCGTACAAATGCTGGTGTAAATTGTACTTAAACGAGCGATAATTATGCTTCTTCAGAATTCGACGCACAGTTTCTCTTAACGCATCCACCTCCAAAGCAATCTCTCTTAACGACGCCGTAGCATTCATATTAACAAACGCCAACACGTTAATTTCCAAATCTTCACAACCAACAAAGCGATATTCCCGTTTTCTTACCGGATTCCTTCTCATAAAATTTTCCAGCTTTTGGAAGTACGTAAAAATGGTTGGCGCCTACCGGGAAACCGCTCTGCGTAGAGTTGTTGCGCTTGACGACCGTTCTTCCTACACTCGCCGTAAATTAACAACATGTCAACTTTTTCATTTTGGGA
Organism: Abscondita cerata; assembly: GCA_030710515.1. Taxonomy (NCBI): domain Eukaryota; kingdom Metazoa; phylum Arthropoda; class Insecta; order Coleoptera; family Lampyridae; genus Abscondita; species Abscondita cerata. The sequence goes on from JALBCR010000980.1 coordinate 45,026, forward strand.
ATAGCCCTATTATCATTAATGTTATTCATAATGATAACTTAGTGAATTTATTATTAATTATCAACAACAATCAAACTAAAAAACTTTTTAAAGTGCAAATTCAAAACGGGAATGACAATCTGTTTTGATAAATAAATTATTATTGAGTTTTAGAAACCGCGACTTTCTTTTGTTTCCCGCGTTGCTAAGCTGTCAACAATTCCAAGGGTTACAATTTTTTTTGTTCGAAATGTTCTTATTGTTTTTGGTTCATTTTCAATTTTCAAAAATTTGGTGTCAAAAATTGGGAAAAAATGGTCTTCACTCCTGTCTGATGTACCCGGCATGTTTACATTTAAAAAAATTGAGTAAATTTGATAAAAGTGATTTAGGAAATAAAAAAACTTAATTCACGTGCTAAAAAATTGCGGTTTCTAATTTTTATAGGCATAACTAGAAGGTTCTTAATGAGTTTTGACCATAGGCCGCGTTTAATTTTTTTCCTAAAGATTAATTTAAAAATTTTTTTGGAAAATTTTTTCAAAAATAGTCAAATCGTGTGAAAAATGATCCGCTGATTCCGAAAATGTCAAAAAATACCGGGTGTCCTATTTAAAATCCATAATAAATCATTTTTATCCCATTAAACTCAAAAGGTCGTCTTTAGTAAACGCTCCAAATTTCAAATTTTTATCTTCAATAGGAAAAAGATATTGACTGTACCCACTTTCCTGTGTCACCTTGTATATACATAAATACATATATACGAAAATTTTACATTAATCAATTTTATTGCATTTCTGTTCGACGCTTTATATCTTTAATAAATCGATTAAACCTGTTAGAAAACAAAAATGGTGTCGGTGTATTAGCTGATTAATTTTCATTTTTATATACAGTCTGATTGATTTCATTTCTCTAAGCATATATCTATTTTATTATAAAAGAGAGGAAGAAAGTTTATTAAGCAAAAAGGTTCTATATGCAGTGCGTGGTTTATATTTCTTAATTAAGATTTACTACTGTTATTAATCGTAGTCTGTTAATAAAATCAATGATTTACTTTGACATTTATAATTTAAAATAAATATCACGGGCATGCATTTTTGTGTATTTAGAATGAAATAGGTGCGGAAAAGTGGAATTTAACTAGTTAGTTACCGAGTCAGTTACCTTTACTAATTGAGTACCAAATAACAATGATTGTAATGGATTTACATGTTACAGATATTAAGGAATATTTGTTTGATATCCGTATATCCGTAGGATAAGTTAGTCTGACTCGTGCTTCAAACCTTTTCACTCGGATCAAACAAACAAACTACTATTGATTAAGTATTTTTTCGTAATGGTTCACTTTGTTTTGTTAACCTTTTTGTTTTTAAGTTTTCGTTTAAAGAATACATTACATGTCAGCGTTTCTTGTATGTTTAATAAAATTTAAATTAAGAACACATCGTGGTTTTGACTTGCAATTCGTAAACAAGAGTTTAAACTTGTATTTAAAGCAACAGCATAAACCACTGCATCACAAAGTGTGCGTTCAATTGTATTTCTGGGGAAGAGGTAACGTTAGTTTCCATTAGAACTATTTGATTAGTAATCTACTTGGAACTGTTGAGTCAGTGTAAATAATCAATAGGGTTGTTTTAGTCACCCTTATTAAGAATTACTGTTCTTTTCTTACTTACTGTTGAATTTATTGAATTTTTGTTTTATTTTTCTTAACTTACAATACAAGCATAATAATTTTAACTAGTTAAATATTTGTTATCATTATTGATTTTTACCAATCAACAGAGTTGATACTTTAATCATTGAATTAAGTTCTTTGTTTTATATAGACAAGTTTGAAATTATAGGTAATTGGAGGTCGAGACACAATTATTTTCTTGCTGCATATCATCTCGATTAAATTGAATATCGTCAATTACTCTTTAGTAGTTAAGGTGTATAAACCGCGGTAATGAACGGCATTCATAGGTAGATACGAAGGCCTCGTATTCGTTTGTCCATCTCACGAAAACATACTAAATAATTAATACTGGTGCTTGTCTTACTCACTCATACTAAAATTATTATCATACTAAAGTGTATTTGAAAAAAAATTGAACTTTATATTGATTCTGTTTTTTTCTTGGAATCTTCATATGACGTACACAAATGCATATCATTTACGATTGTAGTTAAGATTTTACATATTATATTACTTTTGGATGTGTTGGACTGGAGACTTCAATTTCAGTTTTCGAATGGATAACTTTCAAGTTTTCTTGCTCATTACCAAACAGTTTAGCTATTAGTTAAATGAAGAACTTATGTGTCAGAAGTATTTACTCGTTGCACTAAACCCATTTAATAGGATTCAAAATTATTATGATGACGATAGAAAGAACGAAAGTTTTTAGAACTATTAGAACCTAATGTTCGCTGTAATATATTAAGGGATTTATTTGTATTGTGTGATCCTAACGCAATTTATATTATCATGAGTATATCTAATCATATGTATAAACCAATATGAAAGCCGAAAGGGTGGACGATTTGAATTACTAGTTTATAATGAGCTTAGTCTTTGGTTCAATATGTAAGTGAAAATTATTTGATAATGATTATTTTTGTTCAATTCTTAAGGTAAAGTTTGAAGTTTGAGTGGTTTAATTAAAAAATACTTAAAGACACATTATTTATTTTTAAACTGGAGTGGAGGATCGTAAAATTTGTCGGTGAAATTATCTTTATGTTCTCTTCTTGTTTTTACTTTATACTTTGATATCTTTTAAGTAACTAAGTACGCTTGTTTAACCTTGCATATATGGCATTTATTTCAAATAACTTATATTTATAAATTTGTACCCCGCGACAATGTAACCTCTATAATTTATTGGTGAGAATGTCTTGAACTGCATTTTCTGCGAGCTTCATCGTCTGAGATTCTCGATGCAACTTTGCTTCTTTATTTTCTTAAGAAACCGCCGTGTCTTTTTCAATGTTAAGAAGCATAATAAAAGCTTAGCGAAAGCCATATAATTTTCTAAGCTTGCTAAATATATTATAAATAAGATAAATAAAACACAAGTTGAGTTAATTTTGGACGATTCAAAATAGGATGCAGTGTCGTCTGAATAAGTTTAGATCAGTAACCTACAGTTATAAAATTTTTAGTTTATTTCACGCTGCATCGTAACTTTTTTAACAAACGTTTATTTTCAGGCCATCTTTTAATTTTGTCACTCTTAATCTAAATTAATGTATTTGAATTGTGCAATAATCATTTTATATTGAAGTTAATGTTAGGTGTGGCTTTTAAGTACTTATTTTATAAATATTCATTTAATATACAAAGAATTATTATGATGATGTAATTGCATTCATTTTTGCGTATGTTTCCTTTAATTAAAGATTTAAACTGGCGAGTTTTTTTGCAATTAAATGGCAACACTTCAAAAAAACTGTACAAGGACGATGTGAAGCTGCTTCATTTTAACTACTTTAACAACTGCTCTTTTAAACCATCAGAAAAACATAATTATTTTTGATATTTTTTTTAATGAAATTCGACGTAAAGATATATTAATAGGATTGTTAACTAATTGGACAAAATGGGAGCTAACGAATAATTATATTTTGTGACTGTGCGAAATGTTGATTGATTACAAATTATTGAACTAAAATGTTACATTTACATTCTTTTTTCATTTGTCTGAGTTTTATTGACCTAGAAAATTGTAGAGATCTGTAAATTGTGGAAAGCGGATATGAATTCATCAACGTTGCGATAAAAGCTTTGCGCTTTTTTAAGGCAACATGTCGAATTCTTGCTAACCGAATATAACCAGTGCTCTGTTGTACAAACGATAATTAATTCTGTTTTTACGTCTTTCTGATTAGTTAATATAATACCCTAGGTTAGGAAAATAAGGGTGAGTACGGCATACAGAACCCTACAAGCTCTTCAAGGATAAGAAAGTTTGCAACAATATTTTGTTTTAAAATGATTCTTGGTTCTAATAAATTTTTTTATCGTACGCCTCAGAATATAAGAATTATTTCTTAAAATATTTGATATGGTACAATCGGTATTTCTTCTATTTTCTTTATGTTGGGAAGTGTCTTATGTACACGGAACACCCTCTTTACAGTGAAGAGTGTGGACTTTCCTACCCCACTAGAATTCCACTGTACTGTACTGTACTGTCGATAAAAATTTACAATTTTCTTTCTCGCAATGTATTCTACAATGAATTCTAACTTGATTTGCAGAAAATGCATATCTCTAGTTTATTTTTAATTAAATGAACAATACAGAAAACGACAAATAAACTTTGTTACGTAAAAAGTGACACTTTAATGCCTTGTTGCTTGACTAACTACATTACCAAAGGAATGGAACACTAAACTGTAGTAATTGTAAAGACTGCAACCAAGTATATATAGGGCAAACCAAGAGATCTATTAAAACTCGTTTTAAAGAGAACTTAGCTCATGTCAAATATCATCGCACAGGTAGGTCCAGTGTTACCATGCATATGCTTGAAAATGGGCCTAGAGTAGGCGACATTGAATTAATTAAGAGGGTAGATAATAAAAACGAACTTGATTCTTGTGAAAGTTTGGAAATTTTAAAAACAGATATTTGCTTATGAATTATAATAATAACGGTCCATTAGGATTTTCGGAATAATTCAGCTATCTAAGAATCAATTATGTAACGATGCGTGACACGCAGATAGTATATATAAGCTTCCTATTGTTTTTAATTTTAGTATGGGTTCGCTGATGATGATAGCTTAGCTGTTAACTACTTTACATTATTTTGTACACAGTTTTTTTTGTAAATTGCACCCTATTTTCTTTCTTCTCCACTTATCTTATGGTCAAATCTTCTATATATATATGTTATGCAATGAGCAGTAATGCTTACTATTAAGATACGAGTAACGCCATTCGGAAATGAACCGAAACCGAATTTCTAATAAACGTTGCGAGTGTCTTAATAGTCATTACATGCGAAATGCATACACTATTTTTCTACAATCCCATAATGTTAAACAGAAACAACAGTTTTATAATTGAGCACTACTAGTTACGAATTCGAATTGTCAATTTGCTAAATTTATTTTTGGCTTTTAGCCACAGCAATAGTAATAGACAATGGTGGTTCTCAATTTGTATCCTACTCATGGACCATTTGATAATTACGAAGTCGCAATTTTTTTTTGTTTTTATTTTTTATTAAAATTTGTATCGTAATGAATTTCATTACAGTGTAGATTGTAAAACTCTAATATATAAATTACAATACAGGAGTAGGAGAAAATATTAATTTTTTCCTAAACAATTTACAAGCGCGCAATGACGTTATTGCTGTTATACATTACAAATAACTGACGTCTTATTATAACCTTAGAGAAGTACAGTTTAATATAGATTGAAATGGAACAAGAGAATTGAGAAAATATTATAGCATAACCTACGAAGACATTGGAAACAGCTCGCTCTTATATAAGGCAACTTAATGTAGTAGGGCTAGAATCTATTGCTGAAAGTTACTGCTAACTTCTCATGGGTTACTACGATATGATTTGATCTTTTTCTAATTTTCTTCTACAACTTTTACAATTGTACTGGTTCATACGTTACATGGTCTTTGTAAGTTTAACATGTTTTTTTATAAATACCAGTGAACACTTTTTGTTTTTTTTGGCTCTCCGCTATCCATCGCCATCTATTGTCACAGCTAAACAATTTACTTCTACACATTCTTCTATATTTTTATAATTCATCAGAGTTTGTTAAATTTTAAGTTTTAAAACATTAATTTAAACGCATTTTAGGAATACTTACCTTTCACATGAATTATCAAAAAAACATTGATTAGGCAAACAGGTTAAACATACACCATAGGTCGAACTTTATAAAGTTTTAAGATATTTGTTTTTAAAATTCTTGCTACATTCGTCTGTTACAATAGTAATTTACGATACAATGACGTTACGATGCTTTTTACGTTTGAAGAACGAGCATAGCGAGATCTTTAAAATTATCAAGTAACGTAAATTGTGAAATAATTTTGAATGATTTCGGACATAAGTTTCTCGTTTAACTTCTTAACTTGTAATTGTAGCTTAGGGTGTACCAAAAGTCAAATCTATGTATGAGGTGCTTTTTCTTCGGTATAGTTCATGTATTTGTTACTACCATCATATGCTGCGCTATCCATTCCAGCATCGTTTGCAATAAAATTACTTCCGATTATTATCAGTGTTGTGCCTATTCATGCAATTACTAGTATCATCTAACGTTGCTTCCAACTCTGTTTAAGTTTTATTTGAAAACATGCAATACACGCATTTTATACGATTTTAAACTTCTAAGAAATTATATAATTCAATTATCTTTAGTAGGCTCTATTAATTTCTAAGGAGACAATTGTGACAACAATTAATACCATGACAGTAAACCCAAAATGTAAGTTAACCTATGATTGAAATACCGCCCGTTAATGTAATTGTTTTTGTATTGTTTCTGTTACATGCTTCTGTAATGATTGTTCTACACTTATTTTGTTTAATCGTAAGTCTTTTTTAATTCTTTTTTTCTGAAATAGTAAATCTTAACATTTTGATTTTCTTTGTTAATCAATTATGTACTAGAATCTTTCACTTACACCAAAACCGAAATCCTCTTCCTATCCCTTTTTAGAACATGACAACTGATCAGGTGAAATCATTCTTCATTTAATAATGCTTGTGTTGAATAAAGTTCTTATTTAGTATTTGGGCTTGATATTTATTTCCGGCGAGGCCTAAGTACGGCTAGTGCTACTGCTCTACTGTATATGTTTATTATAATTTTTGATCACGCCTATCGCTGGAAAATAATAATTTTGAACACTAACTATTTCTTTTATTTTATTATTTTTTTTTTTTTTTTTTTTTTTTTTTTTATACACTATCAAAAATTACAATAAAATACGGTACCAGCTATGATACATTTAGTAGGATTAAATGATACAAGTTATCAAAGCCATTTCGTTGCTTCATTTTACTAATAAATTTGTTACGCAAATAAACACAATGTATAGGCGATTATAAATTAGATTCTGTCACTCTAACTAGGCCAAGTAATTGACTCCTGCAGTTTAAAGGATTACCAGTTGTAATTTTCTATGAAGCAAACAAATGAAGAAAAAAAATAATGCCACGTTTTGTTTTGAGTATTAGCGATACTATAGTTTAAATTAAACTTGTCAATATCATATTTTTGCGCATTTGCTTAATTTGCGAGTTACTATTTGAAGTTATCAAATGTATAATTATATTTAAATTGTATAGAAAGTTACTTCAAAATACTATACTGAATTTAATTAGATCCTTTCATATAAATTAGGAAAAGCCATTTTTGTTTAATGAAAATATTAATGTAATCATTTAGACTGAAGTTGTCTGTTCAATAAGCAGCCAATAATTTTCCAGAGTTTAAACTGTCGTTATTGTGACTGTTTATTGATGTTTATCTACACAAATTACGATGAAAGTCGAATAATTTGTTAGAGTAGAAATCCGGAAACTTCATAAGTGTTACTTAATCTAAATCCGTAAAAAGTATATTTAGAGAAATAGTAAACCATATTGTTGGACAAACTGAAATGTTATAGTAATAATACAGTTTTATTTGAAGAGAATAAGAAAGGAACGCAAGTTTTGTATTTAAACGTGAATGAGACCTTTCTACATACGTATTAATTACGACATGAGTTTAAACATTTTCTTTCGATAAACTAATTTAATTTCTAATTTTTCCGGTTTTATAATAAATTATTGCATTTCTTAATTACACTTCGATTGATAATAACCATTTTATTGCCAACTAATCAACTACTTGGATTCAAAATTAGGTCTAGTTATATTTAGATAAAATTTATGTGTTTTTCGTAATACCGTTAATGTACCTACTGAAGAAAATAGTAATAAGCAATGAAGAGAAACGCTAAAAAATGACTAAAAAGAATCATATATAGACGATGTCCCGTTAAGCCGCGCCTGCAGTTGCCGCCATCCTCGGATCGCTGCCAGCACTATTTTGAGACGCGTGACGCACTTTTAACATCTACAACAGACCGCTAGAATCAACATCGTATTACAAAATACATAGAGAAAAACGGTACTTAAAGGAAAAGCGTTTTATACCGACAAGAGGTTTTTCTTTATTATTTCTTTACAATATCCGAATAGACGTTAATAGTCTTCTGACGACATAACTATTTTTATACATTTCTACAAATTAATGTCGCTCAATCGCCTCGTAGAAAATGTTTTTTTTTAAATAAAAATTCTGTATATTTAAAATTAATATGAATTTTAAGTGTCACTCGAACTCGGTAAATTATTTTTCACTCCATTAATTTTTACTTGTGAATTGTAACTGACACTTCCAAAAATATCCAACACTGTAGTCATAATTCATGTAATTTCTTGTGGAAATTGGACAAGCACGATTAGTACTTATTTTTGGAATTACAGTTTTTCTTTTGAAACAGTTAAATGGTGACTTTTTGTTTATTAGTATTTCTAACTTGTAGCGTCGGTTCTTGTAGTTTTTAGTGCAAGAGTTGGTGTACCGGTTAAAAAAATTAATTGCAGATGTTAATTAACTTCAACTTTTGGTTTTTATATTTGTTTTTGTTTTACTTGAACTATGACCGTTTGCAAAATTGTTGAAAATTAAATTTCTATTCAGGTCTGTATGAAATGATTATTCAGGAGAAGGTGAAGTACTGAAAGAATTCTACTAAGATAACTGATAAAATTGCCAATGAAGCTATGGAACGTATGTCTCGTGACAAAAATATTTTAATCATATGCATATCTGATTCTGTTCAAAAGAAAGAAAGGCCTTAGATTTAGAGCCTCATCAAAGATTTTTACACAAAATTAGATCATTTTGGCATCAGAATGAATCTTAAAGAATGGATATCAAATTTTCCAACTCAACGATACTTTGGAGTCGCAGTTGGTCTTGAATTTTCAGATGAGAGCTCAGTTACTAGTGGAGTTCCGGAAGGCTCGGTCCTAGGACCCCTATAATTCATTGTATAAGTCAGCGACTTCCAGCGTTCTATTACAAACTTTATGTCCGTCTTTGCTGACGATACTAGAATATTTGGCAACTCTTCTACACAACAAGTAAGCCTTCAAGCAGATATGAATACAATTCAACACTTTTCCCTCATTTGATTACTTCCTCTAAACATGAATAAGTCTAAAATGCTACATATCGGATTATAAGAATAACCCAAGAACAACTTATTACTTAAATGGAAAGTTGCTGAAAACATCTCGGGTCATCAGCTGAGGAATGGGCCGTATTCCTCAGCTGATGACGATACCACCAGCATCTCAATCCCTGCTGAACATGATTTGCTCGAACTGAGAACAAGGATTGTACTAGAAGTTGTGTTTGCAGAAAAGCAGGGTTCAAATGCTCAGCTATTTGCAATAATTTCTGCTGACAATCTTGCGAAAACATACTAAATCTAATGTGCGACGCCATAGATGAACCATTAATGGATGACCCATCATCAGAGAGATTTCGACGTTCCTGAGATGAGAAAATGCTAATCAAATTGTGTGCCAAAGATTAGAAATGATAATAATAATTTTTCTATTTCCTTAACTTTTTAATTCAAATGTTTAGAACATTATAATACTTCTTTTATTAACGGGGCCGGGGCGTACTTTATTTTTCAAACCATTTTTTCAAAAAATTGTCAGCTGTGTCTCAGGAACTATTAGAGCTATATAGATCAAAGTTGTCTCTTGCTATTGCTAATTTAATTTAATCGATTAAAAAGTGTGTATAGTAAGATTTGCTGTAGGAGGGCACCTTTAGTAAAATTAACAAAAAGTTTTGTCATTACCACGCCATCATATGAAAAATCAAACATGAACAAATTATGTGAAAAATCAAAGCTTCCTAATTTGGTGCAGGGCAAAATGTACAATTTCACTGGGTTAATTGTACATGAGCGTATGAAATGATTGTCGCTGTGGTATTAACAAGGCAAATGGCATACGTCATAAGTACTTTTGCTAGTTATTTATAGAAAATAATAGAAGAAGACATTTCTACGGTTGACAAAAAATCTTTATCGAACGAGCCTCGCTTCGCTCACTCTCTTCACATAAGGCTCGTTCGATAGCGAATCAGTTTACTGACCTGGCATATAAATTAAATTAATTAATTTGGCTTAATGAGTTGTAGAAATAACGTGAGTTATGTGTAAATATAAATTCTTAGCTTGTTTTTTCGCCGTTTGATCCTTTTTAAAACTTACTATCTCCGAAAATATCTAAAAATTATTATTGTTTTTGACATCGATGTGAAATCTAAAATGCGTTTTGCATACACATTTTCAGTTTCATAATTTTAACATTTGCGCTGTCGTATATTAATGTTGTTCAACAATTCGAGTTTATGTTCTATCTAAATAAAATGGCCGATTTTTTCAGTTAAATTTGTTTATAAAACGACCTTTGGAAAAATTTATTATGTAGGATCGGATTAAAAAATCTCAGATTAAACCTGATACTTTTAGCGGATGGTAACACGAACTCCATTCCAATATTACATTTCACCACATCAAGGATAATTAATAATACGTTTAAGTTTACTCACTTAATTTTATTCCCTTAAAGAAACTTGACGCGTTGTAACCTAAATATTGTACAAACGTTATTGTTACGGCTTTTTATGGTGCAACTAATATTTCTTTTAGTGTGGTAGTGTGTGATATGTGCTTAAGAAAATTAAGCATTTTAAAAAAATGCATTAAAAATAAAACATTGACGAAATAAAATGCGTAGCCAAACATCTGTTGGCCTGTTGTTAAATATATAGTATAAACATTGGTAATTTTTTACACCTGTAAATACTACACACACTTAATAATCATCATGACTAATTGATTAAATTTTAATCACCAGTTTAATGCTAATAAATCTGCATAATTTCTATATACGTCGCTGTTACTTGGAATACGAAAAAGTTAAAAAAGAAAAAGGTACGGAAGTTGCTTGCATGTATGGACTAGGACTATACTTTATTGAAATAATTTTCGATAAGGTCGTTATCTGTTGGGTGGTTTTGTCAAGGACGACAGGTTATTTATAATTCTAGTTTTCATTCTATTGCCACAAAGGGTTTTCTAAAATCTCGATAGGTTTTAATAGCTACCTGTCCGAAGCAAGTAGCAAAGACACTCTTTGTCAGTCTTGTTCAAAACTATTTTAGATTCCTCGCAATTGTTTATTTTCAGTAATGAATGGAAATGTCGTTATCAACTTCAATTACGATTACGTAGATACGCGTTAACTAAGTGTATACATTAATGGTTAATCTAATTTTTTATACTTAGTTTATTTACAGTAGCGCATCTGTTTTACATTTAGAATAAGATGCGTCTACTTGTTTTATTTTACGGCACTTCCTTGTGCCAACAGTAGTACAGGTGTAGCATTTCTTTACAACGTTGCTTTGTTGCCGTTATTTTAAATTCTTGATTTTATCTTTTACGAAGGTACTTATCGTTTATTTATTTCAATATTTTATTGCACAATGTCCTCAATTCACTACTTATTTCTATGTTTAAATTCAGGTTTTCGTAGATCTTGGACATCACTTTCTTTGTTCAAGTTCAGTTGTTCATATTTGTATGTTTTTCGTTTCTTAAAGTCGAAGTCGTACAATAGGATTATTTTCACTTTAGTGCGAGATAATCCATTTGACGTATGCGATGATAATAACATATGGTAAACCCACACTCGAAGTTCACATATCTTTATCAATGGATAATACGGATTATCACTACTGATGTGTTCACTACTGATACTCATTATTGGTTCAAAACAGTTTAAAATTGTAATTTAGACATTGTCAAATACCTATCAGAAATGATGGTTGATTTTATGACTTCTTTGTTTCTAAGAATAAAGAAATTACCTAAATGATGATGGGGTCTGTCAATAAGTAAAAAATCCTAATTTTAGCGTAATCCACAAAACAACAAAATACAGGAATTAAATTAATTTTTATCCTCCAAAATTGACAGTTATACACTTATATCTTAATATAGATTCTTTAAAGTGGAGGGAAGAAATAGAGTCACTACTCCCTTGATTCAATGTGCCGACGTTTCGCCCGACCTATGCGGGCTTCTTCAGGGCTTCTTGAAATTTAGAGCGTGACAGTTACATCTAAGGTAATATTTAAAACCAACAAAATTGTACACTAAATTAATCACCAAGATTAACAGCGGTCACAAATTAAAAGTTTATAAATTGAATAAATAAATATATATTAGTAAGACACATTATAGTACGAAACGGACGAACAATATAAACAAATATGTTAGATGTGACTGTCACGCTCTAAATGTCAAGAAGCCCTGAAGAAGCCCGCATAGGTCGGGCGAAACGTCGGCACATTGAATCAAGGGTAGTGACTCTATTTCTTCCCTCCACTTTAAGGAATCTATATTAAGATATAAGTCTATAAAAATACAGGAAATTACATAGATTAAGAAGTATCTCAACATCCAATTTGAAACCACGAATAATTAAAGTTCGAACTTCTAAGACATGCTACCTTAAATTAGTAACAACTAATGATTATACAGGGTGTTGGGTAAATGTCCTGCAAACTTTATGTACAATATTTTGAGTCTATTTTGGACTAAAAAGTCTTTTTTGGGATTAGATGCAAATTTTGTCTGATAATTCAATAAATAAACTGAAGTAATAAATCATAAACCTTTATTTATTAGAAATATTTAATACAAAAATTAAAAAAAAAAACACAAGTAACTGAGAAAAACTTAAATCAAATTACAAACTCCAAGTGTTCAAAATGGACACCATTCACGTTATACATGTCTGTGCTCTGCGACCTAAAAAATCTGTAGTTCTCAAACTTTTGGGTTCTTATCTTCGCCATTTATTTCGGAACGAAATTCTCATCTGATTCAAAAGTTAGAGAGGAAAATTGCATTGCTTTTTTTCTGAACGTGAAATCTGCTTAAAAACAGCTTTGGATCGTAGGTTCTCTTCTATCTAAATATTGTTGCACGGTAATTAAATAAACAAAACAGTACATGGCGTAAATTTTTGGCGACCATATTGAAACAGTTTGGAATCGGCACACTTTTAGCATTGGCGCTGTAGTAGCACAACTACAGGGTAGTTTTACATTATAGCATAGAAGAATAAATGCGATACATACTGAATTCAATTGCAACAAGTGAACAGCTTCTAGAATTGTAGAAACAATATGATAATTTGAGTGATGATTAAGACTTCTTAAAGTTTCCCAATGTTTGGGCCTTCTTGTTACGAGTTAGGTGGTAACGAGTCCGTGAAACTAAGTAACTTTGGTTATCGACGTTTCGACTGGCTGGGGTCAGTTTTTATCAAGATATCTAAGGAATTAGTGTGTTGTCAAAGCCTCTAACATATCGACGAAACTAAAACTGCTAAATCAAAATTTCAAATTATTTGGGTTTTATTATTATTTATGATATCAAACGATTTAGTAATAATATTTTTAAATTAATTTTTGTGTCTCTTTGGACCAGGCTATCAAATTCGATGATGATTAGCGTCATTAATAAATATAAAATTATACAATTTGATAGTAAACAGAATAAGACACATAGTTTAACGTACATATACAAACACCACTTTTTACTATTAAATTTTGTAATTTTATATTTATTAACGACGCTCATCATCGTCGAATTTGATGGCCTGGTTCAAAGAGGCACTTTATATTAAAGTCTTTGAAATACACTAATTCCTTAGATATCTTGATAAATATTGGTCCCAGTCAGTCGAAACGTCGATAACCAAAGGTACTGTGTTTCACTGACTCATTAGCACCTAACGCCCAAACATTGGGAAACTCGTAACTAATATGATAAATTGTTTGAAATGTACAGTGAATTAAAATTACAGCACTATCTGTCATGTAGTAGTGTGACCAAAGTCTGATGCATTACCTTCCGCCATCCATAGTTATTTCACTTACGGCCTTTTCTATTGTCAATACTTGGTACACTAAATATTTAAAGAAAATGTTAATTTGTGTATCTGTGCTAACTGCTCGGCCTATCTGTTAGGTATATTTGTCCGTGGTTAAACGCGACAAGTCACTTTGTAAGTTCGCTATAATATTAGTGTGCTGTGTTTGATGGTAGGGATTCAAATCCACAAGCGCCTGTTTATGTTAGGGTTCTATAGGTATGTTACTGTGAAATTAAAAATATATATTAATGTATTTCAAATTACGGTGTTGTGTGCCAGATAATACACGTCTGGGCCCTTTTTAATGGAAGTGAAGAAAAAAAAACTTTTCAGTTCATTGGAGACGAGTTTTAATTTTTGGCTTAGGCCTGAAGAAGCAACTACACTGGGTTGCGGAACGTTGCCTTAAACCAATGAAGTGACAAGTTTTTTTTCCTCACTTCCATTCAAAATTGTACTATCTGGCACACAACACCATCGATACATTTTGAAAGATCAAACAACTGAAATTTCAAATTACCAACAGGTTGACTTAATTTTCAGGTATATTTATCGGTTAGAAAAACTTTTTATGCGGTTGTAGGTGAACCTTACACACATGAAGTTCCCAATGTAAACATCGAATTACATATTAGCTGGCTACGGTCGCTCCAACGCAATCTTCTACTCATAGGTACCTACTACTACTAGTGTCATCTTTTAGAAATGACATACATTTGAACTACCGTTTCCTTAGCATACCTAGACTTGTTCGGAAAATTACAGTGTAATTTGAGGATAGGCTGACGAAATGAGGAGTAGTTTTTAACATTTGAAAAAATAATTTTAAGTTTAGCGTGCAAGTATTAGCTTTTTATCAAATGGAAAATTATATTAGTAATATACTCAGCTTTTTACGTGTTTGTTACGGAAGGAAAACTCTAATAGCGTAATTATGAATTTATTGCCCACTAAATGCGGTTTTGGTATATTCTGTGGTATTGTCTGACACAAACACACACACACACTCTCACACATAATGATAACCCAACCTTAACTAATCATGATCCGATTTCGTGAATCACCAACGAGGAATATTTTTATATTCGCGCAGAAACCTAGGAAGTATTTATTACTTTCGTCTTTCTACTTACAAGTCACATTAATGATACTATAAATAATTTTAGTATTACAAGTTTTGATTTCCGATTAAGGTTATCACTGATCGAAAGAACAGATAGAAAAAAATTAAACATTATAAATATTCTCCTATTGAAATCACTTCTTGTTTTAACAGTGAGTGTTAGTCATAGCATATTTTAGTATATAGTGATTAGTACTTTCACCTTTGTATTGCGATAATTGCTTTGGTTGCCTATGATATGTTCGTGTACAATTAATTGAAGTGCTAGTGTTAGTTGTGACAAGTTTTATTTTTTACAACACATGTAAGTTTGAAGAGATCGCTCTTTAAATGAAGCACGAAGGAATCTTATTTTGTGAATGTGCAATAGAGAGAATTTAATCAATTAACTACTATCTGACTATTATCTCGAAGCTACTGCAATGAATTGATACCACAACAAAGATGATTTTTTAATAGAAATAGTAATTAGTAATTCCTATAGATTATGATATTGGATATTTGCGCTTGTTCCAGTTATACTCTGTTGATTTTTTTTAGTAATACTCGCGATTAATTGCGGCACTATTATTATTATTATTATTGCGCAATATCCGTATTACCGTTACCGTATTCTTGAACTAGATAGTTCCTGATACTTACGATTTCTCTAATCTACTAACGAACAACATCTGCTGCACTTGGCTATTCAATACTGTATAAACTATCGAGTAATTATCAATTACGTAATTATCGTTAATTATAAATCACGATTATGTTATGAATTAAATAATGAAATGAGTTAAATTGGATACTTTTAGAAGAAAATAGTAATAGAATAAAGGATTATTTATTAATAACAATCACTCTTATTAGTATGAATACGGGAATTATTTTACTTTACTTAGTTTATTTATTTCATTTAATACTTTAATTATAACTTCTAGGATATAGCGATCAACAGCTTCAAAATGATTTTGTATCTCCCTTTACATATTTACTATACTCAAGTAAGGTTTCCTTCAAATTTGTTGATAATTTAATATGATCATTCAGGCCCCTTCTTTCTGTAGATATAGAGTGAATAAAAACAACTCAATAGGCGGAAATAGTCGATATTTTGTCTGTTATTGTGAGGGCTTTATCAAGGCTGAAACAGATTGATTTGAACGTCAAAGATTTTTTGGTTTTTTATGCCCATCAATTGATGATTAGGTCAATCAGTTAATAATAGTTAAAATGGTAAAAAATGTTATATTAATTTAAAAGTTATTTTATAATCATACAAACCAAAATCAATATGGTCTCATGTGTGTCTATGAGACTATATTAAGTCGTTTATATTTTTTATATTGAAAACCAAAAATCCTGTAAAATAGGCCTTTCAAACCTGCCGTTGCCTTGTTAACAAAAAATTAAAAAATTGTAGAAACGATTGAAAGAACTCAATCTTCTTAAGAACGAATTGAAATAGTTATTTGTGCATTGAGGGTGTAAGGGGTTTTTTCGGCCGTTCTGATTGTTGATTGTTGATGCTTTAGTCGAGGCCACCTCATCAGAAAATCTTTACAGGCACGGTACAACAACGTTTTTAGGTACTCTCTTAAAAATAAAATAAATATTAATTAAAAGAAAATTATATTGGATTACTATGAATGCCATTATCAATATGTCACTTGCCGAAAATCGTGCTAAACGCTATTGTGATTTTGTCAGATTTTAACAAAGCAGACATTTACCTTTTTTTTTTGACTGTACAGATGAGTATAAAAAGTGCTATAAAATGGTTATGTAAATTGTTTCTTTTGAAGTTAAACGCCCAAAAAATTGTGAATTGGACACGAAATCCTTAAAACATTCAAAATTGCTATGTATTATGTGGTCCTTTTTGTTTTTTGTTGCATTTCATAGATAGACTCCTTGTACCAACGCTGCCAGAAATGTTAATAGTCAGTGAATAAATTGAAAACGTGATAGATTGTTTTGATTTATCCTTTATCAATTGTTCAACGTGGTTAGGAGGTGATGATAGTGTATCCCTTATCAAATGTTCAACGTCGTTAGAAGATGATGATAGTGGGCAGAAAGGCATCGAATTCAGAATTGATTCTGTTCAACTCAAAATTGTAAATTAGATCTTCAATAGTAGTTTTTGTATCTTGTAACATCTAAAAACCGTCCAAAGTAAGGGTCATTGACAGGAATAAAATGTCACCACAATTATAATAAAAAAAATCAAAAAACGAGGAGGGAAGAATAAAAGGGACCAAACATCTTAGAATATAAACAAGAGTGAGTAAGAGCTGAGCACCATGATTTTATCGGAATAAACTTTTCTCTCTCTTCGTGCTGCAAACCTTTGAAGATGCAATAAAGGAATCTGACGATGTCCAGTTTTTGTGACTAAGAAACAAATTGTCTTTTGTTGCATTTAAAGAATTTGCGATTCCGACGAAAAGTCTGCTTCAAGGTAACAGGTCCGGCACAGTTCACACCATCACATGCTACAACGCTGTGGAACGATGTCTAGGAAGATCTTTCATGATTGAGTTTGTCGTTCAAGATTTCTCCCACATATGGGTCAAAAATTATGTCGAACTGACGCATGGAGCAGTTGAATAAATCTCTTATGCTCATATTCCATGTGATTTTCGGTAAAGAGAATTAGATGCCATTTTGTATCCGACAGTCGATTTATGTATTTAGCAAAACTTTTCTTCTACGACAAACGAAACTGTGAATAGTCCTTCAGTTGTATTTGTTTTTCTTGAATTTAATATGAAGCTCAGGCACCAAACAACAACTCGCTGTTGTTGTTGTAAATAATTAATCTAGTTCTTTCATTTTAACTGTTAAGTTCGCGATTCACGTTGCAATTCACGTATATATACGGAATCTTACTGAGTAATAGGCCACTCATCCTTTGATAGCATTAACCATCGAGGTCTTTTCCTCCAGATCGATGTCATTAGTTTGTGCGGTGACGCTCTTCTGTAAACAATATCACCGGGATTATCTGTTAATCCAGGTTTATTAATTGGATTTTTACAACATTAACTTATTATCGATAAATAATGGGAATAAATTCCCATCAGCCAGTTAATCTTTCTCAGTTTTAAGTTCATTTACTTTGCTTTTGTCGATATATTCTCTCCAACTAAGTTTGGAATTCAAATGTGGTTTTGTTTGTGCTATAGTGATAGTGGTATGTTTATTAATGAATCTTTTTGTACTGAAAACGTTAGATGTGCAGATTTTGTTTAGTTTATTTTTACATGCTATTTTTAAATCAGTGTTCTAGATAATCTTGGATGAGAGTGAATGCTTGAATTCTTCTATATGGCAAGCCATGATGACGGTATCATCGCCGAATGTACCTATTGTAACATTTGGCGAAACTGGGAGATCTGAGGTAAACAAGAGGTACCCCAGATTTCATTGGGAAGAAAGCTGAGATTTCTTGTTCTACTTTTGTTTTGAATTATCGATTATTTAAATAAGATTTGAGTAGTTTGAAGAATGCTGGTAATGTTCATCAATTGCATTTCTTGTATTTGTTTCATTATTTCTGGAGAATTTGAGATCCATTTTCTTTAAAACAAATTTTCCTGAAATATTATTGTTATTTCATATGTAGCTTGACTGCGTCTTCCAAGTATCTGGATCAACATCATGATAAGGATTTGTTGTTTCTTGAAGACATTTTATCGGCAGGTACAAAACACATGCTGTTCCATGGGAGAGAGACTGTATTTAACTTGTAATGCTCCAATTGATCGTGTTTATGTTCCCTCCATACAATTCATTAGAATCATCTCCAAATCTGTAGTTAAGCAATGTCTACGTTTTCTAACTCTAAGTAAAATGCTGACCAGTTTTTTTTTAATCTGAGGACCCAGATGTTGATCTTATAATTGAATTGCTATTGCGTCTGATAATTCGTGTGTAGTTTGTGAAACTGTGATTATTGATGTTTACGTTTTAATGCGTTGGTATTTAATTGTATTTGAACAATTCCTTCAACAAAATTAAGATCTGAATTGACCGAATAACCAAAATCTATATTAGTTCTTCAATAAAAAATACTTCTGTAATTTTGTGGAGTATATTTTAGTTATCAGTTGACGAATAACAATTGTGTACGTGTGTCTTTTTCACTGTTAAAACCAACGGAATTCTTTGTCACAAAAATAACGTAGTCTTTACAAAATAATTGCTAAACAAAAACAGGAAACTTTAAACATCGAATCTATGAAATTACTCAAAATCAACACAAGAAACATTTATTTAATTAAAAACAAGATATTCAGAAGAAACGGAAAAACACCAAAAAACTTTACTTGGACACATGTTTCAATAGCTTGAAATCATCATCAGTGAACCGCAGTTTTTTGGTGTTTTTCCATTTGTTAAAATAGACACTACAGTTTAGTGTTCCATTCCTTTGAAAATATTTAGAAAAATATAAATAAGTAACAAACGTACAAAACAATAGAACTAATAAAACATACATTCAATTACATTGCCTGGTATTGACATCTTAGAACACTCCATAATGACAAAGTTTAACTAAAATATTAAGAGAAAAGGCAAGTTATTACATAATCATATGCTAATACTTAAATAATAAAATAATCAACAAATGTTTGAACCTAAAAAGTGTCACTTATAACACGTATTACTTTTGAAGGGTGAAGTGTATAAAAAAATACATACAAATTGCAAAATTTTGAGGTATATGTAAGTGTTATTGTTTGTGTAATGAGCACATTAGTTAATAAATAATTGAGTGTGAAAAATTATTTTAAATAAACCGTGCGTAAAAGTACAATGTAAATTAAGTGGAATTTTCTTTATTAAACGACTTCTATTGACAACGATGGTGAGCAACTAAGCCACATGCAGTACTTACTACTTCAACAAAATTTAAGTTACAAAACTTACTCTGCTTTATTTCACATACTTTTACAATAAATACGTTTATACCTTGAAAAAGCCTTCACAATGAGGGGCGAAACGTCGGCAATTACAGCACATTGAGTTGTTTGTTCTTTCTACCTCCACAAAGAAGGGGTCCTGTAAGACCAAATTTATTTAATACGTTTATACATTTTATATTTTATTTAGTCATCAATCACACAATATCCAGTTAATCCATGTGAAAATTTACTTTTAAAAATATGGTGATTTGTGTATATATTAAAGCTGACTTTACAGTATATTTTCGTTATCCTTTTTGACCTATTAGAAAATGTAAAGTAAACCATATTAGTAAAAGTTGAATGACTACTTGTCTAAACCATTTCAAATTTAGATTCTTAGTGGTTAATCAAAGTTTATTATTATTTTTGATTTGAAATAACGCTAAATGCGAAAAAATGCAAAACTTGCACGTATCAAAATTAACGTGTTTTCTTTTGGAAATATTTTTGCTTTAAGTAGAGAAATTCGAACCAGAAATTTTTGGTGAAACTGATTTTTCTCGAAAACAAAACTTTCAAGTAATTTAACACTTAGTTAATTTAGTTATAAAAAAATCTTGATTCTAAAGTATTTATTTACGTTTATTGTATATATCACATTAGTTTAAAATTTGAAGATATTTTGGTATTTTTTCAAATTTTCATTGTAATCGTTTTAATTTTAATTGCACTTAGAGTAATTGCTTTAGAAAGGAATATTTTTTGCATTTCCATAAACTTAGATAGAATACTGTCGGTTATTATAATGGGGGTGTTTTTTATTTTGACATCTTGCAAGTTTCTAATAGTATTTTAATAAAGGTACATATTTCTTTATTTAATTAAATAATGTATTCATTCTGTTTATTTATGCAACTTGTGTTTTTATTTGACTGCTTTATTTTAAGTTAAAAATAGAAAGATTGTTAATTGGGAAAACCTTGTACTAGTTCAACTGTTTAGTTTTGTTTATTACCGGTATAATAAAAAAAACTTTGTATACGGATTTTAAACGGAAAAATTTACGTGTGGCCTTTTACCTACACTAAAAATAACTGTTCAAAGGTGTTTTAAAATATTACGAAATGAATGAGCCTGGCAATGCAGTAAATGAGAAGATTACAAATAGGTACAAATTTAAGGAGAATGATTAAAGTTGTGCAAGTTATTTATTTACAGTTAATAGAATTTGTATCTAAAATGAGTCATTTCGTGGAAATAGTTGGAAATCCGCCAATCAACAAATGGTATAATTTTATCTTTTAGTTAGTGGAAAAAGTTAATGAAATCATTTAATGATAAATTTATATATTTTTCAGTTTGTAAAATTTAAAATTTTTCCGGTAATAAATTTGGGCACGTATTAGTATTAGAGAGTAACTTGCTCAATGTTAGTAACGATTATAGTCAGCTGTATGTAAATACCAAACTAAAAATATTGAAATCGATAGTGATGTAATTTTGAAATGTTTGCGTTGTGGAATTGTATAAAAATAAGGGGGTTTATTTTTCAATTTAAAAGATTTATTGTATGAAATACCTACTCTGGTTTGAAATGAATCAAAATCAGTTGAAATTTAATATTTTGACGCTTAAATAGTCATTGAAAGATAGCTGCTACTTTATTTAATCTATTGTGTAATTTTTAATACTGTGGTATTGTTTTTATTATGTAATTGAAGATGTGCAAATATTATATAAATAATGTTTTATTCCAAAATTTGCTTCAGTATAGCTCCTCGTTTGTAATGATTATTTTAAACTATTTTGTTTGTACACTGTTCCGAAATAATTCATACCGAAAATTCCATTTCTTAAAATTCAACAGATGGTTGCGCTTTTAATAGTTTTTTTATTAATATAATTCAAATTATGCATTATTGCCAAATTTAAACTTTAATTTCTACCTCTTACTTTGGACCTCTGAGAAGCAAGCAACTATAGTTACTGGTGGATATAACTATATTGCCATAAACGAAAATAATTAAAACTAGTTCGCTTTCATTTGAAATAAAATCCTTTCTAAAATTTACGAAATAAATGTATCTGATCACAGAAGAAAAACCGCTAGTAAAAATACTCTATAAAAATGCAATTAAATTAAAAATACCTGAGAGGCGCAATTATTAGGAATACGAAACAAAAGTTAATGGCCATGTGTGCTCATTTTTACGGTAATATAATTTCATTTTTATATACAACTGAAATGTTTTATGGTTGATGAGCAGGCGCTGTAAAATGTTCTTCAAATTTGTTTTCAAATAGCAATTACAAAACTAAGTGTTTGTCAGAAAAAATATATATAGAGAAACACATTTGCCCTATTCCTCCTTCCGCGCGCTTGCCTGTAATAAAATTTTTCTAACGC
Organism: Abscondita cerata; assembly: GCA_030710515.1. Lineage (NCBI taxonomy): Eukaryota > Metazoa > Arthropoda > Insecta > Coleoptera > Lampyridae > Abscondita > Abscondita cerata. The sequence continues at coordinate 67,517 of JALBCR010000980.1, forward strand.
GCTTTTCTCAACCAATTTCTTTGGGATTCGGAACTGTCGATTATTCAATCGAGAGGCAATCTTTTGCTCTATATTTCCGACTTTCTGAAAAGACCATCGAGTAGTTATAAATTCTATCGTTAGAATTGAGGGGTGCATTCGAAATCAGCTTTTATTTCTTGATCTATTGTTTAATACATTTTAAGTTCAATATTTTATACACGTATTACTATCACATTTAGAATTTTGTGGTAAGTTATTTTACTAAGCGATTCAGAAGTTTGACGATCTCTAAAACGGTCGTTATTCGAATTTATTTGTTTTATTATCTTCGCTTGATCTAAAAATTATATTTGCTTTTTAAGCGTAACTATGATTAATGTTTATACATTGAATATTATTGTTCGAACTGAAACAAAATATTTCAATGTAGAAGTACAAAAATCATGATAATAATTTTATAATAATAATAATTTTAAATTAATATTGCCCTCAACTTATTCTCTTCATATGTTGTTGTTTTCAGTTATAAGAGAAATTTCATGTTTTATTATATTCATTATATTAAAACGTATTAGTATTCACGAAACGGAATTGAACGAGAAATAAAAACATATTTGTCAGTTCTCTACAAATTAAAGTTGGTGACGAATAATAATGATGAAGCATATGAAAGGAGTAGACATTCAGCAATTTTAATTCATCTGCATTTCCATACAATTGCCGAATTGTATTTGAAAAACATAATGCAATGAACGAATTTTGAAATGTCCACAGTGACAAAAGCTATAGTAAATGTAATAATTCATTAATTATTGTTAATGATATGGTGATGTAAGCTGTAAGGAAGTAAACTAAAAATCAACCAAAATAATACATTACATATTATATTTTATAGGAAATGACTAAAAACTGAAAATAATGTCTTACATGATATGGACTAACGAAAAAAAATCGTTTGTAACTAGAAAGATTGTTAAATAAAAATACATTAACGCTATATTCATTGACCTTTGCAACCTGTTGACATTGATTTTGAAAATTGTGTTTGGAAATGTGGTATTCAGCGTTACAGATTTTTCTTCTGCATATGTAATGCGAATGTTTCTAAGGTAGTTTAACCTTGATTGGAAATATCGCTAGAACTAGTTTTCTAGTAAAACGAAAGGATTAATTGACAGTGTAATTGTAAGAGAATTTTTAGTATGTTAAAAAATACCCGGTGTCTATGAGTTAGTTGTTTAATAAATTTTACGCCGTTTAAAAATGTTTATTGTAGGAACTGAATTAAACAAATATTTTAGGCAACGACTAATTAAGTGAATGTTTATCACATATCAATGTACCCAGAAATCTCTCATGGTATGTATAAAGTATTAAGAAAGATAGAAATATCGTGAAATGGACAGGTGGGAGATGTAACGTATTGCTTCCTTCGTTGTTGTAGTCATTTATTTGAGTACCTTGCTTGCTTTTATGCTTGCCGACTCGTGGGAAAGATGAACAAAGACGTTTTGCTAGTTCCACACGTTAATATTAACACAAATTCACTCGCACAAACTCTTGTTTAATGTCAATTTTTCTTTTAATTTACACTTTACTACCAATCTATTACTAATTAATCTCACCTTTCTAACTTAGTAGAACATCGATACTAAACTTGTCAAAGCTTTTACTCCATTTTAAAAACTGGATTTCTACAGTGTCGCTATATACCTTTAATTAACAAATACATTATGACAGATGGTGTTTATTGATTAATTGCCTATTTATTTCTGGTGCCTCAGAAGTATCTTGTAAACTTGATTTTGTATTTGCAATTATTATTATTGTTGCTAGTGCACACACTTCACGAAATATGTGGTCATAAACCAGCACAAAAATTTCAATTTGCACATACTCCAACTAGAGAAATTAAATGTTCTCCAACTCTGATGTTTAATTATCTGTGTATGGTTTAAAAGTTTTTTTGTTATTGGGTTTAAGACTATTTAAAAATTTTTATTGTTATATAACGCATCTCAAAATATGATCATAAAATAAAATATGTCGTTACTAAAAAGTAACCGCTTTTAATTAAAACGAAAATAATTAACATAAACATATTTCGCAATATTAATTGATTTTAATTGGACGCGTATTAAATTATTTAAATTTTTTTACTGTAGAATTTTGGGAGATGAAAACTACTTAATTGGTTTTATTGTGTTTCAGTTTTTTTAAGGTAGGTATCATTGCCCGCTTTCTTTACATTACTTTTGTTTATAATTTACAACTATACATTTATTTAATTATGCAACAAATAAATTAATAATATTATAAATATTAAAGTTTGGTGATTTGAAAAAATTTGCTTATTTCTCTTTAGTGTATGGTTTTTTCTTGTAATTCGTTATGACACTTTACTAAAATATTTACTTTCAAAAAAATTGTACTCCTATGTTTGAGTTTAAATAAATTCTCTAGCTATTACGAAATGAAATTGTTTTTAAACAATTAAAACAACGCACAATTAATACTTAACATTACGATATTTTACTTTCGATTTTTTTAGTTTTAATAAATATTGTTTGCATACTATTTCAATTTGTTTTTTTCAATTTTTCAGTTTTAATCTTTCTATTTTAAAGTGATCAATTCCAAATTCAATGAAATTTGAATGCAAATTAAATTTAGAATTCGGAAAATTAGTCTAAACTAACAAATAAATCTTACAAATTAAAAATTGTTGTTGAAAAAGGTTTTTTTGCTATTATTGAAAAGTAGATGAAATTGTTAAGAGTATTTTTTTCCTTCAATTATTGGTATGATTTAAAGGTGTTTTCCTTCTAGTGGAGGTTACAATTAAAAATTACATCTAAGGCCGACGGTTCGCCCCTACTTGTGAGGGATTTATCGAGGGTAAACATTGTATTAAAAAGAAGAAAAATATACATTGTCAAACAGTAAAATAAAACATTTTGTGATTACACTACAATTACATCAAGATTGTCAGAAATATTAAACGTAGATTACAAGACATTTTTTTTATATATGTAGGTATAAACTAGCCCGAGAAAAACTTAAGTAAAAAAAAATTTTTATGTCAGATGCAAAGTGTACAAAACAAGCAAGATAACTAATTAAGTAGCAAATGTTTTTTTTTCTATGAAAGTAACTATATGAAAAATTTCATGAGAGTTTAAATATAAACCAATATCAAAACGTTAATTTCAAAATGAAAAAACTGGACTTATCTGAAAGTTAAAATAAATCAAGGGTTGATGATGTCAAAAATTAAAAACTAATAAATTATATAAGACACCCAGTATACGAATAAACAAGTTTTTTTTTCATTTTATCATTTTGATATTAACGTTTTAATATTGGTTTACATTTAAATTTTCATAAAATTTTTAATATAGTTACTTTAATCGAAAAAAAATGTACAACTTAATTAGTTACGTTGATTATTTTTTTACACTTTTACATCTGTCATATGAAAGAATTTTTTAACTTAAGTTTTCTCAGGCTAGTTTATACATATATAAAAAAAATGTCCTGTAACCTACGTTTAATATTTTGACAGTCTTGATGTAATTGTAGGTGTAACGACAGAACGCTCTTTTTTACTGTTTGAACATTTTTAATTTTTAATAAAATTTTAGCCTCCTATAAAACCGTCAGGTTTGAGTGAAACGTCGGCCTTAGATGTAATTTTAGACCGTTATTTTTAACTCTACCTCCACCTAAAAGGAAAACACCTTTAAATCAGTAAATGAAACTCTATCATTATTCCATTCTCATTTTAATAAATCTTTCAAATTGCAAAACAACCTGAAAAATAGGCAATGGTGACCTAGAAAACCTGGAAAAGTCGGAGGATTTTGAAATTAGAAACGCACACTTACAAAATTTTATGTGTAGATCCTAACGTCCGTTCAGTCTTCGTTAAGAGCCTGTTTGCAGGACAAAAATGACTTCTGTTCTTTCTTTGCCGACGTTTAGGTGCTCTACACATTACTGGATTAGTTAAATAATTATTTATAGTAATTTTTATAATTTTGAAAATATACCTACACTTCCAGGAAAAATTAATATAATATCAATGGGCGAAGTTAAAACTTAACCGATATTTTACACTAACGAAAGGACAAGAACAAGCTGGTTACCATATAAATACTTGTGAAATGTAATAATTTAAAGAGCAATAACTTTTTTTAAGTCAAATGGAAAACCCTGTATTTTTTTACTCTGTAGTGTGCAGGTTGAAATTCTTTTTCATTAATTTTCTGCTATTGGGGCGTACCAGATCTCTTATGTTAACTGTCAACGTGTCGGCATGATTGGAATTACAACCCACAGCAATGATTTGAAAATTTATTTGGTTATGTCAAATATTTACTCAGTTTTATTGTTTCTCAAATAATACTAATCATGGTAAATTCGATAACAGATCTGGTACGCCCAAATTGCAAATATCTTCAAAAGTAGTAGCCGTAATCCTAACAATTCTTATACGATTTGAAAAAGAATTTCAACGTGCACCCGACAGAGTAAATAAATATAGGGTGTTCCATTAGACTTGAAAAAGTTATTGCTCTTTGAAGATGTCCAAATGTAACAGCAAATATGAAACTTAGTATTACATTTTTTAATCTATGGACACATCTTCGTTTGCTATAGTCCATTATCTTAATACAAACCAATAATTAACCTCATATGGAGTTCCCAAAAAAAGTTACAGATATTTCCGTGAACTTTTCCATCTGTGCAAATTTTACTAAATAAATATCTCGAAATCTATAACTCCTAACTACACGGAATGTTATACAAAGTGATCCTAAAATTGGACGTAGAATCCGAAAATGCAATAAGATATAGGGTATTCCATTCAAAATAACGAAGTTGGTGTTGACTTCCGGTACAATCGAAAGTGTTAGAAGAATGAAAATATTTTAATTGAGTTTGCCCTATTGGTTTTTAGTCATTCACCAAATTATTAATTTTTGCCATATATGCTTTTCCGTATATGGCGGTTCCCGGTGAGACACCCTGTATATCGGTCGTGAATTGCAGAAATCGGGAAACCTATGTAGGGTGTCTCAGCGAGACCGTTCATTATAAGTTTACAAGTTCTGACCAAAACAAAAGTTACGTGTAATTAATTACGTCCTATTTATCTAAAATATTTCTAGCGCTTCTAATTATACCGGAAATCGCTAATCACTTTGTTATTTTATATTTGCATTTTTAAATGGGAATCATAATTCTGAATTAGTGGTGTAATTTTCTCTTTCCTTGAAACACCTTCCATAAGGGGTTCAGGGGTCTTAATTCGCTCCCTGGGTACAATTTTGATAATTATGAATCTTTTTTATTAAGCCTACAACACGTCTACCTGTTGCTGTTTTGGAGATAAAATTTTTTCACCAAAATTTAGACAGCTGATTGAGGTTCACAAAATGGACTGTAACTATTTCTTGAAATGAGATAAGAAGTTGAAATCTAATTGAGGTTGTAGTTCAAAGATCTCTTTTCGTGAAACAACTACTAAACTTATACTATTCACGGTGAATTAAAAATGTAAAAATTCAATTTTTTAAAATAAACACCTTTTTTTCCGTTCCGTGATAGAATTGGAGGTAAGATTTGCTACAAAGTGGTATCTTATTCCTAAATCAAATCATCTTATTATGTATTTCGAAAAAACGGAAAATTTTAACTCATTACCCATTATGTCAAGAATGCTATGAACCATCGCTATGGATACAAAAATTATTTTTTAAATATGAAGTTTTTAATGCCGAAAAAAGTTATAATGGATAACAATAAAAAAAATAATGTTTATTCAAATCAAGAAATTTGTAATTTATTTTTATACACGGAAAATGCGACAAAATTCTTAGTAAAACTTGCATAATATTAAGTGAAAACCATCCACACTTACCTCCGAAACAAAATGTAAATTTAGAAGAATAGAAGCAAGTTTTGGAAGAATTGGTAAAGTTTTAAATAGACCAAAAACTGTAGTTGATTATAAAGAAAAAGTAGAATACCTTTGTATACTTCGCAGCAAATTTACCTTCAACTCTATCACGGAACGAAAAATATGTGTTTCATTTAAAAAAAAAAATTACATTTTAATTCACCTTGAATAGTATAAATTTAGAAAATGTTTTCAGACAAATATTTTATTTCAGAGAATATCTACGGTAAAGGGATCTTTAAACTGCAAGCTTAATTGTATTTTAACTTTTATCTCATTTTAGTAGGAGTTATAGTCCATTTTGTCAACTTCAATCAGCTGTCGAAGTTTTGGGAAAGAATTGTGATTCACATCTAAAAATGTGAGAATATACGTAGTGTTCCATTTAAAATAACCAAGTGAATAGCGACTTTCTGTATAACCGGAAGTGCTAGAAGTCTGAAAATGTTTTAGATGAATAGAACGTGATCAATTATACCTAATAGTACATTTTCAAATTTTGGTATTGGTTGGAAGTCCATAAATTTCTAATAAACGGCTCGCTGAGTGCTTTTTGTTTCGGCGGATTGTGCCAAAATATTAGTCAGACCTTCGATTTGTTTCATCTGACCAGCGCATCTTTACGCATCTTGTTTGCACACGGACGGACGACCTTAGGGCAGAACAGTTTTTTTCTTGGTTGTAATGTACTAACTCTAATTTGTGGGAAAAATTGAAAAAAGGAGTGTTAAAATTTTCGGTTTGGTAATCGTCGCATAACTCCCCATCTTATATTTAGTTAGTTAGTATGATGCCAGTTGTCCTGACGACCAGTTTGTCCTAATGGTGAGATGTCTACGGCGGAATCTTGGGCATTTTCACCACCACCTGGAAATAAAGATTCTATTTAAATTGAAAGTTACGACTTACTTTTTTATTTGTTTAAATTTTATTGTATTTCTTACCAATTTTAGTTTTTTATCGTTTAAGGAAAGTACCTAGTATATCATTAATGCTTTTTAACTGCTCCAAATTATATATTGGTAGTTGACCAGGATATTTAAGCAAAAAAAAACATTAGTGGATCCAGACCCCCTCCCCCCATTCGCCCCCTATGCTCCATTCTAAGTCCAACCATATATTTGGCCTTGGCCTAGCACCTATATCGACCGAGTCTATAGAGGGCCAAGAAACAGACAAAATCTTAGTACCTATATAGATTTTGAATTATTCCAGATTATTCCAATAGTGATGTGTTCATGTAAAATTTTAAATTTATATACTATAAAGCAACTTGAGCACTTTTCAATATTACCAGCTATCACTTGATGCAGACTAAAATATAGGTACATCCGATTTTCTACTTGAACTTTAACTTTTGGTGGTGAGTTTCCCAATTAGTTAATTGGGCCTTCTTTTAGGAGTGAGGCTTTGGAGTATAGGTCATCAATCTATAACCAATGGTCTTTTTGTTTGCCGACGTTTCGACCGGAAAAGTCCGCTCTTTATCGAAGCATTTGAAGAATAATGGTTAACTGGATGACAGCAATTATCACTAAATCCAGTAAACATCTACATAAATCTTAATTCTAAGAGTAGACTAATACAATTAATAAATTAACAAAAATAACATCACGATGATAAAAATACAAACTTTTATTTGGACGAACTAACATATAATGAGATAAAATCATTTTAATTTAACTTTTTGCTTCGTTCTACAGCCAAAAACTGTAAGTTTGGTTCGAATATCTCGAAAACTGGTTAGGATATTGTAAAATGCTAGTGACTTTCTTAATCAGCGTAGAAAAATACATATGATTCGCAACTAAATTTTTTTCGAAATTTTCGAACTTTAAAGTCTAATATCTCGAAAACTGTTTGAGATATCGAAAAGAGAGGGGCATGTAGGAATCGGCGTTAAAAAATACATAAGAATCACATGTCAAATCTAATCTATCACAACGGAAACCCTACAACGGCGGCGACAACGCGCAGACATAGAGATCCTAGGAACCGAACTGTTTGGTAGTACCCTGCTATAAATCGGACAATTTTGCAGAAATTGTTTAGTCAAAGTTTGCTTTTAAACTATCTTACACCTTATACTGTTTAATTCTGTGTATTTATCTATTTAAATTATTGATATATTTATACTTATATTACTGTTTTTCTGTATAGTATTTCTACTAAATAAATCTATTATTATTATTATTATTATTATTATTATTATTGTTGTTGTAGGCTATTGTTATCTAATATTATTTTTGTTTAAATTGGAGTGATGGCAATCATACTTTGCCCTTGTTTAAAAGGATTCTTAAAGTTACCAGATTTTACATTAATAATAATTAATAAAAATAAATCAAATTTGCATTTTAACGTTTCTATGACGGTTTTTTACGTCACCTCAAAAAACGTTACCGGATTCGCATAAATAGTGAAATTAGGTGCTTTCTTTTATGCAACTGAATTTAGCAACTCTATTAGATCTGATTATCTTAGCTTATCTGAATAACGAATAATCTGCATTCCCGCCATTAACTGAATCATTTCTAGGCTTATGGTGTCGACTTAGTGCAATCGGAAAAAATGAGAGTTAAAACAACTTAAAAAAAGATCGTGCCTAAAAGAATGTAGCTGTTGAATAGCAATAATAAAACCCAAGGCAATGAGCGATGACAATACTATGATATAATATTTTTTTAAGAACCATAGTGAATTTATAGTTATGAGACTATTTAATGTTCATCAGGGTTTCTATGCAAACGATCACAATTACTATACGAACTGTATCTTTCGATAAAATTTCTCAGAAAAATAAGAATTCTGAAATTTCATTTGTTTGACGGAGCATCACGCGATAACTACTATACCCATCTGTATGAATTTTTCTATGTGTTTTGAGATAGGCCCAGAATAGGTTTATAAAAAATTAAGATTGCACCACGACAAGCTGAAATATTAATGGTACAATTTACCATGTTAAGCCTAGGGGAAATAAAACATTATGTTGCGCGTGCTTTTTAAGCGAAGGCCAAAGGTTCTGCTAATACCATACATTGTGATAAAACCTTGGCAAAACAAATGTGAGCAATTTCAGTTTTGAAACATGCGTAGGTTCACAATAATTTTAATTTTTTTCTTACAATGACATACCACTTTCTTTTTTTTTATCGTGATTTAATCCCATATTTGTACATTTGAAGTGATTGACTAACAAGAGCGAAGTGTTTTCTTTATCAAGTTGTGACTCGGCCTGTGCAATCAAAATCCTTGCCAGGTTAAGAAATGTGTTCTGAAATTGACTATTACCTCAATATGTGTTCTTTATGTATTAATTTGTGAAGCGTTCCCATCAAATGTCTCACAATGTAGAGAACTAACGAAACCACTATGCACAAGTTCAAATTTAATTTCATCACTCTTAGGGTGATTTGGCTCCAAATCCAAAAACAAATCAAACAGCCAAATAGAAAACTACAAACCGTAAACAGATAATATTTCAGACACGAAAAGTTTCATGTCAAAAAAAAAGCTACATTACAAGGGATTAGATCTGTGAATCCCGCTTGACACTATGTTCCATGAATAAAAATGTACACGTTTTAGTTATTTTAAACACATACATACATGATATTATGTACTATTAAAATCGTACGAAATTTTTTTTCTAAATTGCACCTGAATAATTGATTGCATTTTTTTCAAATTGCGTATTGAGTTTCCACACAATACATATCTTAAATAACTGTTTGGATTGATCTTTTCCTTTTTTTTTCAGGTATGTACTTTTGTTTTGTTGCATCCCGACATACTATATTCCGATCGGTAAGTAAACAAAGCTGTTTCAAAAAAACTAATGATTGTTGAGCTATTATTAATTATCATTGTTATCGCGTTGACTCAGTTATGATGATTTTTTGTTCTTTCGGCAATACAAAGGCCGGTTGTATCTAATGCAACGGCGCAACTTTGTCAGTTTTTTTTTCTGTTAATAGTCGAAGATTACCTATCTATTGAAGTTCAGCATCAAAAATGTATGGTATGTTTCGGCTCGAGTATTCAAATAAAAACTGGCATATCTCATTTGAAAAAACGCCTATGCCTTTAAAATCGGTGGAATATTATAATAATTCTAATTGATTACGATTACAGATGTGTAGATTAAAAAATAAATTTATAGTACAAGATTACTTACATTTAATTAATGCAATTGTTCACATTTAGTGCCTAAAGACGAAAATTCAAATAATTTTTAGTAAATTTCTTTTATTATAATATTTTCTTCTAAGTTTAAAAATTCAAAGTGACGATAGTGATTACTATTAGATAAAATTCTACTACTAATTTGTATCTAAAAATAAGTAATTTTTTAAATCGTCGGATGAAAAGCCAATTACTTGACGCTGTAGTGCAATCATTTACGAACACAATGACATTTTAAAACGGTTGTCTAAATTTATCAGCCAATTACAACTTTGTTTTCATTTATTTCATTGATATTTAAAAAAAAATGCACAATTATTTCAGATCTGCCAACTATTAAACACTTGGCACCATGTATTCTTAAACTTTTTACACTATAAATATTTGTTTATTTTTACAAAATTGCTACAATTTTCTCTTAGTAATATCTTCGTTAATGCGTAGCTTAATTTAGATCATTGCCACACATGCGACCAACCGAAATATATTGATTTTGTTGAAATTTTTATGATTGCACATAGGGTCGTCGAAAATGTAATTGCATCTTTCCTAGATAATTTTGTATAACCATAACCTTGACTTTTATAATGATAACAGCCTTAGTGAATTCATTAAAACCGAACTTATGCAATGAAGGCGCTTTGCCAGATGTTTGAACTTTCTGGTCATAAGCGATGATTAAAAACAGGAAGCAACAAATCAATAATCTTCTGACACTAATACATCAAATTGCGAACGCAACATTTTTTGTTTGCTCGTATTCCTACACGTAATCATTGTAATTAAACATTATATTTGGAATTAAAACAAAATTTTGAAATAATTGTCTGCTTCTATAATTTTTTGAATTTTTTGAATATTTTTATTGGCGTTAAAAAATTTGGCTTTCTTTATATATTAAGTATATTTGATATTAAGATGTTTTAGAAATTCGTGGTACATAGGTACATACACTAATTGATCACATTAATAAAGTGTTATTTTCTAAACATTATTTTTAAACACAAAATTATTAATTTTATTATTATGTAAATGATACTTTTTTGGGTTTAGAGTTCTAAAGTGAATGCGCAACTTGTAGTGTGTGCATTTACTTTTTATTACATTCAAATGTTAATAAGATCTTCCGAAGTATGCATTTTCAATTAAATGCTTAATGTTTCTAGAATTTTTGGCTATTAAGTAATTTGTACAAGATAAATAGGAAACCGTTAAATCCAACTGTTGGTCTTATAGCTCTTTAATTATTTTGTAATTTTCATAAATTTGAACTGTCTATTCTAGTAATTTCTATTAAATTTTGTTGTTGATAAATTAAGTCGGTTAAAAAGTAATTTTTTTATTGTAATGTAATTTCTTTAAACTTGAGCCTTTCACTGTATTCTAATAAGTGTAACACAAACAAAGTGTTTTTACAGAAAATTACTCAACTTACACGATTTTACAAAGAGTTATTGTTTTATTTTGCTTTACGTGTAATTAATTAGAAATACATAATATCGAAAGTTGCAATTTTACTCAATACAACTAAACTGTTGATACACTGTTTTATAATGGTTCTTGCAAAATCAGGTAAATAATACAATTATTTACTATATTTAAATTGACTCAGCAGAATTGTACTAAATAACAGAAATAAAATAAGGAATCATTTACTTCTTTTATGTTTTTACTAATTTTATTGTACTTAGGACGTCATTGTCTTTTATTTTCAACTTCATACCAGTACGGTCGTTTCTAGTGAAATATAGGCTACTAAAATAAATATCGTCAATTAGCGACTTCAAAATAGAAACCGTAATGAATGGGTACTTAGCACTGTCAATATTGCATTTTTCAAATTATGGTTTCTACAGTTGCTATTTCTTTGTCTGGGAAATTTGATCTTTGCTTCATCTTTGTATAGATTAATTATTATAAGTTGTACTGGACAGGAAAACACGAAGGTAAAAAATCATTTGTCATGTTTTATTTATAGGAATTGGAGGTCGTACAGATTTATATAAAAATTTTATATATTAAGCTGCTTGCTACAAAGTAGATCTTTCTTGTTTTGTAATTGTAATCGACACCTGCGATGCAATACATGTAAGAAAAAAAATACAGTAATTAAATACTGCAGGTTTAAACAAATTAGGTAGTGACTATGATTAAACAGAAAAAAAATGTTAATTAAAACAATTGAGTTTATGTTGAATAGATCTAAATGAAAACGTTAAGTTGCTAATTTTGAATGATTAAGAAACTCTTATTATTAGTTTAGATTTTTCGTATGCACACTTCGCTAATTACGGTTAAAATTCTTTGATTAAAACTTACTTCAAACTTGGTGGAAGTTTAAATTTAACATTAGGTTGTCTAGCTTAGGTGACTTTATTTTATATTTGTATGTTTTAATATTACAAAAAAAATATAATGTAAACAATTTTATTTTATAACTGTAATTTATACATAATTTTTTTTTTAAATAGTATTTAATTAAACGTTTCGTGATTATTTTACATCAACAAATTGCGTTTATACGATTTCAAATAAATTGTTTAGTGTTTAATAATTAAACCGGCGAATATTTCAAATGCTTTTTATATAAAATTCGTTCATTCCATAGAAGATAATAATTGTGAGCGTAATAATTCCTTTCAATTTAAACAATTGTATGCAAAATAACCATTTAATTTAGACCTCTAATGTACAGCGAGATGAACATCATTGATCTGAATTCCTCGCAAATTCCGTTACCGTTCCGATTTCAAATGTTCATCATATTTCGAATATCACATCAAAAACTAAATACGCCAGTATATATGAGATATTAATTTTCATCCCATTTGATTAAATTCTGTTTATATTTATCTTACGCATTTGATGCTTGCTGAATATGTAGGATAATTTGATGGTATTTATTACGTTTCTATTTTTTTCCTTGAATCCCATAATTGTTTTTCTCTTTTTAATTTATATGACAAAACGGATCAATATTTAATAATTTTAACATGTATTACGGTGACAATAGATTAACGAATTTACCAGGTTGTTAACATTTTAAAGGATTATTGACATGAAAAATATCATTTGAAGCGATTAATAAATATATTTTTCTATTTTGGGTCGCTTACAGAGCTATAAAAGCACCCAAATGAGTTATTTTATAGAGAATGGAGTTCTTTTATAGAAATAGAACAATTTTTATTCCGAACGGTGGTAACACTGATAACGTCCAAGCTGTCATTACGTTCGGTGTACATTAATTTAAATCGTAATTAATATTCAGTAGATTTATTTATCTACTTATTTTTATTTCTACCAATTTTTTTTAAATTAAATATATGATAAGAGTACTAATTAAACTTAAACTAGCATTTAAACTAAAATTTAATGAAAATATTGCCACTCTAGCAATTATAGTTCAAATTTCCCTAAATTTAAAAACACGAAAAATTTTATTTTAAAATCAATCTGAAAAGCCTAAAATAGAAAAAATAGTATAAATAATTTGGCATTTTAGCAACTCGTACTCGTTTTATAAAATGCGTCTTCTGAAACTAGTTCTTTAATATACTGTTATGTCATCAGTGATTTTTTCGTTAAGTAAGTTGACAAAAATCATGTTTCATTAAGTGTTGCATAACTTTTTTCTACTTTTGAAGAAATGAAATTAAACCTATTTCGAATTCTAACTTTGATCGAGTGTTACTATTGTTATCGTTTTTAAACTAGAAGTCAAAACGTTAGTTAGGATATGCGAACATATTTTTAATAATTTTATTTGTGTAGAATATTTTGGTAATCACAAATTTGTAAAATATTAATATTCAAAAATCATTTTGTTGTACTTTTCAAAATGTTACCAAAATTTTGAAGAGTGTTATTAAGTAATACTTTACTGTTCATTATATGTTTTAGGAAACAGCTTCAAATTCAGATTAACCAATTTATAATAATAATAAAAATAATAGTAATAATAATAATAATAATAATAGGTATATTTTACACCGAATTACAGAAAAAATAATTACAAATCGAAAAGAACGATAGATGAATTTGAATAAAAATTCAAATTACAAAAATTAAATAAAGAAAATTATTTCGACAGAAAAGAAAATAAGAAAAAAAAAGATGGATCGTAAACCGCTGCTTATTTGTAAACTATAATATTCATAGAAAAAAAACTAAAGTTTGTGTATTGAAGTACTATATATATTTACCAATAATATAATTTAAAACCACCTCTTTAATGAATTCAAAATGATCGAAGTGAAACTTATATTAAATGGCATATTCAATAAATGTTCAAAGACATATTTTTATGTTTTAGGTCCTGCTAGAAATTACATTGTTTTTAATATTATGGATAATCTTATAAACCCACAATAGATGTGTATTTGAATTATGTAATGTGCAAAATAATTTTTGTTTCTTAAGCACTTCTCTTTGTTCTCATTGCTTTCATTCTTGAAAAATAGTTACTATTTCAGTGAACGAGTCTCTAAAGCAAATTATAGTTTTTTTCATTTTTAAATGGAATACTCTAGTTTTATTTAAGTATACTACTTTAGTAACTTTCCAGCGGTCCCACGTTTTGTATTGCTGAAATAAATGAGATAGAGCGTCGAAACATACTTCCGGCAGTACTTAGCGTCCTGATAGAAGGACGTATTTTTCTGAATGTATTTTTTGGAATCTGAGTTGTCGCTAGCGTGATGTAATCGGTTCAGCACAAAAAATGATCTATATGTTTCTGCAAGTTTCAACTCGATCTGTGCGATAGGTGCGAAGTTACAGAAGAACGACATAGTAATTGAAAAAAGTTCATCAGTAGCATGCGAACGCAAAATGAAAGTGGATCCGTTAGTGACTTTGATGAATGGGGAAGCAAAAATGCACAGAGTAAATCCAAATTTGGAAAATATTTCTACAAAGCCACCTGTTTTATGGAAACATTACGAAAGTTATCGGATAAACATTGTTTTTCCTTTTTCTTTTATTTGGAACGATTCTTTTGCTCACTAGGCAAAAATTTCACGACACTGACAAGTATAACATTTCGTCATCAGATACCAATGTGATCACGATTCTGTGGAGTTCAATAACGATAATGAAATAGAAGTATCCAATGAATGCATTGTAGCACATGACATCATGTAGAAATTTCACGATGAAAGAATGGTGGATCCATATACTGATGCGAAATATAGACCAAAAGTAAATGTTGAAGGTATACCTACAAATAATTACAGAGTTGTTGTTTTTTCCAATAGAAAACGTAGAAGCAATTCTTGAAGTGCAAATACATAAGAATAACGCAAAAAGTTGTACATTTGAAAAACGATTTCGCATGTGATACCATTGATTGGAACTGAATTTGAGGAATCTATGGGGTTATCTTGGAGATCCTGCTCTGATGAGGATAAAGGGAAAGGTGTACGACCGTTGATCAACACGCTTCAGACCAAATGGAATGATGTTTTCGTACCAGGATACAACTTATGTGTGCACGAGTATCGTTTGCTTGGTACCGGAAAAGTAGTCATGACCCATTAAAAGGAAACAGATGAAAATTGGATGTGAGTGTAAAACGTTGGCGGATGTTCACTCAAATATAATAATTGGCTTAGAAATCAATGAAGGTAAAAATAATATGAACACGAAAAAGTGCAAAATAAATTCGGTACAAAAACTGCCACCACGTTACGTTTAACAGAACCTTGGCATGGATTGGAGATTGGAGATTCTTGGTTCGGTTCATTAAAAAGTGTGACCTAATTAAACCGAAAACGTTTGCATTTTATGGGAATAGTTAAAACTGCCATCGAACAATTTCCAATAAAAGAGTTGGTTAACCAATACCCACAAGAACGTTGAAGTACCGTCTTTGCTAAAAGTATTGTTATAGTACCTACTGAACTTATGGCAATACCTTAGAGTGATAAAAAGTTAATGGTCTATTTTGTTTCTTGAATGTTTTGTATCGTACACTTATAAGATAGAAGATCCAAAAACGTAACACAGTAAATATGACATTCATTACTATTACAAACAAATGCGTGGAAGTAGTACGAGGATGGTCTGAAAAGTTTCCGACCTAACAAAGATACAAAACATTTTTTCTTAAAAACTTTAACCGGTCTAAATAGTACTCGTTTTTCTCTACAAAGTAATTGTTCACGAAGGTGATTGTCTTTTCATTTGACGAAAATCTCTGTCCTATAGTGCAATTTTGAGATGAGGAAACTAGAAGAAGCCGATTGGTGGATCTGGTGAGTAAGTCAATGTCAATGAGATGTCAAATTTGCCATCAAAGAGATGCTCGCGATTACGTCGCTCGGGTATAACTTCCCGGGCTTTTTAAAAAAATAACAGCATCTAATTTTTTTAATATGTTGTTTGTAATTGTTCATTCTTTGTATAAAAATATTTGCACGCAAAAAAATGTGACAAACGACGTGAAATTTGCCATCAAAGAGATGCTCGCGATTACGTGGCTCTGGTATAACTTCCCGGTCTTTTAACTTTTTAAAAAAAAAAATAACAGCACCTGAATTTTTTAATATGTTGTTCATTCTATGTATAAAAAATTTGCACATAATAAAAATGTGACAAACGATGTCAAATTCGCTATCAAAAAGGTGCCCACACGGTCTCGCAAGCGAAGTTCGCAATTACGACACCCGTAGTAGCTTTTTTTTCTCATAACGTATCGTAATGATATTTAGATTATATACCGATATAGTAATTTTGGTTTAAAATCAATTAAAATGCATTTATTAAAATAATTTGTGTGTCTAAAAGTGTGGGTAACTTCACGTAGGTCTTTTATTAGAAACAAAAATGTGTAAAAATTTTATTTATCGAAATATTTCAAAAATTCTAAAATCTGCGTAGGTCAACGGTCTTTTTGACTACATAGATTATGCCCTAAATCTAATCAGATCTGCGGAATTATAAATAAAGTCTATATACAAAGTTTCATAAAAATCGGACCGATGGTTTTCTTGATATCTTGTTTACATACGGACGGACAGCCGGTCGGCCATCGGATATAATTTTTATGCTTCATTATAACGTACCAACTCTAAATCATCTGAAAAAGTGAAAAAAAAGGGTGTTAAAATTTTCGGTTTGGAAACCGTTGCACAATTCCCCATCTTATTTTATAAGATATTTCATAAGATGCGGAGTAATAATGGTATGTTAAAATTTTTATTTTTTAAGTTTTTTAGGATGTTTATAGATGTAAGGGTTATAAAATTCTTGAGTGTCAAGAGGTATCTCTTCAAGCACGATTTGAAATTCGTCAATGAACTCTGTAATGACTAGTTGAGGAAGTAGTGAGTGCTTGAAGCGTCTTCGCTGCAAGTGTTTTGTACTATTTTTTTCTATTTTATCAATAAATAATGAAATTATTAAGTATAAAGAATTTAGACTTATTTTTGATGTAAGATGGCATTTTTTTGAATATGTGTGTATGAAAGATATTTGGTAATGATATTGTTAAAAAAATTGCAAAAGAAATGCAAGAAATTTAGAATAATGTTTTTGAAGTACATGGGTATCGTGTATAAAAGTATAATGTAATTTAAATGAAACTTTGATTATTAAACGTTTTTTTTTGACAACGATGCAATAGGCAATTTGCAAAATAAGAAGAAATAGAAGTCGTATATGTTCGTCTATTGTATTTGTTTTCAATTCCAAATTTTACTTCTGCCGTAGATAACATATTTTATGACGTACGTGTGTGAAGGGCTTTTATCTTAGATAAGAAAAGAGAAGGACTTTGAATGAAACCATGGCGGATACAGTAAAACTGAATCTGGTGAATTCAGTTCGTGTTATTTTGCCAATAGAATTTAGTGGTAAACATTGACTTAAAACGTCGATTTTAATTTTATTCAATGAGAATAATAGTGTTTCAGTTGGTAAAATAATGTGAAATTATGCTATACATGATTAATACACCCTGAATGTTCTTTTATTTGTAAAATTACTATTGCTTCACTTCGCATATAACGATTTCCAGTCCTTTTTACTCTTTCCTTGTCTAAGGGTTTAGGCACTCCTTGTAATTAACCCACTCGCGTGCGGCTCGAGTTTCAAACTCACAACTCGTTTACAAAAACCTCAACACAGTTGTATCACAAATAGATTACAGCACCTGTTAAGTAAATCAATAATTACAAACCACACCGTGTAAACTAACGTGTTACCAACTCTTTTATTACCAATAAAGTATCAATTTATTTGTGGGTTTTCTCTCTCTTCCTTCGCTTTTCAAAACTATCCGACATTGAAATAAAATTGGTCACAAACTAACAATCAGTTATGACCATTTGACTTTTATGACAAACATTAAATGCTTTTGCAAAATAACAATACCGTTTTATAGGTAGTATTGCTCCGTTTTATGTTACAAATTTTATGAGTTCGATATTGTAAAAAAATATTGCCGCAAAAAGTTTCAGAACTATGTCGTTTATGTGAGAAACATTTTAGATAGCTTCTTAATTGTGACCAACGCAAATTTTTGTGAATTTCAAGCATTAAATGTGGACAATGAGTAAGTCTTATTCTGTTGGTAAAAATCTTAATGTTTATGCTCGCTAGGCGAATTCTGAATGTTAACCTACTAAATAGATAACATCTTAACCTGTTTTATATATGTATGTATGTTACGCTCAGCTGTTGGTGTTATTTCTTGGGTTATGTAAGCGACATGTTGATACATCTTTAAGTGTAAGTTCTGTGCTTTTCACGAAACGTACCGCAAACTGAATAATAATAATACACGTACTCGTAATGAAACACGCAACGCACATTTCGTAAATATTTTACTGCAATTACAGAGTAATTTATTTTATAATCTCGAATTTTTAAAGCTGGATTAGTTAATAAAAACTTCTGAATTTATGCGAATTGGGTTTTAAATTGCCGACGTATGATAATAAGATCTAATTACATTTAACAATCAATAGGTCAACGTTGCTTTTTCCATGGAAAAATCGACGTTGCGACTAAAAGGTTGTTGCGTAATTGAAGTTTTTTAAAATTATTTTTCTTGTTATTCTCACATATAATTAAAATATTCTTCTGATAGTCAGAAAAATAAAAAGTTAATTGCTTTTATGGTTCATTGTGTCGGGTCCAAGTATGCATGATACGCGATTCGACTTCGAGTTTGTGCATTCTTTTGCAGTAATAAAAGGTAGAGGTTTTTCGGTCGATATATTTATGGAGTTAATAATTCTGCTACTTTTTCTATGTTAATCAGGCAGATTTATTGTTCGCGTTATGTAGTTAAAAATTTTCAATTGCATTAAAAAAATTATTCAACAATATGGAGTAACTTATACGTGCATAAAGGACTTATTAGCTTATTCGCGTAACTGTAGTACCCTTAAAGTTTCCAAGACTTTTAAACATAAATTATTTACCAGTTCTTTGCTTTATTTTGAGTGAACTTGTAAAGCCAGTAATTGCGAAAGTTACTGTTTAAATTTAAGCGTACGCTCTAAAGCTTAAGAAGTTATTTTATATGCAAAGTTTTAGTTGTACTTTTAATTTGCAAAACCATCCGTAATTAAAATTTTATATTAACATTTTACATGCTTCGACCACTTTGAGATTGTCCTATTTTCAAATTTAATTTAAGTTCGACGAGGAGAAAGTTTTTGAAAATTATTTTTCATTTATCGATCAATCATTTACGTAATTTTTGCATCGGGTTAGGATTTCGTACCATATGTTAGGAAGTATTCCTAATTTTAAGTGAAATTGTTGTAGATTGCAAATTGGAATTTTTTCAAGCGAATTATTTTTGCATAATCTACCTACGAATTATTTTTAAGTGCATTAAATGAAGTTTTGTAGAAAACATACTAGAGTACTTTTTAATTTTTTTTAATTCCACTATGCGAATGATGCTAACCGTACTCAAAAACTAGTTTTTATTTATTAATTTTTATAAATGAATTGTTATTAAAGAATAGTAACATATACTGTAAACTTTGAGAGTATTGCTTTTATTTATGCTGTATTTCGAAAAAATGAAATTTTTTTTTAAATGTTAACTGATCTGAGAGTAAGTACATTTTTCTAAATAATCCACCACGTTTCATTCAGAAAATGAAATTGATTAGTTTCCATTCGTTAATTTCATTAGATGATCTGTTTGTAAAGAAAGACTAGAACAAATACGAGTACTCAATCCTATTTTTGTATTAAAAAAGTGTTTTCTAGTTAGACATCACATTTGGGTGAATATGCTGATTTTTCCATTCATTAACAAGTATTGATTGAACTGTTTCAAAGTGGTTTTATTTAATTTTCTAATTATTTGAAAAATAAATTTGTCGGTATTGTAATTGTGTGTTTCTATAAACGATAAAAATTTATAGAGTATGTGTTGACATTAAAAATAGATTACTAGGTACACTAAATTTAGGTGAGAACGTCAACATCGCCATTTTTTCACCTACACAATATTTTTAGATATTGTCTTCTTTTATAATACATAAATTTTGAGTCTAAAATTTAAAAAATCACATTTTTAAAATGTGAAGCAAATAAATATATAATTGTGAATGTAAATTACGTAGGTGTAATACCTACACCTAAATTGAGTAGAGCGTTAAATGTAATTTCCGTTTAAATTAAGTGTAACTTTCTGAACTTTTAAATGCATCTTACAATTAACTACGAAAATCATTAATACTGTTCCAGAAAATGTTTATATAATACTAAATTATTTGAGCGCTGATGTGTTTTTTACAAAAATAAAATTTAAGAGAATCGTTTTCGCTTTCGAAATCATTACCGTGTTACTATTATGCTGACTGCACATAACATACATCTATGTTATTATTTCAATAATTTCAACATTTTTAAGGAAACATTATTGCAGATTATACAATGTTAGTTAATTTTATCTGGAAAATTACATTATTAATGTGTTAATTTCAATACCGCTTACTTACGATTTTGTAATCTTCCGGGTTGTAAACATTGAGGAGATCTATCCTTCAAGGATAACATGTATCGACCTCATAAAATCATTCTTCTCTTTATAACATTAATTTATTTAAAAAAAATCAGACGTAGTATTGGTAAACGAATCGTTTTATCGACATTATGATAATAATTAGAGTTATGTAACATAATTAATCATTGCTTGTAAGAAAGTAAATATAAGCTAACTATACTCACAATCAGTGGTGCATGAATCTAAAACACTTTCTCTACTATATGAATTAAACACGATGCTTTGAATAATGTTTTAATTAAATACGATTATAAGCCATAAATGAGAATCTTGGAACTGTTACAGATTGATAGTATGAGGTAAATCATAAATTAAATTGAATTTAGTTAGTTATTATTGCAGAATTTCAAATTAATTAAAGTAAAAATCATTAAAAGCTACAGAATAGACTTTTAAATTCGAATAAATGATATAATTAATTGAAAAAATTATAAATATAAGTTTTATATAATTAATAAAGTTTAATCAATTTTCTAACACAAATTCTGTACAATACTAATAACGAAGTGGTTTTTTTCACGCAATTTTGATATTCTAAAAAAGTAATATTTTAACATTTCTATATGTCAAGGATTTCGTCGTGGTTTTAATTATGTAACTTAAAAATAGGATTAATGATTGCTCGATAGTGAACTTAATTTAAAAACTAGTATACACCACGTTGTTTCTGAATGAGTAATTATTTAATTGATTTGGAAACGATTAAATTCTAGTAAATTATTTGATGTTAAATGTATGCCAAATTAATAAAACATGCTTCGGATAATGTTGTAAAAGAGGAGTTATTAAAAACCCATATAGATAAGAATACTTAATATCTATTGGCTTTTTCCTGGCAATTTTATTCTTACAGCAGTGCAAATGAAGTGTTAGTTATTCCATTTAGATCGCTTAAATTTCACTCAATGTTTTTCAGATTTTTTCAAATTGTTTAATTATATTAAAGTAACTAAAGTAACTTATTGCATTGAGCAATGAAAATGTTCAAATAGTACTTAAAATAATGAAACATTCTTATAAGATATATTTATCCATAACAGATTATAAAAATCTAATAAGGCACATGTCAAATAGCGGAAAACTTCAGCTTACAAAGCATAAAAATTGTATAGTAGTAAAGAATTTCGGTACAAAATTCAGTTCATTTAAATTTGAAATGCATGTTTCCACAGTTGTGTTTATATACGTAGAAAGAGGAAAACAAAAATACATTTAACTGTATTAGTTTTTATAATAGTTTTTTATTGCACAATTACTTATTTCCAATATGTATTTTATAACAATGCTCTTTTGGTGCATTATTTTGATTTTATTTAATGGTTAAAGTTAAAATAAATGAGAAATTCCATTTAGGGGTTGTTTTAAGCGTGTTGTAAAAAGACAACCACCGAATATGTAAAATGAAAAGCCATTCGGCTTTTAGTGTTAATTTTTATTGTTTCGTTTGTAAACGTAGTCGTCATGATTTTTTTTATAGTTTTTATTCGACCATTAAGTTTTCTATTTTCTTAATTTTTTGTAGAGTAAACTGACAAGCGAAAGAGATGAATATTTTGTTAAAGGAAAATAACGAATGAAAAATCGTCGTTCGGTATTCTTTGTCCAGTGGAGTATAAGTGACAAAGGAATCGATATGTCTTGGGCATTTCCATTTAGTTTGCGAATTGAACAGGACGTCACAGTCTCATGCAAAATGCCCTGAAAGTTCTTTAGGTACCCTTGAAAATCAATATGAGCTTTTGGCCATTGTCCGTTTATGATTTAAATTTGAAGCTTGAATATGCGCCTGCGCGTCAATCGCATGGTTATCAATGGCTAAGATTCTGTTAATATTGCACAAACCTAATTTTAAACAAAATATTGTTTCCAATCGTCCCCAATTAATCATTGGGTTACCAAAATAGATTGTTTTATACATTCAATGTACATTCTTAAAATATAGTGTTTAACTTCAGATTAAAAATATCTCTGCAGATGTTTATAAGTATCAAACACTCGAGAACATTTTTTAATACTAGAAAAAGTTACTGCTTTCTTTTATTGATGCTATGAACAAACGAGATACTCAAACTAAGTTTATTACTTTTAGTTTATCCTTAATAAGAGAATTACAAACGCCACAAAGAAATTGTGAAAACTTAGGTTTACAGATAAAATGTTGAAGATGCTGTTAATGATAAAAAACCTGTAATATTTACCTTCTTCAACACAACAGTAATTTCCAGATCAAGTACTTGTGTCTATAATCCGACACTATAAACATTTGTTTTCTGTCGGACTAAAGGAATACACAACAGAAATGTTCAAAATATTTAAAGCAAAAATCAGCGCACTAGTTAAAACAATAACGGTCAATTCGCCAGGTTGCGTCAGTGTCGGATTATTCAAATTAAAAGCGATGTTACAAATTTGAATATTAGTTATGAAAATACGTTTAATATTCATTCTCCTTACATTACTTTAGCCGACAATGTCAGAATATTGAGGAAATTACGAAATGAAGCATAAATTCAATATACAGGGTCATTAATGGTCGATGGACGTTTATGGAAAACGGGGCATAGGAGTAATCTGAAAGTTTGGCTACTGCCATAAATAGACACGATTTATCTTCCTAAAATATTTTCATTTTGGCGGTGTTGCCGCTTCTACTTAAAAGTAATAACAACTTGTTATTTTAAATAAAACACCCTATATATTATTTAATTTTTAGAATCGGAATTTCTTACTGATATTTTTTTGAATAATTCCCTATACCTATCTACACCAGTTTTCGAGATAATAATTATTTTAGGTTATTTTTTTTTCATAATATGATCCCACCATAATTTAGATTTAGCTGCTATTTGAACTCGCGTAAGGCTGAAATGTTAGATGCAGTTTACTAAAGCCTTGTATTTAACAGCTACTTAAATAAATTTATTTTATTTTATACAGGGCGGTTTAAAATTAATGATTTTGACGTGACATACAAAAAAGGTCAAAATTTTATTTTTTCAAGTGGAACACTCTGTATATTACTTGAAATTCTGATAGACAATTAAAATGCCTTCGAGTTGATTTAGCATAATGGTATAGCTAATTCGTCAACTTTTTGAAATAATTGCAATAATGATTAAAAATCACATTGTCTTCACATAATTTGCATTAGTTAGCCATGGAACGCCATGTGATTTGACATTTGCTCAATTATTCATTATGTTTGACGGATGTCAAAGTTTTGAGATTGTGATTTACTACTTAATACGTATTCAAAAACAAATTACAATAGAGCGAAATAATTACTTGCATGAAGTTTTGATTAATCTATTTATTTTTCATGGAGAATGTGACAAAATTGTGGCAAGAACATGTAGGAAATTCAATCAAATGTATTCTGATTTGCTGCCAATGAACGAAAGAAACTTTATTGCGAATACAGGAGATCTTTATCAATTATGGTTCTAAGCTTAAAGCATAAACTTTCTTTCGTTCATTGGCTGCAAATCAGAAAACATTTCATTAAATTTTCTACATGTTTTTGTCACAATTTTGTCACATTGTCCATGAAGAATAAATAGATTATTCAAAACTTCATTACAAGTAACTATTTCGCTCTATTGTAATTTGTTTTTGAATAAGTATTAAGTAGTAAATCACAATCACAATCTTACAAATTCGACGTCTGTCAAACACAGTGAATAATTGAGCAATTGTGAAATCACATGGCGTTCCATGGCTAACTATTACAAATTATGCGAAGACAATGTGATTTTTAATCATTATTGCGATTATTTCAAAAAGTTGACGAGTTAGCTATACTACTATGCTATATTAACTTGAAAGCATTTTCATTGTCTATCAGAATTTTAAGTAATATACAGGGTGTTCTGTTTGAAAAAATAAAGTTTTGATCTTTTTGTATGTCACGTTAAAATCATTAATTTTAAACCGCCCTGTATAAGATAAAATAAATTTATTTAGGTAGCTCTTAAATACAAGGTTTTTGCAAACTGCATCTAAAGTTTTAGTCTTATATGGGTTCAAATAGCAGCTAAATTAAAATTTTGGTGTGATCACATTTTGAAAAAAAAAATAACCTAAAATAATTATTATCTCGAAAACCGGTGTAGATAGGTATAGTGAACTACTCAAAAAAAATGATCAGTAAGAAATTGCGATTTTTCAAACTGAATAATATTATAGGGTGTTTCATTTAAAATTAACAAGTTGTTACTACTTTTGAGTAGAAGCGGCAACACCGCCAAAATGAAAATATTTTAGAAAGATAGATCGTGTCTATTTATGACAATAACCAAACTTTCAGATTACTCCTATGCTCCGTTTTCCATAAACGTCTAATCTACCATCGACCATCAATGACCCTGTATAAACGTACTCGAAATATCGCAATTTTTATAAACAGTTAAAAAATTGCACTATACATTTGCAGTAAGAAAAGAAAAGAATTGTTATCTAAAATCGATGTTCAACACAAAATCAAAAGAAAATATGATCATCTTCCAGAAATTTAATATTAATTCACGCAAGAAATCATTTGATCTTCCAATAAACTTAGCAATCCTAATCAATTAAATGTTTATTTTTGGTCGGTACAGTTGCCAGATAAACCAAATTTTGAACTTTTAAGTTATTATAATTCTAAAATACACGAAAATATAGAGGAAAGATTCCTAAGGTAACAAGGTTATTGCCCATGTAGCTCAGTCATTTTAGGATTTCAGCACGGAAAAATTATATCCGTGCATTTTTTTTAAATCGATTTATTTTGGTGTTTTTAACAAAATGTCAAAAATCGAGAACGAGATCAGTGGCGCGGCATTAATTATTCAAGGTCAAATGTCATAAAAAAACAGTTTTTCGCAAATATCTCACTTTCTATGGCTCGAAGATCAATTTAGGTTATTATGAAAATGAAATATAATTAAATTTTCTATAAAAATGATATCTTCCATTTTTTACGTACAACGAATAAAGCCGCAAATGCGCACCGAAGTTTCCGAACAGGGAGTATACCTCATTTCATATAATAAGTGTAATAATGAACGGATTTTGACGTAATAGGGCTCATTTTTTTCGTAAAAATATGTAGATCAAAAAAGGCCTTTTTTATGGAAACTTGTTTACATTGTTTACATAGCAAAATTTGCTGGTAAGTACTAATTTTAATCAATTCTGACCGGGTAAAATTTTTTTCCATATATCTTATCACTAAAAATTATATATAAAATATTTTATGGTTAAATTAATTTGTTAATTTAATTATTAATTAATTAAAAAATTATGGGCAAATTCATAAACATTTCAAAAATTTCGAGTTTGTATTCGTTTTGAGTAATCTTAACATGCTTAATTCTATTTTTTATTCTATATTATTAAAAAACGGAATAATTTGTTAGTTTATTGATTAATGTAATTGACTAAATTAACAAATTAATTAACAATTATGAAATGGACTAAAAAACGATTTTGGACTCGATTTGGGATAATATTAATTATTTAAACCATATTTTTGTATAAATTAATTCCAAGAATTGTTAATTAACAAATTAATAAATTTTAAAAAAATCAATATTGGATCCCGTTTCAAGTTTTATTTATGTCAAATCAATTTTACCATGAGTTTTTG
Source organism: Abscondita cerata (assembly GCA_030710515.1). Taxonomy (NCBI): domain Eukaryota; kingdom Metazoa; phylum Arthropoda; class Insecta; order Coleoptera; family Lampyridae; genus Abscondita; species Abscondita cerata. The sequence goes on from JALBCR010000980.1 coordinate 94,319, forward strand.
TAAAAATTATTCATTTTAATCAACATATAAATCATCAAATTAGCAAAATTAATTAATTAAAAATTAATTTTTGAAATGTTCACGAATTTAAAATTTTGAAAACAACTTAATTTTCAAGATTTTAATTATTACCTCCAACACAATCATGGTTTTTTTAAAGGTTCATGAATTTGCGCATAATTTATTAATTAATTAATAATTAAATTAACAAATTAATTTAACCATAAAATATTTTATATACAATTTTTAGTGATAAGAAGATATATGGAAAAAAATTTGTACCCGGTCATAATTGATTAAAATTAACACTTACCAGCAATTTTGCTATTTATAAACAACGTAAACAAATTTCCACAAAAAAAAAGGTTTTTTTTGATCTACATATTTTTACGAAAAAAATGAGCTCTATTACACGTCAAAATCCGTTCATTTTACAAAATTTATTACAAAATTGACGGATCTAATTTTTTCGTACTGAAGCCCTACTTTCGTCTAAAGTGACTGGAATAATGTATTGAATTCATTTTCACCAAACGCTCTTGGATCTGATGATATTTCACTACAGAAACTACAGCTTATAGTGGTTTTATGTTAGACTATTTTTAATTCTCAACTTTTCAATCTCGTTGTGTTGCTTTCCATCATTTTGGGAAATCGTAAAATAATTACTGTACCAAAAAAGAGGGACTTTGCTGAATTTAATGATATCAGACCGATTAGATATTGCCTATTTTCTAGAAGATGTTTGAAAGATTACTCGTTCATCTGGAAAGGTTCAAAATAATTCCTGATTACCAATCGCGTTTTCGATCTGGCTATGGTTGTACTGCGGTACTTCTGGATGTCACTGATGATATCTTAGATTCTTCGATAGTGGAAATCTCTTTTGTTGTTATTTTAACTGAGATTGTAGCACAAATTCTTACTACTCCGTATTAGAACGCAAACCAATAAATGAATTATTATTATTTTTATTGTTTATAATTTTTAAAAACTTCAAGTGTCAAACTCGTCAAAAATTATTTAAAAATTTGTTCAACACTTTGATAAAACCGCGGGTTGACTTACATATTGCTATAGAAAGTACTTGCTACTGACACATTGGTTTAGGCTTTTTTTATGCCCTGATTGCGAACTAATAATAGAACACTGTTTTCTTGTATGCGAAATATATTCTGAACTAATTAGAAAAAGTTTCATACTAAAGTGTTGTTTTCGGCCAGATCAATTTTAAATTGGTACCAAACAAAATTTGTTTCTGAGGTAATTCTTAAGGTAAATGAAACCATATTAGATTTTTAGGTTACTAAATAGAATTTTTGATTAATCTTTTTCTTCTTCCTCCTCCTTTTTCTTTAGGCAATGCTCGTTTATGAGGACTGCCAGCTCTGACCCATCGTTTTAGTGGTCTTCCTACTTCTCTGTGTCCATGTGGTTTCTTATCTCAAGCTATTCTAAGTAATCTGTCTTCGTGTACCCTTTCCACATGTTGGTTCCATTGTCCTTATTTCTTGGTTGGGTACTCTATCCCTCAGAGTGTCACCAGTGATTGCTTTTAACGTAGCTATCTCAGTCGTTCTTAAAAATTGTTTTGTTTTTGACGTCTTGTCTCACACGCATATGTCATTATCGGACTTACCATGCTCTTGTATATTTTTACTTTATTCTTCATTTTATACTTATTTTTCCAGAATATATCTCCCATACAGTCGGATGTTCTCGCAACTGTAAATGTTTGCTTTTGTACTTCTTTTCTTAAATTTCTTTCGCTGCTTTTTCGGCTCCCAAGTATGTGTGTGACATTACTTGTTCAATGACAGTTCCTTCAATTTCCAATTTGTATCTTACAAATTCTTTGAGTGTTCTCTCTGGTGTATTGATTGTTCCATGGGTGATTAAAAAATGTGTTCTTTATTCTAAAATGGTTCACCGTTATCATGTAATGTACCTTCATTAAATCTGTGTTTGATCTCCCAGTATATATGTTGTCTAAACCTAATGTACACTGTTTAATGACACTTCGGGTTGTTTTATGCAAAGCATCGTATAGAACTGACTGAGTCATGAGCAACAAGATCAGTGAACTGACTGGTTATCTAAAGAATTGCTGGAAATAATTTGTTCTCAAATCTTTTGATTAAATAATTGACCACGTTTGTTGAATTATGTGTGATAAGTCGTCTGTAAAATCTTCTAAAGATATTTACAAAAGTACAATTTATAGGTACAGGTACAATTAAAATCTAACGCGAAATAGATTAAATCCGAATCGAAATTAATTGATATTGACATGGTGTTACATGTGAGGTTTCTAGTAATATTCGACTCATCATAATATTGTTCTTGTGATTGTAAATTTTGGGAAGAATCCAGATTAGGTAGATGATATTTGAAGCTCTTTGAAGTGCTTAGATCAGCGGTAAAAAGCAATTTTTGCTGACTTGTTATTGTAATTACGATTTTCCACTAATCAATTGTTTTTGCTATTGAAGTTACAACATTAAGTCCTCCAATCAATTAATGTTGAGAAGATATGTCTTTGAGGTGGACCCGTTTATGTGGAGGTGCGAATAAAAACCATTAAACGGTTTGTCGACATTTCGCTCTTCGGATTAGAGCTTTAACAAGGCTATACTTTGTTATACTCAGTATACTATTGGCGCGGAGTAATAAACCTGTCAGAATTATCGAATCTCCCGTATTGCATTGGCGTAGGTACCTGATACGTTTGGAAAATCATATTTTTAGTAGGTAAATATATTATAATAGTAAAATCTACCTTGATATGAATTATTATGTGGTTATATGTTTATTTTATTTGTATAGTAGATCACATTACAAATTTTACTTCTTACGTATTATATACCATTATTTTTGTATCTTGGTATAATACCCACATCTACGGCTATGATTCTCGTTTCGTCAGTACCTGGGCTGATGGGAACGTGTTTATACAGCTTAAGCTATTGTTCTCAGACCCTAGATGGGTCGATATGCTGCAAGAGCGGCACAATGATCGTATTTTGGTTAGAATTTATTGGTTTTTACTTAACCGTAGAAGTACCGCTTTCACAAGAAAATAAAGAATTATTTCAAGCAATTATGATTTATTACTCCGCGCCAATAGTATACAGACTATAGGGCTAGTGGGTCAATTTCTTAATCATAAAAACATTTCAAACTTGATAATTTGATGTCACAAGTTAAAAGCATAATTTTAACTTTTTTGACACCAAATTATCATAACCACAAATTTTACTAGAAAGTATAGAGAAGATATTTTGATTTAAAAAGTTGTTAACAACAAATTTTTATTTTTTTTAAAAAGCGTTCCTCACAACAATTCCACTTTCTTGAATAAGTCGATGTAAAGTTAAGATATTAAAAACAAAAGTATATTGGTAGATGGTAAATTATTATATTCATAAAATTTAGTTACTTTTTGTAGACAATTCAAAACATTAAAAAAAATTAATAGGCAGATAGATTGAGGGTTATTTTCCAACAGAAATTTCTCAAAAAATATACGTTTTATATTTCTGTTTCATTTTGCAATGTTAATTTTAATTTTTATTTGGATTATGTATGAATTGCAAAGTCATCTCATACTCGTAATTCAATGAATTTATCCTTTTTGTATCGATGGAAATGTGGTGTAACTAATTATTTTGTGTGGAGCAAAATAAAGACACTTCCTAGTAACTGTTTATAATTTCAGAATTAATTTAAATTATATTTTACCCAAGAAGATATAATTTCAATGGTTGTGTCTTATAACTTTAATAACATCAACTTTGCAACACATGATTAATTGCCCTCTTAATCATCTCTATACTTATTTAATATAAAACGGATGAAAGCATTTTTAAAAATAAGTTTTCGTTAATTTTGATCTAAGTCCTTTAATCAACTACACAATAATGTATTTATGTGAATTTTGTTAATAAAGTTAATGTATACATAGATAGATAGTGCAAGGGTATTAAAAAATATAAGATAAAAGCGGTATGTAAACTTTAACGCACTCGGAAGATCAAAGGGTTTCAGTCGTCAATTAAAATCACCTGCGCCATTCTAAGAATTCCAGATAGCTTGTTACAAATAACAAACTTAATTCCTCAAAGATTGTTAAATTGTGATAAACGTATTTTCTCCTTAAGTATGTTTTTCCTTTAAAAAAAACCACGCTTAAAATTAATTATATTTTAATATCGAATTGAAATGGGCAACGTCGATTTATTTTCTTTTTTTTTTAAATCCTATTAAACCATGGTTAATCAGGCCGTGGTATCAACTTTTTCTTAATTAATGCTTTTGCTTGTCGAAGAAGGAGATCACGTCGAATTAATTCAATAACAGTTAACGCGTATCGAACTCTTCAATCTCTAGGTTGAAGGTTGTGCTTTCTATCTAACCTTTCTACCTGTTGCTGATGAAAAACCCGATTTATTTAATAACCAAAATAGGATTAATGTATAAATTTGTTAAATTTCTTAAAATATTTATTAATTGGCAACTTTAGTTTAAGATAAAATGTTTAAATTGGCGCGAATTCTTTTATATAGCCGCTTTAAAAGTACAAATATTCATTTTTATTAGTTTTTGTTTGTAATTTATGGATTTAATTAAAATTGTTAAAAATACTATCGTTCTAATTTTTAGCACAATAGTCAACATTAAAAACTGTTTCCGATTTGGATGTAACAAAAACGAATTTAAGTCTTTTACTATTATGGCGGTATTTTTCGACATTTAATGATTTTAAACAATTTTTTCATAGCATCACTATTAAGTTTAACCCGACCAATTTTTGATAGTTTCTTGTAACCTTTCTTATATATTTTATTCGCTAGTCTTTGTTTTCGTTATATTTTGACTATTAATCCAAGTGTATGCATTAAAAATAATAATCAAATAAATATTACAGGAAAGTATAGAGAAGTTGTTAGCATAGGTAAGCGATTGAGAAAAACATAAAGCATTACCGATTTACTATGTTGGGAGTAACATTATAATTCATGTTTGTTCTACACGAAAGAGCCGCGTAAAGATAATGACATAATAAATAAAACAGGCAGCTCTATAAATAGTAGCGCCGAAAATTAATTTTGAGTAATTTTTACGTAAAAGGCTGTTATGTTCATCCCCAAAGGAAGAAGTGGTGATTTAGTACACGAGGTCGTCGTAATAGATGTCTCGTAAGTTACAAAGTTGATCAGTTTCTTCACAAAAGCGTCTCCGCTAATTTCAGAGATAAACGAGTGCATCTCGATTTATAACCGTTTTTGTTATGTTCCAAAATTTAAACAATTAATCATGCCGCAGAAACTTATTTGCACATCAGAAATTTAAATTATCGAGATGTGCTCGATGAATAAGATATTTTGTATTCATTTTTCTTTGTTATAAAAAAAATCAAATAAAATTTCATTATTGCGAATAAACTAAAGAATCTCGTGCGCAACAAGTAGCCAATTCTCTTAACAATTCCCTATAGAATTAATCGGACAGAAAACGTACGTCAGCTCAACTCGCGTTCAGCGCATAGCTTCGTTTAACGGACTCTTATTTCACAACTTTTTTGATACTGTTTCTTTTTCTTTCTCTTTTGAATCTCTTTTCATTGCTTTAAGAATTGAACAAATGGCGTGGTTGAAACTTTGTGATACTCTTAATTATGAATATAATCGCCGATAAAATTAAGCTAACCGGAAATTCTTATGTTTTTAAATATTAATTTTAAAGTTTCAACAGTGGCATCAATTTTTAATATTGGCAAAAAAAGTCAATTTAATAATAATAATATATATTACACACAAACTTGATCCTTGATGCAAAGGGAGCAATGTGATAGAATCGAAACAATATAGTAAGTGCAGGTAGTAAAAGTTGGAAATTTAAAAGAAAATAAGATTGAAAATTATTTTCAGTTACGTATTCTCTTATTAGATTTTAGTTCTCAACACACAACACAATTGGTGCATTTTATTATGCAATGAGAGAAAGGCGCGAAAATCATTATCGAAATGCAGAGATGAACAATTTGGCATTATCAAAATCACATCAACTTTTTTATCCTTCTATTTACAAAAAGCGGTCAAACGTATAATTCCAATGTTAATTAGTTTTAAGTTCCCAAGAAACAATTCAGGTACACTCATTTTCAAAGTTGAATGTGAATTAAAAATGAAATTGGAAATGAAAAATTAGGCGCTGTTAAATTCTATAAAGACAATAAAGGGTGTGTATTAAGGCGAGTCTTAAAAATCTTTTGTAACAATGGATTTTAATGGTCTTTAAACGATGTGTAAATTTTTTTCGAGTCGGGATTTTTATACTTTGTATTTGATTTAAACACCAGGAAATATGATTATTGAAACGTAGAGTTTGAAGAAAGTAAGTTTCTTTCAGAAACTGTAATTAATGAATTTGACGACGGAAGCCTAACAATTTGCATAACATTATTTGCTGACCTATTTCTTTGCAAATCAAATTAATACATTTGACTTAATATGGTTAATTAATGTCACTTACGCTGCAGTAATTTTATTATCTGAGGGGGTGGTTCTTAACGGTTTAGTGAAACCTAAAATAATACGCGTAGGTGTAACTACATTGTGTTACATCTAATGAATGTAGAGTTAAATCAAAAATTGGCTTTAAGTTTCATTGCGCAAAATTTATTGTAAAATCGAAAGACCGCGTTCTACTTTATTTTTAATTTTAAAGAGTTGTTAACACTTATTAAGTTTATTTTTAGAACCTTAGATGATTATAATATCATTTTATCAGAAGAAATTATTAAATAATACAAATACATATTTTGTTAAATTAACTTTGGCACTTTAATTAAAGCGATTCATCATGTTATCCTGTTGTTGCAATAATGGGATCGCATTAATTAAATGTATCAAGCTTATAGGAAATATTTCATTTCCAGTAAAGAAAAATTAAATACATGTATCTAACCCATTATTTTTGTGGGATGATAAAATTGCATATGTGCTTCTTATCTACTGAAAATTATTATCAATTGCGGAACATAGCATACGGTAATGAATTATAACACTGCACGGAAAAGAACAATTCATGATTCGAAAATATTTGATCCCCTTTACGATAACTTTTGGACGCCATTTGCAAAAACTGAACGCGTTCAAATATGCAAGCGAACCCTAATGTAAGTATATTTTCCCAAACTCTTTATCCTGCGTAATAATTATCAATAATCTTTACGCGATTAAAAAGTTCACATGAAATAAGTACAGCTTGTTAATAAATCGAGGTTGTCACTCAGTTTTGCCAAGCCATGATTTCGTTTTAAACATTTTCGTGTTTGTGGAAGAGAGCGACGAAGATAATGGCGTGAACTAATGGTTACAATAAACAGAATAATCGGACTGGAAGAAAAAGCAGAAGAAGTAACACACCGAGTTCTAAAATAATAAGAAGCGTTTTTGTAATAGTTTCAGTAAATCATTAATAATTGATAAATTAGGTGATAATAACAACCATATTAAAAATTAATCCTTATAATGACAAAAATTTTCACATCTCACACAAAATTTAAGAATACAGTTATTTTTGTATATTGTTTATTTAATTATCTATTAATGCAGATCGTATTTTTTATAATGTTATAATATGTACCAATGTTTGAAAAAGCAATCTATTGCATTGCGAAACGTCACACTTCATCTTTAAACGATGTCCTTATTCATCGATGTAAATTTTTGTCATTATAAGGATTAATTTTTAATATTGTTGTTATTATCACCTAATTTATCAACTTTACTTCGACATTATCGACTATTAAAATTAACTCTACACATCATTAAAAATATATAGGGTGTTTCAAAAACGAGTGACGCATCAAGGTTATGTTTTTTCTTATGGAACACCATGTATTTGACGACGATTTCGAATTCTACAGAAAAAAATAAAGGTCAGTTTCTTCAAAGATCCCTCTACCTAGCTATTACGATTCTTCAGATATTTTGATTTTTCGATAAATTTTCAACTAATAACTCATCACTTTATCAACCACTGTAGTAAAAATTTTGGAATACTTCACAGGGTGTTCAAAAATTCAAGTGCCATTATGAATATATTCAAAGTAGATTATCTTGCTTATCTCAAATAGAACACCCTATATTTTGTTGGCCCATCTCATAGAGAAAATAATTTTCTTTCATATGGTAGATTCCCTTATCTAAGTGCAGTAGTTTTTGTGCTAATTACACTTTTATGATTATAAACGATGTATTTATATTGAAATGAAATACAACACAATCTAGTATGTACGGTTTGTTACAAGTGTGCTCAAAGATCAACAAACGAATGTGACATTAATTTTAATCATTGCTTTATGTTGATTGTTCTTATTTAAATCGGTACATAATGTTGATATACCTATTCAAAAAAAATGAAACAGTACTCACTCCAAGAAAAAATAGACATGATACTATGCATTGGAGAATGTCTGGAAAATTGTCTTTTGGCATCAAGAGTATATGCTCACAAATATCCTAATCGAATACATCCAAATAAGTACGTATTCAAAACATTATTACGGAGATTTCCTGCTACTGGTAGTGTTGCGTACAAGAAAATAAAAATAAACGAAGTTGAGTTGAGTGTTCTATTGTCTGTCATGGAAAATCCAACTACCAGCACTAGAAGAATCTCCAATGAATTAGGGTTGAGTCGAATGGGTGTATCTCGAATCCTTAAGAAGAACAGATATCATCCATATCATATACAGATGCTACAACACCTAAGTGAGAGAGATTTCATTACCCGTTGTGATTTTTCGTTGTGGGTTCTGGACATTATTGGAGATGATCCTGAATTCTTTAAATACGTATTATTTACAGACGAATCAACTTTTCACAATGACGGATTTGTAAACAGACATAATTTCGATTATTATGACACAGTGACAGAAAACCAACATTCGTTTCGCATTTTGGATCGGCAACTACGATGGAGCATTAACGTTTGGGGAGGTATCATAGACGATCATGTTATAGGACCGTATTTCTTTGTTGGGAAATTGAATGGGAGAATTTTTTTTGATTTTCTACAGAGAGATTTCTGGTTACTCCTCGAGAATGTACTGCTCTATGTTCGAAGGAAGATGTGGTTCCAAATGGACGGCGCATATGCTCATTTTTCTATTCAAACTATCTCAACAGACATTTTAGAAATAGACGGTTAGGCAGAGGGAGTGAACACAACTGGCCTGCTAGATCCCTAGATTTGACCTCTATAAAAATATAGTATACAATACGCCACCTACCACTCCAGAAGATATGAAAATAAGAATTCCAAATGCTTTTACCTCCATCATACCGAACACTCTCAAGAATGTAAGAAAAGCTTTTGAAAATCGAATTGCTCTTTGTATTGAAGAAGATGGAAAATATATAGAGCATTTTTTATAATTTTTATTTCTAGTCCGTATTTATTTTATTTTTTAATAATTTGTTGTTTAGTGCGTTTGAATTTTATGTTGAATTTCTTTTATTAAATTACAAAAATTGTTAAAAATTCATTAATTCTTATTCCATTCAATGTGTTAACCTATGAAAAAATTACATTATAGGCAACTGAATTATGTGGAAAAAATCCATGTCCTTAAAGTTAGCGATCAGTTGAGGCAGATCAATAATTTTGTACATTAGAAATTAAGTGCTCATTAATTGCTAATTAAGTACTTCAATTACAATTTAATTGCTACAGTAGTTCTGGAGATATTCAATGAATTGCTACCTTAAAAAAAAGTTAGCAGACCAAGTATCTAAAAATAGTTTTCGAGTTTGATTAAAATGCCTAAATTGGTAAAAAAATTAAGTGCTGTTTAAGTGCTTTATGTTCACTATCTTAGAAACACTCAAAAAACTTTTTTTTTTCTAAATAACCCATTGATCTGCTATCTTTGGCAGACCAAAGGTTAAAAACCACCTTGAACAACTAAAATCGAACTTTAGCACATCTACAGTTTTAAGTGCTTTATGTTCACTACCTCAGAAGCATTCAAAAAAAATGTTTTTTAAATAACCAATTGATCTACTGTCTTTGGCAGACCAAATGTTAGAAACCACCTTGGACAACTACAATCGAACTTTAACACATCTACAGATTTAAGTGCTATTGAAGTGCTTTATGTTTACTACCTTAGAAGCTTCAAAAACATTTTTTTCTAAATAACTCATTGATTTGCTATCTTTGGCAGACCAAATGTTAAAAACCACCTTGGACAACTAAAATCAAACTTTTAACATACTTACAGTTTTAAGTGCTTTATGTTCACTACTCAGAAGCATTAAAAAAATGTTTTTTAAATAACCAATTGATCTACTGTCTTTGGCAGACCAAATGTTAGAAACCACTTGGACAACTACAATGGAACTTTAACACATCTACAGATTTAAGTGCTATTGAAGTGCTTTATGTTTACTACCTTAGAAGCTTTCAAAAAACATTTTTTTTCTAAATAACTCATTGATTTGCTATCTTTGGCAGACCAAATGTTAAAAACCACCTTGGACAACTAAAATCAAACTTTAACATACTTACAGATTTAAGTGCTTTATGTTCACTACCTTACAAGCAATAAAAAACTTTTTTTTTTCTAAATAACCTATTGATCTGCTATCTTTGGCAGACCAAATGTTAGAAACTACCTTGGATAATTAAAATCGAACTTTAACACATCTATAGATTTAAGTGCTACTTAAGTTCTTCATGTTCACTATCTCAGAAGTACTCGAAAGATTTTTTTTCTGAATAACTTATTGATCTACTATCTTTGGTAGACCAAATGTTAAAAAAACCTTGGCAAATTAAAATTAAAACCTAGGACATGTTTAGATTTGAGTACCATTTAAGTGCTTCATGTTCACTATCTCAAAAGTTCTGCAAAAACTATGCTTTGAACACATTGATCTGCTATATTTAGCAAAACCAAATGTTAACTTGAACAAATTAAAATCAGAATATATGATATGTTTAGATTTAAGTTCTATTTAAGGGCTTTATGTTTATTATCTTAGAACAGCCATGTCAAACTCAAAGTCACTGGTGGGCCAAAAGCATGAAGACCATAGACTAGGTGGGCCGCAAAACCTAATCTTAAAGAAGACAAACTACTGAAAATCTTAACGAAAAAAAGTACTATTATGTTAGAAGTATATTTATTAAATTTCCAATAAAAGGACATTACAAAAACTTACAAACATTAACTTCTTTTTGCCAGATATTTGACATCTTTTGTCTTTAATTAAGTTGTCTATTTGTGGCGTGAATTTATCGGCGGAAATAACTTTTAAAACTGCGTCCAAGTGTGCGTCCGTCAATCGCGATCTTGCGGGAGACTTGTTTCCTTTCATCAAAGAAAATAATTGTTCACACTTATAGGTACTTCCAAACATTGACAGGATTTTACAGGCAAGTTTTCTCATTTCTTGGTATTGAAAAGGCAAGTACTTATAAAATTCAAATGTACCAACACTATCAAATTTTTTCTTTTAAATGGGTTTGACACTGATCTCAATCACTTCCATCTGCAAGTGAGGGGGAACTTTATCAATATCGATAGTGAAAAGACCAGTAAATAAAGAAAAATTGTTTTCTTGGGACTTAAAATCCTGAAAACGCTTTTCAAATTCTGACAGAAGGCTTCCCATTTTCTCTGTATACATTTTGTATGATATTGGGCCACTTGTACTTTCCTGATACGCCTTGCAAGTCGGAAAATGTGACAGATTATCCACCGCTAACTGGTTTTTCCACAGCATCATCTTACACTTGAAAGCTTTAACATGATCATGCATATCTGTTATAACTTGACGTGGTCCTTGCAATTTCGTATTTAAGTCCGACAAGTGTTTTGTGATGTCTACCATAAATGAAAGATCTTGTAAAAAAGGTACGTCGGATAATAAGCTGACATCTTGTTCTTTCACTTCCATGAAAAGGCGTCTTCTTTGAGTTTCCAAAACCGATCGAGAACCATAGAACACGAAAGCCATCGCAGTTCTGCATAATAAGGTAAACCAGTGTACTCACTTTCTAAATCACGTAAAACGCACAAAACTGTCGCTGATTCAAGCCACGTAACCTTATGAAGTTTATCATTTTTTCACTGACTTTAAAACGGGCCCAACTTGATCACTTTTGAGCATAAAACTTCTTGGTGGATTATGCAATGAACATGATGAAAATCTGGTTGGTCACTGCCCGTTTCTCTGATATTTGTTTGTAATATTTTAATGAAGCCATTATTTACTCCAGTCATTGAAGGAGCTCTATCTGTTGCAACGGAATACAGTTTTGACAAATCTAAATTGTACTTTTGCAGAAGTCCATAAACAGCATTGAAAATATCCTCCCCAGTTGTTGTATCATGCAATGGTACTAATTCCATCAATTCTTCATAAACGTTGATATCTCTATCAACAGCACGAAGAAAAACAGCGAGTTGCGCCACACCACACACATCTGTACTTTCGTCACAGGCAATAGAAAATGCAATGAAAGAGTCTGATTTTGTTTTTATCTGTTCGCTTATATTGGCAGCCAACTCGGTAACTCTTTCAGCGACAATATTCCGGGACAAGGATATATTTTGAAAAGCCTTCACGCTCCTGGACTTACAATTTCCGCGGCCTTTACAAGGCACTCTTATAAATTCACCTTCAACAAATGGTTTTGAGTGTTTTGCGATCAACTCCGACAGTACGTAGCTCGCTTGAACGGCAGATTCATTTTCTTGCTTTGGACGTGTAAACATAAGCTGTTGATCTTTTAACCGTGATTTTAACTCTTTTAACTTTTCGTTTCTAATCATGCCTGTATACTTGTCAAACTTAGTTTTATGACTATCATAGTGACGTTTTATATTATATAATTTTGGGACACCGACTGTACTGTTACAAATCAAGCAAATAATTTTGTCTTTCACTTCACAGCAAAAAAACTCTAATTCCCACTTTTCTTGAAAGATACGATGCTCATCTCCAAGTTTCCTCTTACTTCCACTTGGTTTTGAAACAGACATGTTAAAAACTTTACCGAAATAAATAACAATAAGTACTGTTACGTGTTGTAACAATAAGTACGCAACTAAACTCGCAATTCTATCGCAACTGACTCATAACTGACTGAACAACTGAACTGAATCGAGCGGTATTGGCTTATATACGGATTGTGATTTCTCGACAGTTCTTTCCAGAATGTTCAGGTAGCGTCATCTGTGTTCTCGCGCGATTGAACTTTCCGGAACAAGCCAGGCTTTTAGGTTGAGCGCGCATCTTAGTTCATCATTACAGTACTTTATTTTCGGTTTTTAACATGGCTGTTTTCAAAATTGATTCGGGGCCGCAGGAAAATGCTCAGTGGGCCGCATGCGGCCCGCGGGCCGCATGTTTGACATGGCTGTCTTAGAAGCACTGAAAAACAATTTTTTTAACTCATCTGCTATCTTTGGCAGACCAAATGTAAGAAAGCACATTAGTGAACTAAAGACAAACACGATATAAACAGGTCACTAATTGTGTCGTGTGCAAATGTTTAGAAACTCTGCTAACCATTCGTTTCAAAGTTTGAATGAACATTTGCACCCGGGAAATTAGTTGGCAACCAGTTTTTACGCGTCGGTAACCAATCAGCAGCAACCCGACGTACTGGTCGCTAGGATTTTGATTTCTAAGTGATTTTTATAAAAACTCACGGAATAATCGTTATAAGTATATTAGTTTCGTAGGTGTTACGTTTATTTATTTATTTATTTACGTTAACACTAGTCGACACTAGATTTCGCAACACTTATTGTTCTATAGATGTGTTAAAGGATTAATTTTAGTTGTCTAATGTGGTTTCTAACATTAGTTCTGCTAAAGATAGCAGATCAATGAATTATTTAGAAAAAAAAAATTTTTGAATGTTTTTGGTGTTGGGGTTTTTTGTTTTGTGTGTTTTGTGGGGGTTGGTTTGGGTAGATAGTGAACATAAAGGACTTTAAATGACACTTAAATCTATAGTTTGATTTTAGTTGTCTAAGGTGATTTCTAGCATTTGGTCTGCCAAAGACAGCATATCAATTAGTTATTTAGAAAAAAAAGGTTTTTGGATTCTTCTACAATAGTGAACATGAAGCACTTAAACCTAAACATATCCTAGATCCTGATTTTAATTTGCCCGACTGTGTTTAACATTTGGTCTACTAAAGATAGCAGAACAATGGGTTATTTAGAAAAAAAAAGTTTGTTGAGTGCTTCTAAAGTAGTGAACATAAAGCACTTAAATAGCACTTAAATCTATAGTTGTGTTAAAATTCGATTTTAATTGTCCAAGGTGATTACTAACACTTGGTCTGCCAAAGATAGCAGATCAATCGGTTATTTAGAAAAAGTTTTTTGATGCTTCTACAATAGTGAACACGAAGCACTTAAATCTAAACATATCCTAGATCTTGATTTTAATTTGCCCGACTGTGTTTAACATTTGGTCTGCTAAAGATAGCAGAACAATGGGTTATTTAGAAAAAAAGAGTTTTTTGAATGCTTCTAAAGTAGTGAACATAAAGCACTTAAATTTATAGATGTGTTAAAGTTCGATTTTAATTGTCCAAGGTGGTTTTTGACATTTGGTCTGCCAAAGATAGAATATCAATGAGTTATTTAGAAAAAAAAATTTTTTGAGAGTCAACATGAAGCACTTAAATAGCAGTTAATGTTTTGACCAATTTAGGCATTTTTATCAAACTCTAAAATCTATTTTTAGATACTTGGTATGCTAACTTTTTTAAGGTAGCAGATCATTGAATATCTCCAGAACTACTGTAGCAATTAAATTGTAATTCAGGTACTTAATTAGCAATTAATGAGCACTTAATTTCTAATGTACAAAATTAATGATCTGCCTCAACTGGTCTGCTAACTTTAAGGACGTACAAAAAAAATCCTTTCAATGTAAATACATGGTTTATAATCATAAAAGTGTGATTAGCGAAAAAACTACTGCACTTGTGGGTAAGAGAACCCTAGTACCATATGAAAGAGAATTATTCCCTCTACGAGGGTGTTCTATTTGTGATAAGCAAGATAATCTAATTTCAATGTATTTATAATGGCACTTGAATTAATTTTTGAACACCCTATGAAGTATTCCGAAATTTTTACTCGAGTAGTTGATGAGTTATTAGTTGAAGTTTTTTCTTCGATTTTATCTTGCATCGGAGAATATTTTTTTTTTTAAAACCTTTCATTTATTGAAAAATCAAACTATAATAGCTAAGTAGAGGGATCCTTAAAGAAACTGGCTCTTATTTTTCCATAGAAATTGAAATCGTCGTCAAATACAGGGTGTTCCATAAGAAAAAACAAACTTTGATACCTCACTCGTTTTTGAACCACCCTATATATTTAAAAATATTTTCAGTTTGTAGCCCTTATTAACCTACATGATATTCCGTTTGATTAAATTCGAAATTAAAAAAGACCTGAACGTGAAACTCCACCTTAGTGGTGGGACACCCTGTTTGTTTAAAAGAGACTTGCAGTTCTAGGTGCTGCAAGAAATTGAATGATGACTCTCTTTAATTCAAATTGCAGTGTTCCTTTTTATTACCGAAATTTAAAATTCGGTTGTTTTTAAATTTTGTAAAAGTAATTAATTTTCCACCACTACTCAAAATCATACTGTCCATTATAGGTAACCGTGCATTAACAAAAACATCAATTACGTGACAAAATATGGAGTACAAAGTAAATTTAACCTTCACATTCTTAACCGAAGGAAGTAGTAGTGCGTAAAACACTATCATAGTATTTTTTAGTACTGACCTATGCAAAATATTGATAAGAAATTGAATATGTATTATTTGGTTGCTAATAAAAGATAAATCAATTATCACTTTATTATTGTAAACAACTTGTAGATTAGATAACATTTGATTTTCATACACTACAGTACTAATCTGTTTTAAATATTGTTTTGATATTTTGTATATGTATTTAAAAAAAAGTTTAAAATTGAATCTTAATAAATTGTTCGCTTTGTTACAATTAACCGTTGGTATTAATATCTAAATTTAACCAGCTAAAAATAGAACGAATTACAGCGAGTTGTTAAATCGTGCCTCTATGCATAATGATTACAATTGATTTTGATATTAAATTATAGCACAGTGAACTTGAACGTCATTTAAAACGTAGTTATTAAATGGTTGTAAATTGAGAACGAGAGTTACAAATTAGATTTAATAATCCCTAAAATACTTTACCTACATTTGGCCAAAGACCCATATTTTTAATTGTTTTAATGTCATTTATGTCTCATACTAGGAAATTTAAACAATTTAAAATTGAGTAGATCTCTGATTTTTTATTTCGTACTTGGTTATTATATTTTCTTTCTTTACTTATTATTGGACCTCGTCGAAGAACTTATTTTCGTGTGCTGGTTGTAAGGATTAATTTGTTAAAAAAATTATCAAGCGGATTAAGATCGCTGTGAACAAGATGTCATAATCATAATCATTGATTTGACTATAATTAATTAAAATACAATGTATTATGAATTTGAAACTGCTTGAAATAGACATTATAAAACGACGGTATGAATACTTTTTTTATACTTCTTCTTCTTGTTCTTTTTCCTCTTTGTTCTTCTATGGAAAGTTTCTGCCTGTTTCTTCTTCGATGTTGTTGTTATAGCTCAATTGTTTACAATTGCTGAATCTATCTCTTACAATGTTTATTATTCTTTCATACATCATTCTTGTGAATCCGTTGTTTTTCTACATTGCAGTGCCACCTGTTTTCATCAGATAGTGTCGTATAAGGTATCTTGTTTGCTTTTAGTACATAATCTGCTGTTTTACTTTTAAATAAAAATGTCGACGTAATCTTCGCAAAAGAGGATTTTAACCCCCCAACTTCAAAAAAAAAAATATATTAGCATTTTAGTGGACCACCCGGTTAACATCTATTGTTTTCAATTGTTCTAGTCAAGTTGTTGTCTTGTCTAAGTAAATTTTTGGTTATACTTTCGACGAGTTTTTTTGACGTTTCTGACTGAAAACCAATTCATTGTAATTGCGTTTGCTTTATTATCGCTTCGAATGTGATGTTTTTTCTGTTCTCTTAAAACCATTTCCATTCTCAATTTCCAATTCTAATAGTTAATTGATTGAAATATGGATATAAATCTCAAGTGAAATTAGCAATTGGCTTGATAATGGCCGAAGTATTTTAGGTCGAAACAATTGTCGGTTTTATTGTTTTTATTTTTAATATAAACCTTTTATCGGTGGGTTTGACATTATTTAATAGTAATTGTTTTTTTGTCGTCATTTTTTTTATGCTTAACAATCGCATCCACTTTTTGCATTGATTAATCACTTTTTCTAAACCGAAAATGTTAACACCCATTTTTTCCGGGTCTTTTCCGACGTATTAGAGCAATTATGTTTATAATAAGGAAAAAAGAATTATCTCAATCCCGGTCGTCGAATCGTAAACACGAAACATTGGGCTGATTTTAAACGAAACTTAGCATCTAGGTATTATTTGTAATAAGATCTGATTATATTTTGGGCATTCTCCGTCGAACCAAAAGAGCATCACCTACATAGATGTTCCTATTCTTGGAATATTTTCAAAATATTATTTTATCATATTTTTGTTCAAATAAAAGTTGTTTGTAGTTTTATTATACACAACTTTGGTTTAAACGATTTTTGGGTCCTTTGAGTAATTACTGAAATATGAACTCACGTGACTGTAATTGTTTGAATAATGTAATAGGTAACAATAAAAAAATTATTTATTTTCCCAGCGAGTCGTGGTATTAAAGAAAGGGAAAAAACAGGAAAACATTAGTAAATTGTTTTTATATTAATCACCGAGGAAGCGGGATAGCTTCTAAACATGTATTGCTTTAGAAATCATTAATTAAATTATTAAATTGTGAGGATTTATATAGTCAATTTAGACGTTTAGGTGCGTTATTTTTTCTACTACACAATTTTCTTCTTTTTCGTTTTCCAGCAAAATTCTTTAAATCGAAGCTCACTTTCTATAGGATCTTACACGATTATTAATATCGGGGGAAGTGTTGAGTTCTGTGTGAAACGCTTGTCTATTTCTTAAAGAATATACAACGTTTTCTACATGCTATTAAATTCTTGCACTTTTTTACACTCTACAACGAAAAAACTTAAAAATGTCCTTATTTAGTTTTTTCTTAAACTATTTATCAAAAATAATTTTAAAGGGAGACAATTTCAAAAATTTAGTCCATACTCAACAACTTTTTGGTTCTGTATTTTTGGAAACCGCATAATTCGTTGATTGCAATTTGACATGTAAATGTTACTTAGAATTTGTTGGAAGATTTTGTCCACCCAATGCTTATTAATATCATTCAAAAGGACGATCGTTACCTAGAGGACCATTTGGTTTTCCGACAAGATGGAGCTCTATCATATTATGCATAGGGTGTTTGGGAATTTCCTGAGACAATGGATTGGACGAAGAGCTGCTCTGGAATGGCCATCTGAAAAGTAAAATTTATGCAACGAAACCTGGAAAAGTTGAAGAACTGCACCAAATAACGCCACAAATCATCCAAAATGTTAGGGGACGTTGCGAGCAAAATTTGTAATCTTGCATGGAATTTGTTGGGGGACAATTTCAACATTTGTTAAAGTGAAAGAAATATCTTGTATTGAATTTTGTACATTTTTTTTGGAAGGACGGATTTAACGATTGTCATTTCAACGAAGAATTGAATAAACTCGAAAACAATTTGCAGGTTCTTGTTCAAGACAAAAAGAACTTTCTATTAAGGTATCTTACTTGCAATCAATATTTTAGGAGTGGTTGTCACACCGCGAAGAGATGAAATAGTTTGGCTTGAAATTTTCTTGTAAAAAGTATCTCACTGGTAAACAAATTTGACGTATCTGAACATTTTTTCAAAATTCATCTTCCAGTACCTGAAAATCCGTCTGTTTCCTTTTCAATGGCCTGCCCTGTATATTACCCTACCATACATAAAATTTTGTTATACGTCAATGTGAACCAAATTACTTAATAAATGGTATTGGCGTTATATGAATTTACAAAAAAAACATTTTGCAATGTAATTGTACTAAAACAGATTTGTATATTGTATATTTTATTTTCTCTTAAAATTAAGAGTGAGTTATGAGACGGTTTCCAAGCAGAAAATTTTACCTTTTTTTCCGTCGATGTTTTAATGAAACAAAAAAATGTCAAGATGCCTAATTACAAGTTGTGCTTACTTTTATTTAAGCAATAATTACACAGAGAAAATTCTGGGAAAAACGTTGTTGGAAATTTTATTGTCTATCTTTTATTTGAATTTATTTTTATAAAACGCGATTTTTTTTTCGATCAAAAAATTGTAAAAGTGAATTCCAATCTTGAAACGTTTTCGAGGGAGCGACCGCACGCTACGGTCTTGCACATCGGGTATAAGACCGGTAAGTATATTTCTCGTATAATTGTTGCGCACACTTTCTATACGTTCTTAGACGTTTATTTTATCTTTTGAGGGCAAAATGTTTGTCGTCGCACACTTTCTATACGCTTTTACGTGTTTGTTGGTATCGGGATAATGTGGAGTTCTGAACGCTTGTTTTCGATTTTTGTTCGAATTTAAGTATATTGAATTGCACAAATAATGTCATTTAATTCATAAATTACAAACTTTCAAGATTGTATTTCTCAGATCTAAGCAATCTTCATACATCGTCGTTTATCAGTTCGCACGTTCAAACAAATTATTTTTTTTCTTCTCTATTGATGGTTTTACGTGGTAATTTTTTGTATAAGGTTTTCATAGAAATTTATGTATCATTAATACTGAAATTGCAATGATAGTAATTTCAGTCATTTTTATTGTTTCGAAGGTTTTGTGATAAAAAAACGACAATATCAAAAGTTCGATCACAATACATATACATATTGTTATCCTCCTACACGATTCGAATAAAGTAGAACGCTGGTATAAAGAACACAATGTAAAAAACACACAAAAACATCTGTATACTTTAAAAGGGGGCGAGGACCCCGTTTTGATTATAATATAGTTGGCTTTCTGAAACCTTTTGAAAAATTATGCTACGTCACGCTGTATATTTTACGTTCCAACTACGTGATGTAGCTTAAAGTTTGGGATTTTAACTGTCTTTTAGGTATTATGTTACGCATTACCTGTACATTTTAGTTTCGGTTTTTCTACGGATACGTTTCCGAAAGTCGATGTTCTTTTGATCACTCCTCTAAAAATTTACATAGGTATTTAAAGCACTTACTACAATGAATTTTATTTTGATTTCAGGTAAGCAATCAGCTGGAGAAGCTTATTAAAAATTCTTCATTCAGCCAGAATGTATGAGGGTGAGTGTATTAAAATTTACGATTTATTTTGTTAGTGGTCTACTTTTTGACAGTATAGTAAAAACTACCATTACAAAAATTCAACACTTTTAGTTTTATAAGAAAAATATTGAAAAACGAGGGTATTATGAAAGTTTCGATGAAATTCGATCTTAGTAGAATTCCCC
This sequence comes from Abscondita cerata, assembly GCA_030710515.1. Lineage (NCBI taxonomy): Eukaryota > Metazoa > Arthropoda > Insecta > Coleoptera > Lampyridae > Abscondita > Abscondita cerata. The sequence continues at coordinate 114,921 of JALBCR010000980.1, forward strand.
TATAGCATCAGCGTAGGTAAATAAGGGGAAAAAGTACTTACGAAAACAAACACCAGAATTGTTATCGAATTCTTTTGAAACGTGATTGAAAAATCTGATTTTTCAGTTAAGTTTAAAAATTTTGTATAGAAACTTCAATGTTTTGTAACAATATGTTTATAGATTAATTGATTAAAATTTACAGAATATAAGTTTCTACCATCCAGTTTTGCATTTCTCAACACTAGATGAACTTTGTGATTAAATACCATTAATTTAAATCAATAAGCGCTGATTGCATTTGTATAATTTCTATTGTGAGTGAATATCGTTAGATCTTTCTACACCTATTTTTATTTAACGATTCAAACTTCAAAGAGATATTCGAGTTTTCATGTAATTAATAAGTTGTCTTTATTAACCGCACTGTATTGTAAGATACATAATTCTACCCAAATATCATTCTTTTTTTATTGACAATACCATCAGTAATAAAAGTCTGTAAAATTGTATTCTCTTTATTAATCATCTTCCGATACTCTAAGATCCAATTGCGAAACATTCATAAAATGTTTAAGAATTACAAAAAATGATTGTCGTAGGAATTTGGTAGCTGATTGCAGTCTGAATATTGTTAGGTATTTTATTAATTCTAAACACCCAAGTTGACGTTATTAAGAACGTTCTTACACTTTTTGTCCTTGTAGCACAACCTCGGATGTTAGAAAAGTCTTTGCGCATATAACTTAATACACTTTCATACTTGCATAACTCGACGACGTTGAATAATATCAATTTATTATTGCTGGTAATTATTATCTAAGACTATTTTTCTAGAGGAATTTCGAAGTTTGCCGTTTGTCTTAATTTTTAGTTGTACAATACACTTTCTGAAATCCCAATTGAAAATTATGATCTGGTGTGAGTCAATGGTTGTTTTGTCTTCATTTTTAATTACGACATTACCCTTGACCTTTTCGCTTACCGTTGGAACAATTTCGTTGAATTCCTCTTTAAGACGGAAATAGGATTACATAAAATTAGATCTTTTATATTGAAACTGTTCACAATTGTGGTACATACGACAGGCTTAAATTTATTTGTCCTTCAAACAAACGGTGCCAATAATAAACTTTAGGGATTATAGTGCATACATTTGTGAAACATAATATTTTGGACGTTCACTCCAAAAAAGATACAAGGTGGCAAAAATTTACAAACTAGTTTCAAGTTTATTTACATGCAGTTCGAAACAGTTCAATAATGTTTTTCGTTTTTAAGATTTTACAAAACAATCAAATTTTTTTGATTGTGTTTTTTCATATTTTGTGCTTCTTAAAATATTAAAAATTCAAAAACACTTTTTCATTATTACTTTTAGAGTTTTAGAAAATGGCGTTTTGAAATTTTTAATTCAACATTTTATCTCAGCGAAATCATCAACCAGTTAATTTTTTTATATGACCGCATGCAAATGGACACCCTCTTTGATAGTGTTCTTTATTACAAATTGAACGGTGTATCACACATAATAGTTGAGGACCTAATTTAAAAAAAATTGATAGTACATATTACTTTTTACATTAGGTAGTTAGTAAACGTTTCTCAAAAGTGACATATTTCTGTTCGATCTGTCAAATTGTTATTGAAAGTTTATAGTGGCTGTGTGTTTCTTGTTACATGAATTGGACTTCTCTCAGATTTTGCAATCATAATTACTTGTTCGTTGGTTCAACACATTTTCGTTTTGTTTTATTTATTTATTGTAAACTATAAATAGAGCAAATTTCAGAAACGAAGTAAAATTTGATAGGTATGTTGACATGCTACATCTCGTGCCATAAAACTTATGTATCTGCTGAGGAAATCTACTCTGAACGAAGGCAATCAATTTTTAGACTTTAGTTATAAAATTTAAAAGAATTTGATTCTTTTGATAAACCTGTTTTATTCCATCTAACGATGAAAAAGCAAATACAGTTTTATTAACCGCTGTTGAAAATTCTGAAAATTCGACACGATTAATTGAACGTCGGACTGGGTACCGAAATCTACTCCCCAATTCATATTACAAAAGCAGAAACATCATCCATATAAACGTAGAATTTTTCAGAAGACGAGCAGATTTTTACGAATGGTACACCAGACAATGTCAATTACCTTTTAAAGTAATTTGGTCTGAAAGTATGATAACCAATAAATAAATTTTCATTTAAAATAAAAGCAAGACACCAACACCGTTGGTATCTTGGGTGATTGAATAATAGGACCTTACATTTCTCACAACAACTTAAATTCCGAACGGTATTTGAATCTATTGCAAAGTGACGAAAATTCTGCAAATGAGGATCAGTTATTAGCAGCAGTTAATAGAATAACACCAGACATACTATAACGTGTTTTAAATTTATTATTTAAATTTAAATAGTAAAGAGAGCTTGTGTTTAGAAAGTAATGGTAATTTATTTGAAAAATTTAACATAAGCTTTCTGACGTTTATTTTTCAATTTTACCAACACGTACTAGTTAATAAGTAAGAAAAAAATATCACTATCTACTATATAAAAATAAGTCGGGTTTTCCTTCCTGACGCTATAACTCCAGAACGCACGAACCGATTTCCACGGTTTTGCATTCATTGGAAAGGTCTCGGGCTCCGTGAGGTTTATAGCAAAGAAAATTCAGGAAAAATTTCAACAGAAAAGCGGGAAAATCTTTTTTCACATACAGCGCCATCTCTGATACATAGCATGTACTACAAACCAATATTTTAAGTAGATGGCGCCGGTGCGTCGCAATGACAATTAACAAGTCGCAAGGCCAATCGCTTAGTGTTTGCGGGATAAATTTAGAAAATCATTGTTTTTCACATGGGCAGTTATATGTTGCGTGTTCACGAGTTGGGAAACCATCCGCTTTGTTTGTGTTAACGTCAGACCAAAAACAAAAATGTGGTTTACCAAAGTGCACTTCAATGAAACGGATAATTTGCGGACACGTATAACGCTTCGATTCAGTATTTACTTTGGATTCACTTTCATTTACTTAGAGAAGTTCAACTAAATAACACTTCATTTTTGTAATCGAAATGAATTCATTACTGTTGTGAAATGAAATAAAATTTTCCTTTTCAAATATAAAACAAAAAAAATTTTTTCTTCATCTTTTAATCACCAAACGAAATGTTACATAAAACGAAGCCATCTGGTGGCGAAACGGAGTTCGCCGGGTTTGCTAGTTTCTTACAAAATTAGGCTCTAAACAATTATGTGTGACACATCGTTGAATTTGTAATAAAACACTTCCAATAAGATTGCTTGGCCATATAAAAACATTAAGTTATTGATGGTTTCTCCAATATGAAATGTTGGATTATTAATTTGAAAGCGCCATTTTCTAAAAGTGACAATGGAAAAATGCTTTTAGATTTGTAATTTTATTTAAAATGAGCGCAAAACATACGAAAAAAATCCAAAAAATTAATTTTTTGGTAAAATCTGGAAAACGATAAATATTATTAAACTTTTTTCAAACTCGTATGTAAATATACTCGAAATTCCAAAAATTTTGTATGTTAAAGAAAACTGGAATAAGTCTCTTATTTGGCGCTAAACCGTTTGCCCGTTTGTGTAATTTTTTTGGCAAAAACCAAAAATTAAAAAATTATATTTTTTACCTTATATCGTTTGTCTATCTCTCAAATTTGATTGCTCACTCTTTATTTTCATTCTAGTAATGTTAAAAATAATAAAATGTAAAAACTTCATTCACGATGTAGACTTTAGACCAGTACTATACGTTTATAACAAATGGTGTATTTTCATGTTATAACGGCTATTTCGTTTGTCCATTTCTGGATTTTCTGTCCATCCTTTAATTTTTTTTTAAATATGTGTTTATAAAATAACTAATCAGAAAAACTAACATCAGTATGGAAATCAATTTTATCGTGGATGGATAGCAATAAAAATACAAATTATCATTAAATTATTCTTAAATGAGAATCTTAATAGGAAAATGAGAATCCTAATCTTCACAAATTGAATTAAAAATATACTATATTATGTAGGTTATAGAATATTTACGGTTCGAATGTTTTAGCTCTCCGTGGCCAGTTTTGTTACCTAACCTAATCTTTTTTTTTTGGGAGGTGGGCTAACGAAAATTTGTTTTTTGAGGTACCATGACTAAACTTTTTGGTTTCTAGGTACTTTCCTATACAAATATCTAACCCTTTTAGAAATATTTAGTATTTGTGTAATTATTGTTTTACTATAAATTAAATTAAGTAGGATTGTTGTTGGTTGTCATGACTTTATTTACATAAATATTGTCAAAAAAACATTGTCAAAAAAAGAATAGGTATGTAAGTGAACAAACCCGCCTACCTAGTTTAATTTATTGCAGTAAAACAATAAATACTAAATATTTCTGAAACGGTTACATTTAGGTATAGGAAATGCCAATACCAAACGAATTTGCATAAAAAACTACTTCTGAAAATATGTTAAAATAGAGGATGTTTCATTTAAAATAATCAACTTATATAAATGATTTTAGTTAGGCATGTTGGCTTCTGAGTTTCGAACACGCTGTAGTAGTTATCGATTAAGTTAACTTCAAGGCTTAATTTGCAAGGTCTGGTTGTCTATTGGTTATAGTTTCAATTTAGTAACTTTATTAATAATAGAAATATAGATATTTCTTGAGAACTTGGAATTTAGATAAAATTTTAAAAAACATAAAAATATTTCAAAATTGTTAATTCTAAAATGAAATAAAATATACTAGTTTCTATTTAAAATAAACAAGATGAACTCAATATCCGGTATAACCGGAAGTTTCTAATTCATGATATTATTATATTTGAACTTAACGTTCTCGGAAACCACCCCTGCTGGTGCAATTTCAGAACTTTAATAAAATTCTGACTTTCATAACTTCTAATCAAAACCCTTCGTGTTACACCCTGTACATTAAACTGAATAAACTGTCAGATTGAAATAATTGATTGAAACATGCTTAGTGAAAAATGTCACTCTCTCGACACTAGATGTCGCAACACTTATTGTTAGTGAAAAAGCCACTCGTGTATTTGCCGCTGCGAAAGTGACAATTGCCATGTTTTATGCATGAGTTAAATTGTCACATAAAAAAATTGTGGAAGGTGGGTAAAGAAAGTTTGTCTGGGACAATACTATTAGGAGCTCAGATTTAGCCAGTTATTTTTTCGTTTTTCGAGTAGTACTCAGAATTTAACGAGGGATGTTTTGAAAAAATCTCAAGAGCGAAGCTGAAGCGATTTTGACAAACAGATCAAGTTAAATTACCTATACGATAGTCAGTACGACAAAAAACGTAAAAATAACAGCCCCAAAATTGATCTCGACCGTAAAAATATTATAAGTAATTTGTATTTTTATTCATTCCTGTTTATCCTATAGTAAACTACGTGTTTTGTATAAATGGAAAGAAAAGGGGGGGGGGAGAAGGTGGGTGTGGGGTTGTTTTGTTGTTTAAAAGTTGTGGTTGAGTGTCTTAAAAATTAAGTTTGAGGTTTGTGGGTGGGGTTGTTGTTTGGGGGTTTGGGTTGGTTTCAAAGGGTTTTTAATTCAATCACACACTTCCAGTACGAAGACGCGGTGGGGGTGGGTTTGGGGTTGGGTGGGGTGGTTTGTGTGTGGGGGGGTGGGTGCTGCGAGGGGGTTTAAACGCGGTGGGGGTGTGTGTTCAGGCATAAAACCAAGAGGGCCGTACACGAAGGGGGGGGTACGGGGGGTGGTCGAAAAACCCCGGAACGGGAGGGGGGGGGTGTTGGGCTGTTGGGTTTGGGGGGTGGGTTTTTTTTTTTGGGGGGGGTTGGGGACCGGTGGTTTAAAAAATCCTGGAAGGGGGGTTGGGGTGGGGGCGGTTTGTGGGGGGATAAAAGGCGTTGGGGTGTTTCTTGTGGGGTGGCCTTTTTTTTGTTCCCCCTGCCTCCGGGGCGCGGGGTTCTGGTCTGGCCTGGTGTGAAAAACGAACAAAGTAAAACCAAGAAGGGAAGTCAAGTGGGTTTGGTATGAACCCAAGTCTGTTTGGGGGTGTGACGTGTCGTACCAGGGTGAGAAGACGGCGCGGTAAACAACCCAACCCCCCAGTTCCTGTGAACCCCCCCCGGCCAGCCCCCCCGGTCAGGTCGGGTCGGGGACCTCTCCCCATTAAGTGGGCCCCCTTGCCTTCCTTCCGCCCCCCCCCCCCCCGTCCCCCCCCCGGCCCCCCCCCCCCCTTCCCCCCGGTCCCCCCCCCCCCCCCCCCCCCCCCCCCCCCCCCCCCCCCCCCCCCCCGTTCCCCGGGCCTCCCCCTTTCCCCCCCCCCCCCCCCCCCCCCCCCCCCCCCTCCCCCCCCCCCCCCCCCCCCCCCCCCCCCCCCCCCCCCCCCCCCCCCCCCCCCCCCCCCCCCCCCCCCCCCCCCCCCCCCCCCCCCCCCCCCCCCCCCCCCCCCCCCCCCCCCCCCCCCCCCCCCCCCCCCCCCCCCCCCCCCCCCCCCCCCCCCCCCCCCCCCCCCCCCCCCCCCCCCCCCCCCCAAATAGCATATGGATGGAATTGTTTTTCGTCAAAATATGTTTTTTTCACATAAAAAATGTTTGGAGGGTTAGCAAACAAAATTTTTCATGGGCAAACATGGTCAAACATACTGAAAAAGTTGATTTTTTAATTTTTGGTTTTTTCACTTATAATTGCACAAGAGGTTTGTATTTTGCCGATTAAATTTCGGTTGTTTAATGAAAATCTGTTGTCTAGCAATTTGACGAGAAAAACTATCATTTATTAAGAACGCGATACCGAATTGCACATAAGAGTGTTAATTCAAAAATTCTTTCGAGTGCCATTCGGTAGAGCGTTTTTAGGTTGACAGTTTTTGAATCAAATTGCTGAAGAAAACAGATTTGAATTTAAACAACACAACTTTACTCGCTAAAATACAAACTTTGAGTGTAATTCAGCAGGAGAATTTAATGAATTCGAAAATTAGAACAAGTCAAACTATTTATTTTGGATACATATAAATTATAATTTGAATTAACTGTCAGATTGGCAACTTTAACTATCAATGGAGACCTCGATAACTGATTAAAAAATGCTAAGTGAAAAACCACTAGTGTATTTGTAACTGGAAAAGTTGCAGGTAACTTCACCGATGTCAAAGTGACAATTACACTGCGGCATAAGCGATTTTTTGTACATGAATTAAATCGTCACAAAAAAATGTGTTTTTCTCACATACAAAATTTTTGGAGGGGTGGCGAACAAAACTTTTCTCTGGGCATACATGGGCAAACGAATGCCTTATGTTTTTCTAAAAATTCACATACCACTATTTTTATGTTCACCGAAAATTTACTCGAAATTCTTTAAGAAATAAATATTAATGTTTGATCTATAATTTTCTTTTTTTTAGAGTTATGTTGGCAGCATTGTTGAGGTCCTGATTTCATATGTTTGAGATATGTCCAAACTAAACGGAACTTATGTAATTGTTAAAATGAAAGATTGTTTATAACAGTACGGAAATAATTCTCTTTCACTATCGTCACCTTTAGAATAAACTACAAAAATGCAAAATAATAGGAAAACTATCTAAGGTTTTTCTATTCTTTTGAGTGCTTCTTAGTAGAAAAATTTAATACAAGTTAACTTTTTGACCTTACATCAGTCACCGAAAAAAGTTCACTTACGCATGTTGTGATATTAGGTTTACTTGATAGACTCATTTTAATGGTGTATAACATAATTCAACACTATTTTTTCACATCGCAGGACTCGTTGAACAAATTTAAAATCGTCGTTTTGTAAATCTTTGTCACCAAATTGTAAAGGCTCATTATCAGTTCTTTACTTTCCTTTTCTAATCCCTAGAAAGTGCGCCGCCATATCTTGCTCAAAAAATAAAATAAAAATTGCGTTGTCAAAAAAAAAATCAAATGAAAGTTATTGATGTACTTTACAACAATATTTATAACTTGTAAATAATTAATTGGTATTCTTGAATATATTGTTAAAAGAATAAGTAATTATTGATAGTTTAAACAAAAACTTTCATTTGGAGAAAAAATATACTTACAAAACAATTATTCTGATTCAAGTGTAGTTACGGCAATATTTAATAATAATTTTCTAATGTTTATTTCGTTAAAATCAATTCGAATTTAACTAATTTCAAAGAAGAAGAAAAGAACTGGAACATGTTTTTGGTGATCACGGGGCATTTCTTGTTTTAACAAAATCTTCAGGAGTTGTAATTATAAAAAAAATTATAATGGGGACATTCTAACCCGCACATTTTTTTTTTATTGTTTCGAGCTAATGGACCTTTATTTAACAATATCTTAGAATATTACACAGAAGAGTTATGAGGGAAACGTTTTTGCAAATTTTATTTATCTACTACTATTATTATGTTAACTATTTTTTTGGCACAAATATGCTTTAAAATAAATATTCCAGATAATGGTGGTACGTTTTTTTTGGCCGATATATATCGCTACGTTTTTGATGAAACGTTGTTTTATGATAACGAAAAAATTGATTTTCTTTAAAATTACAACCGAAAGGTCACATTTTTGGAGTTTTTGGAATATTTTTAAAAATATTACTCAGACAAAATTAATTTTCAAATAAAAAATTCAAACTCAAGTTTTCAAAAGTTATTTAACAGGTTATTATTATCCGTTAATTAATTGCAGAGATACGGTAATCACGTGACCTTTATTTACCATTATATTAATTACATAAAAAAGTGATTAATTACTATACAAAAACATACTTGAACTTTTTTTTCTAAAATGTATTAATTGTTTTAATTATTTTAACTGCGCAATCGAATTTAAAACAGAAAACCAGGAAATACTAAAATTTGATAAACATCACAGTAAAGTATTCCGATGATGTTTTATTGCCAATAAGTGATTGATTACAGCATTTGCTATTTGTTTATGAGTGAATATCCCGTTAATTAATTAATTCAATTTTTAATAAACAACAAAGGTAACACAAATTTGACGATTGATAAAATTTGGATGGATTAAAAATTAGAAAATGCTATGACTTCTTTTTGAAAATATTGTTTAAATAATACAATTTGTGAACATAATTTAGTTCAAGCTTTGGGTGAGTAGGTTAACGGGTACAAAAACGTGTTGATAAATAAACAAATCAAAATCGTGGATTACATATTCGTGTTCTGGATTGTGAATGAATTGATTTTACTCGTAACTTGTTGGCGCTCCTTTCTGGATGTTGAGTGCGTTCTCGTATCGGTAGATTAACTAACAAAGAAGTCAGGTGAATGACGTTGGTCGCAGATGAGCGACTCACTTTTCCAGGTAATACGATTGTGTAATAAGAGAGAAGAGACCAGTGGCGTCGGTGACCGTAGGTGAATAACATTAACCGTAAGAGGAAGTACGTATTTCAATTCTTTGAAGTTTCATTGGAATATCCAGCAACACGTTAGTAACTTGTTTATAATTTTGAATAGGTTAACAACTAGGAAAAAGAGACCCCGTGCGTAATTGATGTATTATTTACATACTCTATTTCTGTTACCTCGATAATCGTCGTAATTAAAATACTACATTTAAATTTTGCGCTGTAGTGTTATTGGACTAAAGTGTGTTTATAAAACTATGTAAAGGTCTGATTGAATTTGAATTAGGGTAGTGGTAGGAAATAACGCATATAAAGTTGGTGGTTGTCTACATTCATTTGGCAACGTCGCTACGTAACCTGTGGAGAACGCACTATTTTGCTGCGAGCTGTTAGGTGACTCATACAAAACTTGTTTGAGTCCCTTCTCTATATGCGTTGGTGCATTACCAGAGGCGTACCATATACATTTATTTATTTTTAAAATAATAATATAACCTACCATAAACCACATTGACAGACTTATAAACTAATTGAGAACTTTATTTGTTGAGTAAAATTTAAGATTTAATGTGAAAATAATCTTTAACAAATTTAATTCCTTAATAAACAAATAAATCGGATCTTAATTTATTTCTACGATATAAATTAAACATTTTTCTTGGTTCAACTTTACATACTTTTTATTATTTATTTTTCAAGTAATGGTAAAACATATTTTGGAATTTTAAAGAAAAGTTATCAGAAATCTGTATTACATGTATTAAGTTTAGCTGTAACAACTAGTACATAAAACTCCCTTAAAATAATGGTTCTGTTATACTAATATTGAATCTTTAATAGAAATAAGTGCAGCTTAATTAAATGACCGACTAACAGTTGTTAGTGCCTTCTATTAAGTTTTTTTTCTACTAAAATTATACCTGACTTACTGGGTAAACGATGATAAGAAATATGTTTAGGAGGAATCATGAAAATATATACTAATAGAATTAATTGATTAAATTAAAACAAAATTCAAAGTATTGGTCGGTTTCCATTTGTTTGGAAGTTATGAGTGTATGAAAGTAATGAAGTAATGTAGTTCACTTTAATATCTCATAGTATACAGGAAGTGTTTTTACGTGCGAATTTAACCCAAATTCTATTTTCTGTATTCCAAAATAACAGACATAAATAACCATAAATTACCTCAAAGATAGACTTTTGGGACAAATTTGTACTCACTGTGAGCATATGAACATCTAAAACATCTTGAGTTCAGCTCGAGAAAATAGATTAACTACAACAGTAGGTACACCTAAAAAAACAAAATATGGGACACCTTGGTTCTATAAGTTCTATAAGCTTATCTACTTTAAATATTATTAACTCTGAGGTCTGCCAACATTATTTATAATTTAACAAAGAATAGGATGAACAGTTCAAGTAAACTTTCATGTATAGTTATAGTCGTTTTCTTGTATTCAATCCTACCCGGAGGTTACAACTTCAGGTTCTTCCATTGTATTTTTAATACTCAATGAATTTAAAATTTTGACGATATCTTTTGTTTTTTATTTTTAGATTTTTCAAGAATTTCTCTATATTATCTCAATCTCGTCCTCACAATGTTGCGTAAGAAATATCTATTTAATTAACCAGATTAATTGCAATACTTAGAGTGAGTTTTGTCTTTTAACATTTTTAAACACGCAATATGAGTTGTTGGTGCCTTTATTTGCAATTATTTTAATGAAAAGTGACAATTTCTAAGTTTCTTTAAAATGATCAGTTATTGCATAAAACCAAACACGCATTAGATATGCTGAATACGTAATAAGTAACTAAATTATCACGGGAGTTTATCAAAAAATGAATTTTTATTTGAACGTATAACCCTATGAATTGAGGGATAGATTAGGTAATAAGACTAATTAAAGTTAAAATGGAGATTTGCGTTAATCCCTTATTTAAAAAAATACATGTTTAGTTGTTTAGTTGTAATGATTTCTGCCGTAATTAGTATTTCAACTTTTTTACCAATTTTCCAATTTTGCTTATTTCTTCTTAATTTTTAGTTATTTAAAAAAATTAAAAAGCATTAGATCGAATTTAACCTTTTGTTCTTCAATGATCTTTGTCAGTAAACCCCAAACGACAATATAAGGTTAAGTTCACCCAATTCTTTGTTAAATTGTAAATAATGTAGGAAAACCCCATGGTTAATAATCCTTAAAGTAGACATGCTTATTTTACTTATAGAAGCAAGGTGTCCCATATTTTGTTTTCTTAACTGTACATGGTTGTAGTATTCGGTTGGTTTGCCGTAATCTACAAACTTAGGTAGGTTACCTTCCGCAACTGACTGCTTTTTGTGTTTTTAAGTGTTTCCGTTTCCTTCCAAACGGTGGCCGCGTACGGCAGCCTTTTAGGCCAACCGCACATTGGGACGCAGAACACACAGGATGTACAGTGCAGGACAGGAATAATGCATGTCACTCAGTATGAGCGCATAGTCTACTAGATTGTAATGAATACATAAACCTATATAAAAAGATATATATAATTGCATTTGTTCAAAAAATCACATATTTGGTTGCATTTTTATGCTAAAAATAAAATAACATTCTATTACACAAAAATTCAGTGCGTGACGACGTTATCAATTGTGACAGAAAACTAATATGTTAAGATTACCAGATAAATAAGAGTTCAGACAGCTATCGCAAATTATGACATATGAATACTAAAGAACCTATTTATAGAACCATAAAAGGTGTAGTTTTTACCTGGTGATTTGTGCAGTTGAAACTAAAACGTCCTCCATTTGGACCATGTCGAAATGGTAACTATTTCAGCTGCTCTACACTGGTGATCTTTTTAACCTTCCAATACTAGCGCTTCTTTCCTGAACACAAGAACTCGCGCTGGGTCTACGAGACCCTAAATGTTATATATATTTTTTTCAACGTAAACCTCAATTTTTAGCTGAACTTAATAGCTGGTTATTTTAGAGCAATGTGATATGTTCAGAATAACTGTTTTGTCGTGTTTATTCAGAGTAATTTTTTTTGGAAAAAGAGTACCACCAGAAAAGAGCACCAACAGATTTATTGAATGGAAAAAATTGTATTAATTTTTAAAAAATTGGGAATAATAAAAAAGAAACTTCATCTTCAAACCCAGAATATGCATTTTCAGTAATTTATTGGACATTTTCATTCCCATTCATATATAAAGGGCATGCTTGACAGCTATATTTTTTTTGCTGTTTTTTTGACAAAATTCGCATTTTTTCTGTTGCCCGGTGCATCCAAATCTTCAACATTGTAAGAACTTACGCCAGATACTTCTTGGCTTCTTTGGCATACCTCTCTTGGGAAATTTGTTAATTGGACCCGACGTTTCAAATGATCATCAGTCAGTGTTATAGCCAATTGCTTTCAAAATATTCTTCTAACGCACATCCTCTCTTTCTTGTTAATAGTATAGCTGTATGAATAATTTGGAATAATTTGATACATTTATTAGGGCAAAAAAAAATTACCAAGAGCCATCGACGTTTATGTTAATGATTTTTACTCAATTTGTTGCGTTTCGACCAGTGCCTGAAATAGGAGCTACAATTCTCTCAACAGCACTAGTTGCTTCCCGACACAAACTTTTAAATTTTTGTGTACAATGTACACCACATCGAATAAAGCTCTTATATGTGCCAGCTTATCGACCACCTTTTGGTGTTCTCTGGTATCTTTATCGTCAAAACGCAAATATCGTAGCAAGAACAAAAATTGCTCTTTACGTTAAGACGGCTACTTCGTAACAACCAGCCAAATATAACGAACCCAACAAGGCTTTTATTTCTTCAAGATCAGTGGGCTTTACATCCCTGACTTGAAAGTTTTTCAGAGATTGTGTTGATCATCTTGTTCGTATTTTCGTCAATACATTCCCAAACGTCTGCAAAGAAAAAAAGACTCCAACATTTCACAGGCGGCTTTGCATTTTTTTCCTGAAGGTCTAGCAGCAGGAAGATGAATAACAATGTTGGATCATCATGTTCTAACTTGCAGGTTAGGAATAGGTTTCCTCTACACCGATTCTCCATCTTTGCCGATAAAAGAGGACACACGAGGTTGTCATATCAGAGTTTGCACTTCATCGTCGTCCTCGAAGTCGGATTCGTCATCAATATGCTCTTCTTTTGTAAATTTTTCAAGCAATCGAAGGAATGTTCCTGCGCTCTTTCGTAATTGTAACAGGCATCCAACTTGTTTCTAAATTTTGTTTTATTCTGAAATATTGGAAGAAGACTTTATGCACAAATTATAGGTTTTCTGTAGAAATTTAAGGATATTTCATGTAAAGTAAGGAACTCGCGTCTGCATTGCAATGACACAATCTGTTGATAGGTTTTGTAACAATTGCTTAATTTTCTTTTAGTTTTATCTTTTAGATGAACATTGTATTCAGGCTTATAAAATTGTCTCGGGAATTTTGTGAAACTCTATGGCACCTTGTAACACAGTTTCAATAACACTGACTGCGTTAGATTATACACAAGTTTAATCAAGCACAGAGTGTACTTCCGAATAGTTAGTAGTGTAACACCTACAAGTTACCATCAAACTTTTATTCCAAATTAGACTATTTTTGCAATATGGTAGACAAGGTACAACTACTAAAAGAAAGTTTGATAATGTAATACAAATACAAATTTTATATGAACGAAATAAAATACAATGATTTCTCTGAAAGACTGTAAAACTGAAGAACTGCAGCAATTACAAAATTAAACCTCACCTATAGAGCATCTACTGAGTACATTCATATTCTTCGTTATATGATAATCAGTATTATCAATGTTTTATTTTGTAACGAAACCAAAGTCTTCAAATCGATATATAGATCAATATTAACTTATGGCAGTGAGTCGTGGGTACTGATAGATCAACAAAAAATGAAGATACAAGCAATCGAAACGAGGTACCTTAGAAAAATAAAAGGTATTACAAGAAGAGATAGAATACGAAACACAGACATAAGAAAGGAACTGGAAGTAGAAAGTACACTAAACTTTATACGAAGACGCAACTGTCGTGGTGGGGTCATCTAGTAAGAATAAACGAGAAAGGACCAGTAAAGCATATATGGAAGGCAAGAATAATGAAAAACAGAAGACTAAGAAGAACATGGAAACAAGCATAGGAGATGGCGTGTAATAAGCAATTTGTAAATTTAAATGTAGAATAATAATATGTAATGTAATATTTATATCCTACAAATCCTACTATCTAAAGGTAGAAGGATGATCTGGTTATTAATTAATATGTTTCGTACTCTTGTGTGAAGACAACCAAATTTTATTAGTTTATTTTAATTTATTTATTTTTACCGTTTTTTAACGAACTCTATAAGCAAACCATTAACATATTTTGTTGAATATACAGTCTTAAACATCAACATGATTCTTGAACGAGCAGGTTAAGAAAAGATAAGGCTAAGGCCATCTAACAAACTCCACAGGGTTACAATATTAGATGAAAAATATATCTTGTATATTTTTTATAAACTATTGGTAGGTACAGTTTTCTTAGAAACTAAGGTTTAATGTGAAAAAGGACAATCAAAATTTAACCAACGAACGGTTCAAAAATAAGACGTTAAACTCAAAGCAAATTTTAGGCGGCGCTTAAGTTTGGAGAGTTTATTTTGCAATTTCCTGAATTTGAAATTTTGAAATTTTTTCAATTTTCACAAGCAGAATTCAATTGAAATTTATGCTTATTTAATTATATCTTCAATATTAAAGTTATTTAATAATAATTGAATATGGTAACATTAAATTTGTCGATGTCAAATAAATTTGAAATCGTTTTAAACATTTTTGAACTATATTACATAACGATAATTGGGCTTTGTCAGCTATGAATTTTAATTAAATCGTTGGTACACAATATAATTCAAAAAGACCTCTTATTATAATGGCATAAATTAAGTTGTCTACTTCAATTATCATTTCTACTACAAAGCATCAATAATATTATTTGGTTACATACTACATACTCATGGTGTAGGTTTTTTTCAAATTTATTTAGGTACAGATCACTGTTTTTAACATTACTCTCTATATTTATGTTTTAGTTTCAAATAATTGACATGTAGGACACGGTTGGTATAATTAATATTTGATGTAACGACTACACGAATATAGTATCTACTACATTAATTAAATTCATGCAAAACATTCATAAAATATGATGGCTGAATTTTTTATTTCATCTTAATACTATTGAATCAACAATTATTAAACATTTTATTGTTTAACATTGATGAAATTTGTTACTGATGTATTTTATTTTCTTTTTAGTTTATTTTGGAAATCTATTTTACTTAATACATAGTTGTTTTTAAAAAATACAGATTCTTAGGTATCATATATTTTAGTCGTATGCAAAATATAAATCAGAATTTTTTAATACAGCATATTATATACAGTAATTGGAACATCTGGATTTATTATTATGTATGAAAGTATTGATTTTGCAGGTCAATCGTTAACATTGTCAATTACCATCACAGTTGAAAATGATGAATTTACTTTCACAATTATTTTGACAAGAATAACAAATAATGGTACATACAGGATAAGGCATAATTGCGAGTGTGGGTTCTGATCAAATAATACGAGCGTTCGCAAAGGTGTTTCTGTAGTTGTGATATAACTACTATTTGCTTTAAATACAGTTGAATAGCTTTAGAATGGTTTTGAGAATGATATGGGTTTTGGCAGGAAAAATTGTGGTGTAATGGAGTAGTAAGGGTGAAAGTGAAAGTTTTCAAATAAAATCTAAGTTTTAACTAATTCTTTTAAATTTGGTAGCATAGTAAACAAGTTTCAAAAGTTTTTAGCAGACTTAGGCCTGCAGACGGCTACATTCTGGCCGCTTAAATGAATGTGTAACCGATTAAATAATTTTTTTATATTCTCAAAAATAATAGAAATTATGTAGGTTACTCTACGTCTTTAAGGCTCTTCTGCAGTATATTCCATTAATATGTAATTTTTGCATAATTGTAAAACCATTTTATACGTTAGTTTTGATTGATGAAAAGGTGATCGATATTTTATTGCTTATATCTTATCTATACACAGACCTGTATGTACTTGTTTTAAAATCAAAGTTGATTACTACATAATTAATAAAAAGCTTAAATATTGCATAACCATTTTATGGGCGCACCCTTGAAAGTATTCAAATTTTCTTGTTATATTTGGATGTAGCCTGGTTATTGCTAGTCCGGAATGTCAGTATTTTTGTTTTAAAATTTTCCTTAGTCAAAATATTTAAAATTACATATAATTGAAAAAAGTACGGTTACTCATTTATACCTACTGCCTCAGGAACTCATTAGTATAATCGTTGAGTGAAAAGGGATAACCTTTATACCTATAAGAATAAATGGTAAATAAAACTGTAATTGAAAACAATCTGAAGTGTTTATACTTTACAGAAAGACAATTACATTAGTAAAATGAAAAAAAAGTACTTACTAAAAAAAAGTAACATATCTACTACAAATCGGTGCGGTTAATTTCTCGAAGAGATAAATTTCGTGCAATTCTTGAATCGACAAGTTCCGGAAGTAACGCGGACAAGTAAAATTTTTCTAACTGCTACTCCATTTTTGATGTCCAAAAATTATCATCCCTAATAATTTTCTCGCACATGATACCATTTTCTGTGTATACAGGGTGTCCAGAAACTCTCCTGACAAACCAAGACCGGAGAATCCTCAGATAATTTTAAGACAATTTAACCCAATTCACCTAGTCCGAAAATGCTTCCTAAGGGAGCTAGAGCTCTTTGAAGATGGCGCCTTGTAAATAGTTTTTTTAAATACCTCTAGAACGCTTCTACTTAGAAAAACAAAAACTGGTATGCTTATTTAGCCTTCAGAGATGAATCGATTCCATCAATTGCGAATTTCTAGTACCGGTCATAGGCGTCAGTTTTGGGTAGGTCAACGGTTATTTTAATGCATAACTTTTTGTCTTTAACTTTTAAGCATTTGTGACACTAGATTATTAAATTTTCAGGTATTCTAGTACTAAAAGGTACTCTTACTTTAAGTCATTAGGATACACCGTTTTCTAGAAAAATGGATTTGAAAATTTTTTGTTTTTGTCATTAAACTTAAATTTATATTTTTTGCACTAGTTGGCTCTGAACTGCCAACAAAAGTAAATCCTACGTTTTTCATTGTCAAATTGTTGTCAGTTCGCGAAGTTTATCTTTTAATTTTTACTTTACCAGGCGCCATCTTCAAAGAGCTCTAGCTCCTTTAGGAAGCATTCTCGGACTAGGTGAATTGGGTTAAATTGTCTTAAAATTATCTGAGGAATCACCGGTCTTCGTTTGTCAGGAGAGTTTCTGGACACCCTGTATAATAAAATAACAGTGTTTCCGTCTCGTTATGTGTAATTGACCTTTCATTTGAAATATATAGTTGTGGTTGGAATTTATCCGAATTTTTACTGAACCATCGTCGTTGTTTTTAACTGTACAGTACAAAATGACTTTAGACCAATAGCATCTGTGACGTTCATATCCCGTGCTCCATAAGGACATTTCACTTCAATGATTCCGTCATCTTCAGTCAACCCATCCGGGAGAAGCTGCTTTTGATTATCTACAAGTAGTCCACATTTTCCCACATTCTGATTATAAAGCTGTTCAAATTCTCTAATCAGGTTTTCTTCATTAATAATTCCGTGTTGAATGATTTTACAATATTTTGTTTTTGAATAACCATATAAAATCGTGTTTACAAGATTGGCTGTTGACGTAGTCGTCTTCATTTTGCATACTCTTCCAAAGTTTCTTGCAGTAAGACGAACCAATTTTTCTTCAAACCATACAGGATTGGAAATTTGTCCTCTAGTGATAAATTCAATTTTAATTATATTTACATTTGATATTTTATCTAATAGTTTGGTCTTTAAAATTAGCAATTTATCCGGAGATTTATCTTTAACTCTATGCTCACTAATATTCCCATAATAATCATCTTCTTCATAAACGATTAGCAATCTTTTTTTATTATTTTGAAAACGTTTTCAATGAACAAAGTTCATCTTATGAATTCCAAAGTCTGTCTGTCTGTCTGTCTGTCTGGATGTCCGTAGTTTTTCCTGTTGACATTTTTGAAAATTTTCTTCGATTCCTATAGAACATCAAAATCTAAGACATTTTTGCTTCACTACTTTTTGTCTATCTCATCGGCAGTGGTCAAATCGGCTCCCGAAACAAATTTTAAAAACGTCAATTTTCGAAAAATTTTTAAGCTAAATAAGCAGTTTTTTGTTCATCCCGGCAATGCAAGCTTGCGCATTCCCAACTGGTTTTTTCTCAAACAGAATCTTTTTGTGTATTTTCCAATTTTACCGTTATTCAAAAAATCGCCTGTTTTGTTAAAACTGACGGTAGCTATTGCATCTGGACTCATAAGGCCCCCTCAATGAAAAATTAACTCGTTTTCCACCTATGAATTTGTTTACTATATGATTAAAATTTTCAGCGTAGTTATTGTTTACATCATGCAATAATCTAGACGAATGATTAGCTCTCTCTTACCATTTGTTAAATCTTCAAACAAATTGCTCTTTTTGAAGATTCTATAGGTTTCTTTCTCTGGGTTTTGGTCCACTGCAAAATATTTGTATTCTTCGTAAGGATTTATTTTGCACCTTCGTGGTCACCGAAATATGCCTTGGCCCATTGCTAATGTCGTCTTTCAATTGTTTTTTTAATTGTAAAGGTATATTTTCAGATTTTCTGTGTTTCAGTGCTTTGGACAACAACTGTCCTAAACCGTAGTACATTTGTTTATAAAAAATTACGTATGATTGCATCTAATTTCGGTCTTTTACACAGCTTTTTAGTTTTGCTGCAATAATTGCGTAATGTGTGGTTTCTGCATTCGTTTTTTCTGCTATTTTCATCGCCGATGATTTTACCATATTTTACGATATGTAAATCCAGGGAACATTTAAATCCTTCTATAATAATCTGAGACTCCATAGAAGTTGACGTGTCGCTCCAGTTTTTAAAACAGTTATGTGCAGGAATGTTCTCTGTCTTATATTTTTGACAGAATGCACAATATTTATTTTTGACGCCCAAGTATAAAACTTTAGTTTTGGCACCTATTATGCAGGCGACACCTGATAACGCATTGTAGATGTGGTCATCCACAATGACTGTTATAATAGGAATACCGTCGAGATCTACATCTCCGCAATCTTTAGCTAACTTTGATTCTTCCATTCCAGCAACTCTCATTTCTTCAAATGCAGCATCAAATATCTTTTTTTGACCATCTCTTCTTTTGACTTGTATGTGTGTACAGATATTGAAGGTATGCTTAGAGATGAGTATAAATCACTAAACCGACTATACCCTGCACCTATCGCTATAATTCCACATACAGCAGTCATGTTGATATTGACGTTTCCTTCTTCTTCGGTATCAAAAGTGCTTTGTAAATTACATACATTGCATTTTACGGTAAATACACTTTTTAATCTTATACGTTTTTCAGATATAATAATATCCATATCGTAAAAACTGCAGTCAAAACCACAATGTTTCGAAGATTTTAAATTTGAAAAAAGATGATTATTTGTGATTTTTACGTTACATATTTATAACGGAAATTTGATATAATATTTTATGTTTGTTTATGTGATTGTGGTTTTCCATAAAATACATTAGGTACCTACTACAACCTTTAAAAAAACAAAGTATTTTGAGCAAACAATAGACTTCCTAATTAACGATTGTCGAATGCCCCAAGCTATATTCGGTTAAAATACTGCAGAATTGTTAGAGCATAGTTGGTTGCATACAAAACAAACAGATTCTTTATGTAACTGCAACGGAGCCTTAAGTACCTGTGTTGTTGTATTTAAGTTTAGGAAGTTATCATTTGCAAGATTGGGGAGTACTTTAATCTTTTGTCAATACACAACATCATTTCTGTTGCTAGTAGTATTTTTTTTTATTATAGTATTCCAACATGGGTTGGGCCTTCTTTTAGGAGCTGTTCTGGAAAGAATTTAATCCATTAAACACCCCTGTGAATTAAATCCCTTCCAGAACGGCTCTTAAAGAAGACCCAACCCGTGTTGGAATACTATAATAGTTACAACATACAAAAGTTCTAATTTATTCTTTTTATCCATCTTCCATTTTCCTGCACCAAAAGTTAGTATAATTTTTGCAATTGAATGGAACAGTGTCTCTGTGAAAACTTTAGATCAAAAACGTTTAATCATCAAATTTGTTTGGGACATACAGGGTGACCCAGGGATGTGTAATTGGTCCATAACTTTTTTGCTATTGAAGATATCGACATGCAGGTAAGCACGCTAATAAAGCACCGTCTAAAAATATTTTCATTATATAAAGGGTGATAAACCAAAGTTATGTTTTTTTTAAATGTAACATTCTGTATAATTTTACACTACTATAAAAATGATTGTTTGTTTGACGGAACATCACGCGAAAACCACTAAACCGATCTGAATGAAATGTTCTATGTGTTTTAAGATTGGTCCAGAATAGGTTTTTAAAAAATAAAAGTTATGATTCTACAATTTACCATGCTAAGCCTACGGTGAAATAAAAATTTTATTGCGCCTACTTTTTAAATGAAGCTCAGAATTTTTACATGAAAAAATTACCCAGTAGGCAATGGATATTTTCCGGCAAACTTGCTACAGAAAATAATTTGGAATTTTAATAAATAGTCGACTTTTGATCCACATATGGACGGACACACTGTACAGGGTGTGCTGAAACGCAAAAAGTTTAATAACTCTTTTTTTATAAATACACCACTATGGAATTTCTGTTCACGAATCGATTAAGTAATACGTAGCTTTCTACCGATATTGCAGTTTGTACGGTGGATTTTGGATCGTTATTGACATTTTTAAAAAATTTTTGGGAGGGAGAAAAAAATTAAATTAAATTTATATATATAAGACAAATGTTTTAGGAATGATGATCAACAGAATCGATGGTTGCTTAATGATCGGGGAGGCGGAAGAATGATTGGTTCATAAGTAATAAGTTCATTTCTCTTTGATGGTGTTCTTGATGGGGCCCAAAATTCGCAATTTTTCCAAGAAAATTTGGCCATACTATTGGAAAATGTCGATTCAATAACAGAAAGAGAATAGGTTACTAAAAGACCTTGTCCCAGTACACTATCACAGAAATGTTCGTCAGTATTTAAATGCAACTTTTTCTAATACCTATTGCTTGGCCACCTTGCTTGTCCGATTTGACACCTATATATAGATTTTGTCTTGTGGGGTTATGTGAAAGAAGAAGTGTCAAGCCCAAAACTCTAGAATACATGAAAAATAGAATATTTGCAGGGTTTCGGTTATGGCTATTTTAAATACTTGCGCTATATTGTTTCCTAAAAATAATCATTCATTTATGTTCATTATTGTTGTTGTTAATTATTAATTAATATTTGATTAAACTTCATGACTTCAAACCTCTTATTAGCAGTTGTTTGTTGTTTTATAAAAGTAGAAAGTAGATCATCACACTAACATTTTTTTGAAAAATGTCAATTAACTCTCTAGAATTCAAACTGCATATCAGTGGAAAGCTCGTGAAATACTTAATCGATTCGTGAACAGAAGTACTAGATGTTATTTATTATTTAAAGTTTTTGCGTTTCAGCACACCCTGAATAGCGATCGAAATTCAACTATTTATTAAAAATTTCAACTTCATCTAAAATTTTCTGTGGTTAGTTTGTCGGGAAATATCAATGGCCTACTGGACAGTGATCTATCATATGTGATTCTTTTTTCTAACAAAAAGTTGTAAGCACCGAAACTAGACCCATAGTATTCTGTACAAAGTCCCATTACTTTTTATGGTAACATTTAGTTATATAACAATATACAAGATGATCTATTAAAAAAAATGTAACTTTGATTTACCACCTTGTATATAACTGAAATGTTTATAGAATGTGAAGCGTAAGTATGCTTACTTGGTGGTGAATCTTCAATAGCAAAAAAAGTTAAAGACTTATTATACGTCTAAGGGTCACCTTATACGCTTTAACGTATGTTTTTAGGTTTCTTCTTTGCCTTTCTATTTAATATCTTATAGAGTTAAAATCGCAAATTGGTTGAGTCTATGTGTAAATCACATAAGAACAGGCAATTCAAAATGCAAGTGTGTGTTGTTTAAATGGGATGCTATTTCTAACCCAAATTATGACTATGGAAACGAACCAGAGACCGTTGCACATATTGTGGAGGATTGTCAATTAACAAAGTTTAAAGGATGATTTGTAAACATTCATAACTCACTAAATTATGAAGTTGTATTATGGCTCACTAGTTTGAAGGACATCTGAAATTAAACAATATTTTGTATTCTCTGTCCTGATTATCTATTTTCCATGATATATTTTTTTAACCTTCTATTTTTTTGTCATTATTGTCGTGATGTCGTCCTCTATAATGTTTACACACTTAATCCATATTACATATAAATACTAAGGTGGTTGGTATGTTTAGGTTTTAGTGGTTTTCCTAAACCTTGAAGAAAATGCTTTGCCAAGATACAATTGCACACGGTTTCATCACCTCACTATACAGGTTTATATCTTCTAGGCACCATACATAACATTTACATCACAATACCATAATGAAAATGTACCATACGAATAAATAAATAAATTCAAGTTTTTCAAGTATGTTACATATTACTGGAAAACTCTTTTTATTTGCTATGTAAGTAAAAGAAAATTCATATGAAAAACGTTTTTTTCTAAATCTGTTAAACATGGAAAAGTAAGAATAAAATTAAAATCAGATTTGATGTAAGACTTTAATTGTTTAAAACATTGCCCAGTTAATCGTTGCTCTATCTCTTCTAATATATGAGATAACAATGGCAAACTTCGAAACCTGGACACAATGTAGAAAAAGAATTTTCACGGGAACTTAAAATGAAGAACGCACGGTTAACATTTGGAATCCACTAGGGCGAAAGTTCGTATCTGCAGTCACGATTGAAGTTGTTAGGATGCTTGACGATTTCTATCAAAGACGAATAGTCAAAATCTACATTATTACCACGATTACCATTCGACACAGAACAAACTGGTATAATGTGTTTGTGTAAATGTACGAATACCCATTTTTTATTCTAAGATCGTATCGATTAATTTATTTCCATTATCGTTTCACTCCGCATCCAGGTCACTTTCGAACTATGTTGTCAATAATTTGTAATTGAACTGTCATCAGTTTTTCATTGACTTTTTCCAACTGATCATTGTTCCTTTTGCGTTTTTTTTTTAAATATAGCAAAATGAAAAACCGTTGAAATATTGTGATAACGTCCAAAATAGTCTTAAAATTAAATAAATCAAATGAATCAAAGTATAGACGTGGAGTTCTGTGATTACTTATTTATCCTTTGCCTTTATTTCTTTTTAGAGGTTTCTTTGATGTTAATTACTTATAGTTTTTTTAAATTCTTTTTAAATATGTTTCCCCAAATCGTTTCGCCTAAAAATTTATTTCGCCGTTAAACTGTTTTAGGCACATTTGAGCAACGTTCAGGAATTTTCTAAATTTTCTTGTTCGGTAAATAAGTACCGCGTATCAAGAACTTTATATTTTCTGTAATTATTACCTCAAAAATAATTGATATAAAGAAATAGGAGGAAACATACGAATATTTTCGAGAGTAAAATTCGTTCCATCTAAAGTGCACGTATTTCGATAATTATTATTAGTTTAACGGTAATTAATGTTAATATTTTACTGATATAAATAAACATTTATGTATATTAGATAATGAAAAGTTTGTGGTGTTTATAGCCAAATCGGTTTACAAACGATCTTACCAATTATTAAGCAGTTTTCATTTTGTATTACTATTTTATCCGGAATTTCTTTATTCTCGTTATTTTCAGCACCTGTTGGAAAGCGTTTAGAATTACTGCGACATTCCGTACCAAATACTAAATAATCCGTGGACGCCTAAAGTATTAAATGATCGTATGAAAAAACTTGGTAGTTACTGGAATTTTGAGGATTTCAAAAATAATCAATTGAATGTTTTAAAGAGAATACTATTTTCTAAATATACTGTGAAGGCAGTTACAGCGTTGTATGATATTTACGAATATTACACTTTTCTATAATTTACCTACGCTCTAAATAAAGAAATACTTCAATTCATATTGTACTTACCTTCTCAGAAATTTATGAAATAATATAAACGTAAATACATTTTTGGTTTTCAATTTTAGGTAAAGGTTGTGCCGTCGTATTTTAATAATCGCTATTATCTTGTCTCGTCTATATATCTATATCAATATAATGGTTGTGCAATATTAGAGGCGCATTCCAGGACCGTCAGCGCCATCATTATGCGGCAAATTTACAGCTAAGGGTCGAAACGGTCCATCCCATTCTATGCAAGCTGAAACACAGATCTTAGCCCCTTTTACATGGGTTTGAGGGTTGATGTAGTATACAATTTTAACCTTCTATTGTTTTATTTCACATTAGACCGGACATAGAGGGGACTTTTGTTCTACAAAATATATGAAATAATTGCGTTTTTCTTTTTAAATTTTAAAACAATTTTTATTGCGGTGAGATTTCTAATTCAATTCCACATTTTATGTCTTCAAAGGATTAAATGTTTCGGCAATGGTCAAAAATTTTCTTGGAATATACAATTCTAAATTCCATTAGTCGGTTTTCGAGGAATGTATTCGTTATGGTTCAAGAAATATTTTAATTAAAGATAATTATGAATAATGTTGTATTTATTACCGAAATTTAAATAATTAATTAAAAATATGAAAAATGATTTTGTTCTAATAACCGTCAATTCTAATTACAACTTTAATTGTGATAATGCGAATTACCTACACTCTAATTGTACGTTAAGTGCCATTATCAAAAGTTTTTAATCTATTTTTACCTCTAATTCTTAAGAATGGTATTTGTCTTTTAGATGGATTTTGAAGATTTATTACCTTATGTAATAATACTTTTTTCATAAACTGTAGATTTTATTAGATAATTTTATGTAACCGATAAATTACATTTTCTACAATTTTTAATTGAAAATTTTTCTTGTTTTGTTTTGTGACGCATTATTTGTTTTTCTAATATGTACTGTGAATTGCTTAGATAATCTTGATTTTATACTTCAAGAATGCCAAAATGGAATATACAACAAATTCTTTGAATTGTGCTTAAAAATTAAAATCAAGAAACTCTTATTACAGAAAATTTGGGCCTCTTTGGAGTTTAGACATCATGCATCTATTCTCAATTAATTACATTGGAATTAAAATTAAAAGTTACGACTGTTATTCTTTTGAAAATGTTGTGCAACAATCATTCTTACTTAGTGGAGCGCAACCCCTAAGGGATATAACATGTTATTATCTAAAGGTTAACAAACATAGGTATGTATACATACATACCCACAGATTTTGTTGATCAACATTATATTGTAATTTTGTTATCAACATTGTATAATTTAATAGCTCAATGCTATAATACTTCAAAATTACTCATACTTTCATTAAACAAATTGCACAACATGTGGCCAAAGTATGAAATAAGAGTGTAACGCGTTTCCCAAATTAGTAGCAGCAGTAATAATTTTTTTAACAATTGAAATGTTTAGTCTGTGTAGTCCACAAGTATTATTTGCAGTTGTTTTCATAAAATATGTGGGTAAGACAATGTATATTTTACTATAAGAGATTAAAGTTTCGTTTTTTTTTACGAGCCATAGTGAATGATCAACCTCTCGAACAAAAAAAATTATCTCGAATAGTAAAATAATTTAAAAAAAAAACAAATAGGTTTCGAATACATCGGGGACATTTCACTGTTTGGGTTAAAATTTTAGCGAAACTGACAATATTATTTTTGAAATTATTGCTTGCTCCTCTTATTATTTTTAATTTGTAGTAGTTTCCTTACATAGGAGGCTTCTGTAGGAGCTGGATGTATACCAAAGAACTAAATTATTCTATAGTCGACGTTTCGACAACTAGGTGTTGTCTTCATCGGGACGTACGAACTAGTATTTTACGTCCCGATGAAGACAACACACCTAGTTGTCGAAACGTCGACTACAGAATAATTTAGTTCTTTGGTTATACATCCAGCTCCTATAGAAGGCCTTCTATGTAAGGAAACTACTACAAATTAATGACAATATTATGTCGGTAATACAGATTTCCATAATTTTTATTGCAATAATTTAAAATCTAAAGTTACTTTCACTACTAGAAAAACTGAAAACTATGTTGCGTATAAGTAGAAAAATTTGTTTTTAATTTTACGTAGTTGCTCAACAGGTCGGTAAAATTTTGCATGAAGATACCTCACAAACAATGCTAAATCTTCTCTAAATTTTATTTTGATAAAAAGCGAATACGGTGATTAAAAAAATTTTTGTATATCTTAATTTATATTATGTTAATAAGCATTTTCATTCATTCATTTCATTTAATATGAAAAATGATGAAACTCTGAAATCACTTTCACGGCGTTTAAAAATAATAATTTTACAGAACATGTTAATGTTTATGATTTGAAAAACTTAATTACATCGTAAGCAATTTTTCTACATGGATTGAAAATAATGCATGTTAAATGTTCATAATACGTAATTTGATTTTAGTAACATTTTCAAAGAAAAAAAGGACTTAAAATTCGTAGGTATCTCCTAAACCGTCCAAAATCGGATAACAAATTTTTCCTGTTTTAGAAAGTACTTGAGGTCCATCTGTCTATATGCTTCGGATACATTCTGGAACACCCTGTATAACCAATAAATAACGATATGAAATAATACTTTCATCTTAGTATTTTTGGTTACCTGTTAGTCCAGTTTTTGTTCAGAAAATCCAAATACACTCCTTAAATATCTTCAAATGAGCCACAGTTTTTGTATAACAAACTATAACTGCTTAAAGTTAACTTTGGTGATTTCCTAGACGATAATTGTTGTCACAATTGAATTGTCCTCTTAGAAATTAAACCATAGTTAACTTTAAGCGGAGATTGTACAACTGGCTCTTGTATTTTATTCTCTCACCAAAAATATCAAAACTTCGTAAAGCTCATAGTTATGGAAGTCATTGGAAAGTGTATCACCATTTTTTAAGTAGGTATGTTTCCTTAGTCAAAAATTGTCAATTTGGGATGAAATATGTTGACAATTGGTTTAACAAAAAGAATTTGGGCAGTTAATTCTTGATTTTCCAATTATTTTTCAAAAACGTGTGAGTTTTAATACATTTCATCACATAGAATATTAACAATTATATTCCTAAATAACTTTTTTGGATAAAAGGCACTATTCAGGCTCAGTTGCACTTTGCTTAAAGTTGACTTTGGGTTAATTTCCTAGGCAATAATTGTACCTATTCTTAGAAATTAAACCATAGTTATCTTTAAGCAGAGATTGTACAACTGGCCCTTAGAAGCATTATAATTTATGTCAAATTCTGAATGTTTTTCTCTAAATTTTTTATCAAAATTGGTAACACGAGAATGGTTTTTGAAAGTATTCACAAAATTTTCCACAATTACGTGCGGGTTTTACAAAATTTTTTTTTGTTTATAAAATATGTCGATGCAAAAATTTTTTCTTAATAAATTGTTTTGATAATGAATTTTCCGCAATTGGGAAAACCGAGTGAAAATTTTTACAACTGCAAAGTGCCTTCTTAAAAAAAATTGTAGATTTAACAGTGGCAAATTTGCTCTTGTTACTAAATACTAAGAATGTGTTATGCTTGCTAATTACAATTTTAATTTCTAGATAAATACAACAATGTTTTCTCGTACCTCTTCATCATACGATGGAACTGATTTATTGCCCTGCATAGCACAGTATAGTTAAAATCAGTTAAGCTTGCGTATGTACCTTATAATAATTTTGTTACAATGCTCTGTTTCTCTTTAACTCTTCTAAATTTTGCATTGGGAGTTTGAAAACTTTAAGTTTAAATTTCGACAAGGGTAATTACGAGGATAATTACTTCGTCTTACCAAGTTTTTATTAAAAAATATCTTTCAATAAAATTTTTTGATTATTCACCAACATCTTACAAAAATCTTGTAACATGCCTCCGTAGTTCACTTACAGAACCATCAATTTCATAACAGTTTGGTGCTTAATCAGAATCTGAAATGCTGGATCCTAATTCGGTTAGCTCGTAGTACTTCAAGTTGAGTTAGACTAAAATTTCTTTGACATGAGAATGTATAAATAATAATTTTACTTAAAAAAGTTTACATGAACTTTAGCTTAGTCGATTTACTTAAACCATCTTTCACATTTAACTATTGTTGTGTGCATTGTTATCTAATACTACGTTTTGTTTATGCTGGCATAGTGTCAATAAGACTTTGCCTTGCTTAAAAGCTTTGTTAAAGTTTCACCATTTTTACATTAAACATTAAAAACATTTATTTATTTTGAAAACGTCTATATGAGTACTGTGTATTATTTTTCGTATATCTAAAACATCACTGAAATAATTCAATATTTTAAAAAACTTTCACGCTAAATGAAATAGAAAAGCCTTTTACAAACGTTGTACTAACTATTTATTCAAACAGTATATTCAATATACCTAAAAAATTAGAAATTATGACTATCAGTAGTAATATGTAATGTTACCGATAATTTTGAGTAAATGTTTCACGAGTACCTAATTCAACAATAATTATTGTTGGACCAGTCACGAGTGGATCATTTACTCAAAATTATCTGGTATACATTAAAATCACGAAACATATTTTGTTAGAGAATTTCCCGAATTGAAATTTCAAACGAATAAAGTCGGAACCCTACTTATTCAATTTTAAATTTTTATGTGTTGGTACCATCAATAATTTGAGCGAGACGCTAAATTATCGATAATTTAGCGTCTCGTTAAAATTATCGCGTAATTCGTCTGTGATTGGTTGCTATTCAAAAAATAGAAGTTTGTTGTTTGCTTAAATTCTATTATGAAATTCTCATATTTTAATCAGAAAAAAACGGAAATAAAACAAATTTGCATTAACCTTTCTATGACGGTTTTTTAAATACATCACCACAAAAACGTTATTATGACATTTCCGAAATTGCATAAATTGTTATGTACAGTTAAAAGCTCCCTTGAGCGGACACAAACAGTCCCCAGTTTTTGTTGGGTCGAAAAATGTCCGTTCAACGGAAAGATGCGGCCAAAAGTAAAGAACACAAATATCAAAATGATGCTATTAATTTTTTATGTTAAAATAGTCCCCCAATGTGGTTTGGCGTGTTTTTTTTTGTAGTAAAGCAGAATTTGCGAAATGCATTTCATCATTTTTTTATATAATGTAAATGCCGAACAAACATTATTTTTTTTTTCTGACAAGTAGACCCAATAACTCGGTATTGTCATTATCGTATTATCAATATTGACAAATTATTCTAAACTTATGTTAGTGACAGTATTTTGGAGATATTTTTTTATTTGTTGTCAATGAAACTTGGTCCCAAGCATTTTTAACAAGATACACCACATCTAACAAACCTATTGATTTTGATAAAGCGCTTACCGAATTGATGATGTCCATTTTTGAAAACAGGTGTTTCAAATTGAATGTTATATAAAATGTTTTAAAATTCTTTATAATTAATTGAAATACCCGTTGACCGATTTACACCGCGTCCGCTCAAGAGAGCACCCTCGAACGTTCCCTACATGTGGACTATAATGTCGCCCTTAGCCAACTTTGAGGTCATATATTTTTGCTTTAAAAATATTAGCATTGTTATTCTCGAGTATGTTGTTATTAGTTACAAAAATTATTACTAAATTTTGTAAAAATTAATCTACGCGAACAAGATCAAATACACCCCCAAACGTACATTCTAGAAATGGACTATAATCGAGTGAAACATAACTTTGATCTCAAATATTTTGGTTTTAAAAATTGTTGGCATTTATATTTTATATTGTTTATAATTAGGCGTACTATTTATTGTTAAATTTGCCTAAAAATTAATTGACTCGAACATATCAAAAAGTAAGTTAAAGTTAGACAGGAATAAGTACGTGTACTTTGCAAGTTTGTTTAAAAGATTTATTCATAAACAAATCAAAAAATAATAATTATATGTGTCGGTTTTAGTTGTCTTAGTAGTTATCTAAATTTAACTCACTATAGATAATATTGATATAACGTAAAAGTAAAATTAATTTATCTGTATGATTATTATGTGACTTATGGCCGTATGCACCAACCAACTTAAATTAAAGCGAGGCTTAAAAACAATCGTTTTCCCATACTGCATACGGCCATTTTGATCGTTTGAATTTTTTTTTAATTTAAACTTATGTACGTTTTAAATTATTATTAATATAACTATGGATGAATTTGTACTGATTCTTTATTATCTTTCTCGGAGTCATAGTCTAGCTGCTAAGACAATAATTTAATTGTCGTTACTTTTTTCTATTATAGTAGCATAGATGCACACTGATATATGATTTATTTAATTAAATTGACAGACCCTTATATAATGACCGAAAAGTTTTTTTTTTATTAATATTAGTCGAATACATTTTCAAAGCGCATTAGGATCTTCACTTTATCCTCATCAATCACTTTTAGACTTGGTAGTGTTCGTATAGAACTTGCAACATTTACTAGAGCTTTCCAATTTTTTTTTAAATAATATTTAGGTAACTGAACATGAATTTTAAAGTCTCAACGGCAAGCAAATGGGTAATTTATAAAACTACGTATACATACGTTACCATTGTGTTAATTTGGATAAGGATTACCTTCAGAAATTCTAACGATTGAATATAAGCGTACGTTCATAAATGAAGTATTTTTTTAATGGTCATTTCAGTAATTCAAGCTAATGTATGTTCATACTCCCCTTTTAAAAGGAGACGACAGTCCAAACATATAACAGTTTGTAGGGTAAACGCACAAAGGACAACTGTAATTAAATTAGGGCTAACTTTACTGTATTTCGCTCTCATTTTAACTGCGAAACAAAATATTGGAATTTTTACAATAAAGCAATTATTATATGTATTTCTTTCAAGTGTCAAGTAAAGTGAGAAGGTTAAATTTCTAAATTTTGTAAAAAAAATTTAATTTCATACGAATATGGTCGCAGGAATTCTTTTTCGATTAAATAATATCATTAAATTTAATTAACAATGTCACATGTGTAAATTGTGTGATAAACAAAGAGTGGTCTTTTCTATTTCTGTATTTTTATTTTAAAATGTACGATGGTAGTTGTCACGGTTCGAGAACTATTAAAAATAGAAAATTTTATTTATAGTGTGTGCTTATGGACAAGATTAAACAAGTACCAAGCACTACTGTATTTGTTATTTATAGAGTAGATAAATTACACAATAAAGTTTAATTGTTTTTTTATTTGGTTGCTATTTGTATTTATTTTAGTAGTTTGGTTTAAAGAAAAAATTTGAATACATTATTTTTTTTGGCCCGCGTGCTTTTTCTTTATTAAAAAGGGTAATGTAAGTGTAATGTAATTCGTAGTACGAATTTCCAAGGGGGATTTTATATTTATTTCGTAAAGTACAAACTTGTGTCATTATGAGTAATTTAATTTCAGGCAGCGTGGTGACAGCCAACACAATTTCGTCGACGTGGACGCCAGTGGCGGGCCCGCCTGCCGACACAAATGGCCCGGGCCCGGATACAAAGAACCTCGATGTTGGCGATGTCAGCGATGTAAGTATAATATTGAATTTTATTTATTTAAACCTTTTCTATCTGTGGAATAAACCATATCGTTCACGTTTTAAAACTCAAAATGCTACATCTTAAAACGGATATTGCTTAGGCTTAGTTAGATACTAGATGAGACCAGGATATTTAAATAAAAAAGCCTCTTCTGGTGGACCTCCGCTCCCCGGACCCCCATTTGCCCCAATGCTCCTTTCTAAGTCCAACCATATACTTGGCTTTAGCTCACCACCTATATTGGCCGAGTCTATAGATGGACAAAGAAACGAAGAAAATTTTTCATCGAATGTTTTAAGCCCACACACATGTAAATTTTAAAAATGGAGGGAATAGGCAGCAACTATTATTTTCGACGAAAATTCGTTTTCCACGTTTTACTACTTAGTTTTCTCTGTACAGTGTTTTTACTGCGTTTTTTGAAGAGGAACTTAATCGAAAGCTGTAAACGTAACAAAGTTCTCTCTCTTTTTCCAAGTTTTTCATAATTAACCTCTCTGGTCTGAACCTGCTTTGTTCCTCAATTTCCTTAGCTTCTTTCTCTATTTTAGCTTTGATGACTTCCCCGACATAATCTTTCTACAGATGATGTTACGCTTATAACTTATAGTTCTCGCAATTATTTCTGTTTTTTTTTTAATTTTTGCTATCTGTTAGTATGTCTTCTACCATTAGGCATTTATTGAATACACTACAAAATTCACATTTGGTGTGTCTCCATTTAAGTTAATAACGAACGAAATAATTAATTAAATTTAAATAAAAAACCTCCTATACTGGGACACCTTCATGTAACAAGTATTATCAAGTGTAATATAAGGAGGAATCGTGTACTATTTCAACATCTCAATTATTTCAAGGGTTCTTGTTATGGTATGTTTATGGAATTCGATAGTCGGTTCACCTGACCCTGGCGCTCTATTATTATTCAATTTGTGTGTTTTAATTAGAGTTTTTCGTTATGTTGTTTACAGTTTTCCATGCTTCGCTGGTTCTAGATCCTCTTATCGCTGAGTACATTTATTGTCCCATGTCGTATTTTTTAGCCTTCTTTTTTAACTATGTTCTATTATAATGTTTATTGTCTTCGTTGTCCTTTGTGATTTTCTTTTCTTCCACTTCCACACAGTTTTTTATCTTTTTTCTCTTGTTCCAAGGGCTTTCTTTGCTGGTTTCTATGATTTTTTTCCAAGCGACAATATAACGACATGTTATTGAACTACTGGCAGACACTAAAAACGCTTTTTACTGTCTAAACATTAAAAGCAACCGTTTTTCACAACTATTGAGAGGTAGGTACCTCAGTTATGTCATATTTTAATTGTAACAGTAAAGTACCAACTTGCTTTGTCGAGAATAAAACGTCGCTATAACACTCGAGAATCTCGAAAATTTGTAAATAACACATGAAAACTAACAATAAACGTTTGAAAAAAAAAATATATTTCACTTGGAGTTAAAAAGTACAATTGTTTAACTTCTAGTAAAATAATCTACTATTGTTATACATTTTTTTGACGTGGCCGAAGTGTCTTCTATTAATTTTCTACTAGTTGCATTTTATAGATGAAGCAGGTGGATTTATTATTTAAACTATCTAGATTATACAGACTGTCCACACTTAAGTGCGCACTATTACTAACTTTGTTATCTTTGGAGCTACAAAACTGGTCAAATAGTATCATTTTTAATGGTGATCACAAATGTCAAAACAAAAAACAATGTAAAATAAAGTAATTATTGGGAAATCTTTATTATTTTTTGATTTGCATGAAATGAAGGTATATATGGAAAATTTAAGTTTGACGTTGACATTTCTTTACAAAAGTGTGCTAAGAATTTTGTGTTCAATTTGCGATTCTCTTTCCGCAACAAAATGTAGTGAGATATGAGTATTACGTGACGCTAATTGTTTTAACAATACTCCACTAATATTAATTTTACAAAAATTTTGAAATAAGAAGTAATTTTAATGCCTATTACTTTTGAGGTTGGAATGGTAGAGTAGTTAACAGGTAGCTTTTGTATTTATAGTTTATCCAGTTAGATACATTTAACAATTGTTGGCCGTTACTGAAATTTATAATTTTCTGCATCAGGTCAATTTTTTTTCACTTTTTCTATCAAAATTATTAAGTTGTGAGTTGTGAGTTGTGACGCTGTTAGACGTTTATTTTACTTTTCTAACAAAATGTTTTATATAACCGCACACTTTCGATACTCATTTACATGTTTATTAGTATATGAACTATGTGGAGTTCTGCGCAAAACGCTTGTTTTGACTTGTTTGTTTTCTGTTTTTTGTTTGTTATATTTTATTTCTATAGACGACTTAATCATATAATAGACCTGATTCACATTTCGTTTCTCTTTATGCTTTCAGGTGGAGTTTAGTTTTATAATAATAATAATATATATAATAGATCTCAATTTTTTTGTTTTTTTGGATGGCTCGATGTTTATTGATCTGTTTATGTCGGAAGAATACATTTTTTGTGGTGAATGTGGTTCACAGATTTTCATTTCCATTTTTGTTAACCACATCCCCACCGTGTTGTCCAATTATTCTACTGTCAAAGCTTTACTTACTCTTTCGTTGAAGTCTTCTAACATAATTATTCCTTTTAATTTTCATTTTATTTAATTCCTCTGAGAGTTTCAAAAAAATCTTCCTTTATTATGCTTCTATCGTCTGTAGGTGCATATAATCCAAAGATTCTTACGTCTTTTCCTTTTAGTTTCAAATCAATTGTTACATTTCTTTTGTTTATTAGGTTTCAGTTTACTATATTTATTCTGTATTTT
This sequence comes from Abscondita cerata, assembly GCA_030710515.1. NCBI lineage: Eukaryota > Metazoa > Arthropoda > Insecta > Coleoptera > Lampyridae > Abscondita > Abscondita cerata. The sequence goes on from JALBCR010000980.1 coordinate 149,970, forward strand.
TTTATTGTTATGGTGTCGCCATTCTGTGCTCTCTTTTCCTTCTGTACTCTCACCCGGAAGTATAAATATTCGTTCTCTTGTATTTCTATCCTTGTCTTTTCTTCTTAGCTTCGCTGAGTAGTGTGTTATCATTATAAATGCGATCCAGTATTCTACATATATTCATTTGCCGTTTTCTTTGCTTATGTCGTTTTCCGTATAATCCGTCAAATTTCCGAGACTGTGGTTTACGATTTTTTAGCAATTTGACTTTTTACGTATGGCATAGATCCGGTCTACCGCTTCAACTGTCCTTCTTTATCCGGCCTTGGAATCGACAGTCGCAGGGGGATTTGAGATTATAATTAATCTTGAAAAAGTATTGTAGTACCGCAAATCGTCGACCGTATATACCACGTTCTATGATTCTGCAAAATGAATCTGCTTTAAATTGCATTTAATGCACATAAAACCAGTACATGGGTTTTTTGATAAACTTTAGCAAAATTATTAACCACAAATCGTGGAATTAGTAACCCCTCGCATAACGAATTCGAACGACATTTCAGTTACTGTCATGCGTTATCACTTCTAGAAATTCAGCTAGACCTATCGTGTATTACAAAAATTAATTTTGACGACCGCATGCTAAAGAGCAATGTGCTATTTGTGTTCGGGCGATAGACCTATGGTTTTGCGATACTAACACTTTCCGACAAGCAGTACAGATGCAGTTGAAACTGTTGAAAGACGTGCTTAATCGCTGCCGTAAGTGTGTGAAAGATTAAAGTGCAATTATTGAACAAAATAGTTAACGTGCGGAAATTAAGTTAAGCCAATTAACTAGTGAGATTTGAATGAAATATATTTAGTGAATGTGGTAATAGCTGAAAATCTAATAAAGTGGAAATAACAACGAACAAAGTAATAGTATCAATAACGTAGATAATTAAAATTTGTAAACTATAAGAACGTAAAGACAATTAATTTAATGTAAGCATCACGAACTGAACAATACTAACCTTAATCACATAAATGAATGCAAACATAAAAATTAGAGAGAGGACAAATAGTGTTGGAGAATTAGATCAATATTTTAAAAGAAAAAGGGAAGAATCACAAGCAAAAGAATTATTTGGCAGAAGTAAGAAAACTCAAAGATCCCCAGAACGTGTTTTACCGAAGCTAACAGTTTAAAGATAAGACAAAGGGAAGACTACGTGACACATGAAATGGACCTGATTCTAAAGAAAATAGAGGAATTAAAAATAGAGATAAAAGAAGAAATACATATAAAACACGAAGAATTTAAGAGGAGGAGAGAAGGATGGACATAAAAGTGAGGACTTGCCAAGGATTAAGGAAGAAGATATGGAAAGGAAAGAACAAGCGAGGGGTAGGGAAAATTTGAACAAAGAGAATAGACAATTAAAATTCGTATTTTGGAATGTAGCAGGAATTAAAACCAGAAGTGTGGATTTTTAGCGATATATAGAAAAGTTTGATGTGGTGGGCTTAATGAAAACGTGGGTGGATAAAAAAGATTGGGAGGTATGGGAAATTCCTGGGGGATATGAATGGAGGGCGAGGTTCGCGACAAGAAACAATAAAAAGGAAAGAGCGTAAAGGGGAATAATGACGGGGGTAAAGAGAGGGTGGGAAATGAAAGGAGAGGGGAGGAGCAGAGACAAGGTGTGATAGTGAGAAAGGTTATAAGGGAGGATAGAGAAGTTTACAAAGTAATGGTCGTATATGGACAGGAGATGAATGAGATGAGAAAGAGGATGGAAGAGTTGGGAGTGGTAAAAGAAGGAACAACAGTTATTTTGGTATGGGATTTTAAGGCTAGAATTGGAGAAATGGTAGGGTTGTGGGTGAATGGGGAAGAAAGAAGAAGAGTAAGTAGGGATAAGAAAGAAAACATGTAAGGGCATGAGTTGTTGGATTTTTGTGAGGAGAATAAGCTATAGATACTTAACGGGAATATGGAAGAAGAGGGAAAGGAAGGGGAATCGATCATAGACTACGTCTTAGCAGATGAGAAGGTAATGGAAGAGATAGAGGAGTTCAGGATAGGGAGAGGAAGAGTTAGACCATTTACCATTGGAATTAGTGTTAAAATGAGAGGAAGGCAAAGGGGAAAGACGGGGAAAAAGAATAGTGAGAGAGAAAGATATGGACGGAAAGCAGCATGTATTATAAAACAAGACTAGAATAACAATGGAAAGATGGGAGGAAAGAAGAGGAGATAAAAGAAATGGTGGAAAAGATGGAAGAGGCAGTGGAGAAGAGAAAATTTAGAAAAAGGCAGACAACAGGAAGGAAAGAAAGGAAGTGGTGGAGTAGAGAGTGCGTGTAAGCATAAAGGAAAGTGAGGAAGGGGATAAGAAGATGGAAGAAAAGCTTGGTGGAGATACAAGAGGTAAAGAAGTTAAAGGCAAGGTACAGAAAGGAGTGCACGAAGGCAAAGAAAGTATATAAGGAAAGATAGAGGAGAAGATAAAGAGTTTGAGGAAGGAAGGAGAAACATGGGAGTTTATTAACAAGGAGAGAGGGGGGAAGAGAGGAGGAGGGGTGATGATAGAGATGATGGAGTGGAGGGAATTGTAAGAGAGTATTGGATGGTACAGATGAAAGGCCAAGTAGGATAATGGGAGGGGTAGAGGAGGTAGCAGAAGATGGGAAGGAAATTACGAAAGAGGTAAAAGTGATAGAAAAAATAAGAAAATATAAGGCGGTGGGTACGTACGGGATACAGGGGGAACAGTGGAAGTATACAGGAGAGAAGATGAGAAAAATAATGAATAAAGTATGGAGGAGAGAGAAGTTACCGATGGAATGGAGGGATGCAATAATATGTCCAGTGTATAAGGGAGGGAAGAAGAATGAAATAAAGAACTATAGGAGAGGGAAGTGACGAGGAAGAAAAAGGTACTAGAGGATGTGGTGAGGGCTATAGACGAAATATATAGGGAGAAAAATGTAGGATGAGATTGGGGAGGGAATTAAGCGAGGGGTTTTGGACATGCAAGGGATTAAAACAAGGGTGTCCACTTAGCCCAAGCTTATTCTCGTTGTATATAGAGGACTTGGAGGAGACATTGAAGGGTCGGCAGCAGAGGGGGACAGTGACTGGGATGGTAGAAGTGAGTGTTTTTAGGCTATAGAATGAGTTACGACAATAAGGAGGAGGAGGCACATGTAAAGGAGCTAGAAAGGAAAGGAAGGTGAATAATATGGCAAGCGTGGGGATTAGGGTGAAATGATGTACTAAGGAGGGGGTGGTTATTTAAAAGCCTAATAAGGAGTGTAATGATATACGGGGCGGAAGTGTGGAGATGGAAGGAATGGGAAAGGTTAGAGAAAGTACAAGAGAGATATTAGAAAGGAATATTAGGGTTGGAAAGGGAGACGCCGGGTACATAGTAAATAAAGATAAAAATTAAGAATACACGCAGGGAGAATAGATATGAAATATGAGGGAGGTATGGAGAAAAGAGGAGAAGGGGAGATTGTGAAAAAAGTGTGGAGGAAAGTAAGATATGGAAGGATAAGGTATGGACAGGAGGCTGTATTACGAAAGAGGGGGATATGCTACGGAGGAGGTGAAAAGGAGAATAAGAGAGGGGAGGGAATAAAAATAAGAGATGAAATTGCGGAAAGGGATAGAGATATTCAAAAGCAAGACAGGAGGGAAAAATTGAGAGGGAAGTATAATAGAAAATATGAGGAGTTGGTGAATGAAGGGATACCGAGGTATTTGAAGGGGGGACGAGCTTGAAGAAGAAAAGAATAGTAGCGAGGTTTAGATGTGGGAATGAGGAGGCTGAAAAGAGATGCTGGTTGGAGGATGATAGAAGGAAGTGCAGGTTGTATGGGAAAGGGTGGGAGAACTTGGAACACTTAAGTCGGGAATGTGAGGAGTTAAAGGATGAGGGGAAGGAAAGAGGGGGATATTAAAAGAGGGATGGAGGTGGTGATAAGAAGCAAGGAAAGAGTAATAGGATTAGGTACGGAGGGGGAAGGTGGGTGTTTTAATTTAAAAGTGCAGTAGGAAAAGATAGATAGTGAAGGGTGGCGGGGTCCAATAGTAATAAGGTTTAGTTAAAAATGTAATAGGATGTTAAAAATTTGGTTTTAAACAAATAAAAAATAAATAAAAACTGTAGAAAAAAATTGAAGCTGGAGAATCTAATTAACACACAAATATCATTAAACTTTAGGTCGGGTGTGGGCTTACTTTATAGGAATTCTAATCTGACATATTATTCTACTTTTTTTTGTGAAAACTAACGTTTCAAAGTTTGGATATTATAGGTTTAAAAATCTTAACTTATATTTTTCTTATCACCTCGATTCTCTGTTTACGTTGCTAGGAACAGATTCGATGCGAAAATCGACCTTTTTTCAAATTCATCTCGCATTAAAACGGCTCGAGATATTTTGCGTTTCGAAAAAAGTTTCGAGTTTACGTAAGATGTGTCTTTATTTTTCGATTTAGATTTTTTTTTGTACGAGGTCGTCCTCGAGGTTAAAGAAAATGTTAAAAATAGTCAACAAAATTTCGAACAAATTGAGCTGTAATTTGACCACAACTCCCTTATTTTCGGACCGATTTTCAAAATTTAAAAAGAATCTTACGTGGATAAAGAAATAAACATTTTTGTCCGTTTCAGGTTTTGATCTCGCGTGTTTTCAAAAGTTATAAGCGAAAAACTTTTCCGAAAAATTTCGAAAACTAAAAACTAAAACCATAATTTCTAAATTGTTATGGATAAAGTTTATTTAAGAAAAACGTTCGTTTTGTGCACCTATCGCATAATTTTTTCAATTTTTACATTTTTATAACTCCGGAACCGTATTACGTAAACACATGAATAAAAAAACCTAAGATTCGTAATTGTGCAAATTTTCGGGCGGCAGAAAGTTCAATTTCACCCGAAAAAAATCTGTTTATGGACAGTGGCCCACTTGAGCGAACGGTGTTACTTCGTTCGTGAGGCTCCTAGGAGCCTGAGGGTATTCTAGTATCGGATAAAATATATAGCATGCTAGATCCATTATTTTTTGATCGCAGTTCTAAAAACACAGTTCCCAATGGTTCGGATCAATTTAAGCAAATTAGACTTCAGGAGAATTTGAAATTTAAAAAAAATATCAAATTTCAGGAAAGTTATTGTATTAGATCCTTTAGAAACTGATGATTTTAATGTTGGATTGAATCCGACCAAATATTAATATATAATTTCAAAAAAACCTAAAGTTATATTTAACAAACTAATCCATACATAACCACGATATAATAAATTCGTAAACATTATTTATGAAATTAGAGAATTTGAGATGTAATCTTCTCTAATAAAAAGAGCACGTGTGAACAATTAATTGCTTCTTTTAAATTTATATAATTGTTGCATTCCAAACAAAAACACATAAATAAACAACTGTGTTTTGCAAATTGATGAACTTTGAAAGGTCATGTCTCGAATTGTAATTACTAGTAATTAAAATTTTATGTTAATATTGAATCAAGCGAAACACCTAATTTTTAAATAAAAGTGTGTAAATTGATCATACATGCGTGGTTGAAAAAATCTGTCCAGGAATTCTGAAGCTGGTATGAGAAATATTCGGGACATTCTTCTAGAATAGCATTGTACAACTTCCTCAAATCAACAATGTTTCTAGGTACCTAAATTTCTTAATGTAGTTTTATCAGTGCGAGTTTCATTTCGGTTGTAGCAATTCTTCTCAGTATGTATCTGCGACGTAGTTGCTTAATGGGAATGCATTTACGTACGTGATCGTTAACACGAGTAGACACAAGGTGTCGCAAAACTTATTGTTGTCAGTGTATTTTGGTAGGATAATTTAAATCGTTATTAATGTAATGATTTAATGTATGTTCCTTCATGGTAGAGGTAAAATAATAAAACTAACGCCCTTAGATTTGCATAAAAATGCTGACATTTCGCCCTAGCTAGCGAAGGTTTTATCAAGGCAAATTTTATTTAATAAAACCAAACTAAAGATCAAACAAAAATGTGACACTCTTGTTTGATCGTTTGTTCGCTCTAAATTATCTGTGTGTCTTATATAATTTATTTAAAATGAAAAAATAAGCTATTTGGATAGTTTTCTTGTGATTTTACTTTATTTTACCATTTGCCAACGTTTCGACAATAATTTTTGTCTTGCTTGTCGAAACGTTGGCAAATGGTGAAATAAAGTAAAATCGCAAGTAAACTATCCAAATAGCTTGTTTTTTTCCAATTTCAAATCTTGTCCTAGAGATTATCGAATTTCAACATAATTTATTTAGTACTTTAATGACGTTTTAATTTAATTTATTATGACTCATACGGTTAACCTTGATAAAGCCCTCACTAGCTAGGACGGCACGTCGTCATTTTTATGAAAATCAAAAGCCGTTAGTTCTTCGTATTTTACCACCACCTAGAAGGTTCTTCATTTTAGATTCATTTTGTAATTTTCACCAGTGATGAAGAGATATTATTTTATTCGAGACAAATGCTTTTATAGCGTTTTAATTTGCATTAAGAGCACGATCATTAAAGCAGCGAAATGATGCTAGCTTCTAAAATAGACAAGTAAAATATCTATCAATGTTGGCCATCTGTCGTGATTACCTACATCAACCACCACAAATTTTCTAGATCTATGCATTTCAATTTTTCAATGTAAAATACAAAAATAACAGTGTAAAATGCTTTTCCTATTCTCTCCGATAGGTAACCTCTCGTATCCATCTTTGTGCATGTAGATTGTTTTGACCATTCATAAATACCAAGAAGAATGGATAAACAGGCACCAATATAAATGAAACATACAAGTCTGAAGACTATATACAAAGTTACACATTAATTAACATTGGTGATTAGACGTAGCTTTTAAAATTATTTTGCCATACATGGTGACTTAGTTTTTTAAATTACTTATATTTTGACAAAATGCAATTTACTTTCAATATTTTAAATGCTTGGGGGTTAATAATATATCTTTTTTTTTTTTATTAACTTTTCATTGTTTATTTTTTTTTAACAGTTGTTTTGAAAAAACACATTTTTTTTATAATATATCTACTTATGTTAAATTAGGGATACTTATTTTATATTTAATAATTATAATTATTTTTCCCAGTTAATAGAGCAAATAGTAATTAAATTTTTGACAAAAATAATTGTAGGATACCGCCTGTGTCATGTAGTTGTAAATAGAAAGTAAAGTACCTTCTAATCATGTTTTATACCATGTTTATTAACATTTAAATGCGAAAAAACGTGCTTTTTTCATTTTTTTCAGTTGAGTGAAAAGTAATGAACTAACGTTAATGGTGTAAAAAGAAAAGTAACTTGACTTGATCAAATTTTCCGAAGAAAAAATCGGAAAAGTGGAATATTTGCGTTTTTCTTTAAAAAATCGTAGATTTCATTTTTGAGATACAGCATAAATCTTTCGGGAAGTAGGAGGTAATTATACGTACTTACTGTGTAAAACCCTGCAATTATTGGGTAATTAGTTTATCCATAATTGCGATTTAAGTGCCGTTTTATAGTACGGGCGCAACGGGCGCGCGCCCGAGGTCCAGTGTTTTCAGAGGGGCTCGGTCCTGCTTGCAATTTTTTAAAAAGTTTGAGAAAATTCTGCTATGTAACATAAAAATAGAACAAAAACATAATTCTGTAACATTCCTAAAATAATAAAATGAGCGTTCGAAGTACTTTGTAATGGAAACTCTGAGAATAAGTCACATTGTATTTACTGATTTATCAATTATTATACTGGGCTTCCAGCCTATGGGACCCCGACGTATTTAAGTAAAAATTATTATTCAAAACTTGAAATTCTCATTGGTAAGGCGTCCTTACTAAAGAACAAATACGAAAAATATAGAAATACTGTGACCGTAGTTAATGAGACTAGGTAGTACTGGAAAAAAAATGCTTAAGAGAATAGTAGCCACCATAAAGTACTATATGCTGCACAAGGTTTGGCATTTAGATGTTCAAATGAAAATATCGATAGTCAAAACAAAGGAACTATTTAAGCTGTTTAGCCTTTCTTACAAACTTTGATCAATTTTTGTCTGAACATTTAAAGCACTTAGCCAATAAAGGCAAAGGTTTTGTGAGTTATTTGTCGCATCAAATATGTGACGAATTTATTCAAATTATGAAAAACTTTTATAGGAGAAGTGAAAACAGCAAAATATTATTTCATCATTGTAGACTCAACCCCGACATAAGTCACCAAGACCAACTTACATTTATTCTTAGATATCTACACAAAGGAAATAGTAGTCGAGAAGAATAAAGAACTAGCGTTAAATATAGAGAACTGTCGAGGTCAGGCATACGATAATGCTTCGAACATGTCAGGTCAGTATAATGGACTCCAAACAAGAATACGAAATCTAAACTGAAAGAAGGGAGCCCAAATTTTATGTGCGCCTGAGGCCCGAAAAGCTTTAAAACCGCCACTGGACTGATGGTCTGATTGTCAGAAATAAAAGAAGAAGTTTTGAAGGTAAAATGGAAAGGAACAAAACGTATATTCTCATTTTTTCGATAAAATGGTATTTAACACATGAAAATGGATGCAAATATGACTGAAATTGAGGGAGGACGAGCAAGCGGTGGAGTGGTGGGGGAACCCGGCCGTTAGCAGCGTTATATTGTTAATAAGCAATATAGTGACAATTAATTTTTGGTATAAAACATAATTATAAGGTACTTTATTCTATGTACAATTATATGGCACAGGTATCCTACTATTATTTTTGTCAATAATGTATCTCTATTTACTGCACTATATATTCTGTGTCGTACACAGTGAATAATCTAAAACGACGATACATGGTGAGTTTTATATAAGAATCTGTGAAACTAAAAAACACTATGTTGATATTTATAATAACTATTGCAGAATTTGTAACTAATCTAAAATTAGAGGAAAACCAAATCTTCAAACTTTCGAATTTTTTTGCTTATTTTCTTAGGTAATTGTTCCTTAACATCTCCAAGTTTATATATTTCATGGTTACCGAAATCCTTTCATTAAACAACAAAAATCATCCTGTGCAGATATAATATGATAATTATTTAAGCCACACAATTTTTATACAATTTAGACCACTACTGGACTAAATAAATCGAATTAATTGTTGCGTTTTATATCACGATTGTTAAAAAAGTAGTAAAGGTTACAAAAATACAAAATGAAAATCTTCAATGGATAATATCAAAAAAAAAGCTGTAGGCTAACAATGTGTGCAATGTACCAATTAACGGACAGTCACTCTTTTTAAATAGACGTTTTTATTAAATGAGTGCATTTAATTTTTTTTTAATTTGAAACGTTTACTTAATTACAACTGACACGACTAAATAATAGTATATTCAGTTATATCGACAGTTTCAACTAATTGGGAAAGGAAGTAGATAATTTTATAATTGACATGTTAAATTATTAATAACTTCGTTGAATTTATATTAATATGCTGTGTGTACAATTTTCAGTTTATCTTCTTTTGTGTAATTTTACTTTTAATATTATAGAATATGAAAAGGCGGTACATTTTATTTATCATTAAAACGCAAATATCTTATATTAAAGAATAAGCAATTGTCTCATAACTTTCAATTTTTAATTCAGGAATTCATATTTACTATTTATGTTTAATTGTGATTCCGTATTCGTCAGTGTTAGTAATAATTCGGAAAATGCTGGAATATATTAAGCGAATTCTTTATTTTACTGCTCTTTAAAATTTTAATATTATGCCCCAGATATACAAGTAATCATAAACTTATACTTATTAAATAAATTTCTCAAATTTTAATTTTTTAAGGATGAAAAAGATATGGCAGCTGCAGATGCTGAAGGTGTATGGAGTCCGGATATTGAACAGAGTTTTCAAGAAGCATTAGCAATTTATCCACCATGTGGTCGACGGAAAATAATACTCTCGGACGAAGGAAAAATGTATGGTGAGTTATGATTTAAATAAGAATTTTGTAATATTACATCAATTTGACGAATTTAACAAGAAAAATAATACACATCACAAAATTGGAGAGAACTTTTATTAGTTTCCGGTTGACCGGAACAAGTGCTTGTAATGTGTGAATTCAGCAAGTCGTTACATTTGCTTTTGCGTCAAACACTCTTTGTCCTTATCTATCTCTTCAGCAAATACTACGAACTTTGTAAAGATTCTTTACGTTTAAAAAGACAAAAGCTTCATTGCAATTTTCAGCGAGTTGGCGTAAAATGTGGAAGTGTCCAGTTGTCACTAACTTGACCCCTCCTTCATGCTTGGACATCATGACGGTCAATATCTTTACAGCCTGCGCCTTGCATTCTGAATTGTTGCTCTTACTTCGTCTTTATATATTTTTTATTTGAAATTAATATACTCTCTTATTTACTATAGACACAATTCGTTCAGAAATGAATATAATTAATGGTTTTTAATGAATAACACTGGAAATCAATTTTGTATACACATATTTCCACGATCAACAGTAATATGTCATGTTTTTTTTTATGTTAGGTAATTGTACACACGAAAATTTAGGTTAAATTTATTACGTCACATACTTTGTGGAAGGCCTATGTAAATAATGTTAATTCAACTGATCCCAGGTCTCCACGTAGGTACTATAATTTCCTCCTATTACACTGTAGTCAGTTATACTTTGTATTGCCAAAGATAGTATTTTTTCAGGTTGTTTTAATTGAAGAAACCCTTCCCTACTCCACACCAACACAATTCATAAGTTAATACGGCTTATACGTAAAATAGGGAAAGAAAATTTTAATACCCCATTATTTTCACTTTCTCGGCGTTTACCCGTATGTCTCAAAAAATACTGATTCAATTTCAATTGAACTTGTTGCTTAGAATTTTGGGCATAATCGGTAGAGCCAAAGGGCATAATATAATATATGTTTTTAATATATGCTTTCATAATGTTTTGTTTCAAAACATTTGTTTCTCCCATAATTACATGACCTCTATTTAACAATATTGTTAATTATAAATTCTACAACTTTTGTTTGTACTTTTTTTCTATAATGTATCGGTTCCGACGTGGAGTTCTGACAAATCAGTTTTGAAAAAGAGAGGAATTTAATATCTTTGCATGTTCGGAGATTTTCATTTTTTTATTATCAATCTTAAGTGAAATCCCAACGTGGACAATTTATTTATTTTTGATTATTAAATAAAGTCGTCGTTTTTTGTGCTAAAAATGTAAACTAACAAGAACTAAACAAGTACGAGTTTTAGTGGTTATACGAATTATGGATTTCCAAATTTCTTTTTATTTTATATGATGCTACTCAACTATTCAATAGCAGAAATAATTTGATTATTATTTTACCCTAATACAACTAGACAGTTCGAATTTTTCGTCTAAAAGGATACATACAAATACGTATAAACTCGGTTTAATAAAGGGATGTCAGTCACAACTGAGAATCTGCTAAGCATATGAAAAAACCTAAAAGAGTAAATGCATCAAATAAAGAACATAAGAGTTTACATTCGGACAATAAAACCACAATTCCAAATGAACATTTGGAAGGATGTAAAAATTCGAACGTAAGGATAAATATGAAAAAATATACATTATAAAGTAAGTGCAATTAAAATATCAATGTTTAATTAAAGTATAATAAGTTTTTTGATGGACTATTTGTGGAAATTCCGAACTAATGATAAGTTTCATAAGCAATTCTTTTCTACTCTTTTCTTTTTTTAATCTTATTTTTTTGGGAATAGCCTAGAAATAACATATATAATATTAAAATATCGTGTGAAAAAACTAAGTAGTGTTTGAAATTTTCGTTACAGGCGAGTACGAAAGTGCAAGTGACACAAATTGGCGATTGAATTCAGACGTATCTACAGGTGGCAACTTAAAAATCTCGCAGTGGGTTGCTGATGTGCTCCTCTTCCTGAATAACAAACACCTCCGGTTTTAGACAGCAGTTTGAGAAAGTTTTATATGGCGTTTTTATAAGCTTAGCTTCCGTACAACGCTCGGAAATAAATGGGTCACATTTACGAATGGATATAAAACGAACTGTTGCATACGCTTTAGATTTTATGCATACGTTTTTTCTTATTTGTTTCCCTTTAGGAGACAATTGTTAAAAAAGTTGTTCAATGAATTTTTTCTCTATTCTTAGGAAGCTCACCAAATTAATTAATAAAAAGTTTTACTCTACAGTCAACTTATATACGGGACAGAATTAAACAATGTTCAGCCGTATTTAGAAGGTGTAAAGAAGCTATAATTAATATGAGTTTCCAGTTATGAAGTGTTCGATCATTTTACTTCAAGGAATTACGGTTCAAATTTGAAATGACTTAATACAGAAATAATAAATTGAAAGTTAATGCGACTCACGAAATGATAATTACGAGAGAATTCGTTCTATACATTTTTTAAATATATTGTTTATGGACACGCGATCTATCTTTTCTCCTTTCGTAAAACCACAGTCATAATCAACAACGTTTATATAAATCATTCAACATGTTTAACGTTATCAGTTAAGGGTGGTAGAGCGTAGAAACGACGAATAGAGGCGTCCCTTCGAGGGGCTGAGGGTGCGGCTCGAAACTATGCCAAGAATGTGCAATTAGTGAACGAGCGCGTTCAGGGGTTTGGGGCGACTCGGAAGAAAATATAAGGAAGGGTAGCTTCTCGTGGCGGCGAATGAAGAGCTTGCCAATCTACCGAGATCGCGGCAGTTCTTAAACGGCGGAACTGTTTTATGTAAGCTTATTTGACGAAAGATAAAAGGTGGAACAACAGAGATCAACCCCCTTCAATTTTTACCACATTACACATACTTTTTGCTTAGGTTTATTCTTAAAAATTCAGTAACCAATCGTTTAAGTTGTTTACATACGTTACAAATTATTTATATGAGGTATTCTACTACCTTAGGGTGCTATCATTAAAAGATTATAGATTCCAAACAGCTGGAGTCACAGACAATCATCGGTGTGTGGCGAACTAAGGATGGAGTTTTTCACTGCTTAATTTCAATGAAAGATGCACGAAAAGCGGTATTGTATAACGAAAGCAGGTTTCTTCACCCCTTCTAAAGATCGGTTTTAATCATCTAAGGTGGACATACATCAATTAATTTCAATCTTTTTTTGAACAGAGAGTTTACAAAGGAAGTTAAACTCACGATCAATGAACTTATCAAGTTTAAATATTTTATTAGTTTTGTTTGTAAATTAAAACATGGAAAATCTGGATATTAATGTTGTCATTGCATGTTAACATTCTTCTACGTTTAGTTCCATAAAAATTATGTACAGTTAAGAAGGCACACTAATCTTCCGGAACTATTTCCGGAAAAACATTTTTAATAAAACGTTACTCAAAATTCTCTCGAAACGTTTATAGAAACAGATAGAAATTAGCCACCAGAAAAAAAAAAGGTTTAAAAATTGTTCCACGATAAAACAATAATCAAGTTTTTAAGTTCGGAATTTTTAGCTGTTACTTAATGGCTAAGTAAAAAATACATGTATGCAATTAATTTATGCAAATAAACCAATTACATCAAGATAATAAGGTTAATAATCAAATTTGCTTTGAAAATCAAGTACAGGCAGATTATTAATAATAGTTAAGTAGTTAAAACGTGCAAAATTTACACATTCAACGCTTGTTACTATTAAACCGTTATTGATCGGAGTATTATATGGTACGCCTATAAATAAATTTAAAAAAGGCACCTATAAGCTAAGTTCTTCTTCCTGTGCCAAACCGGTTTCGATGGTGTGCATGGTAAATTATTGCCGTAGGATACTATTCTCATCCTATGCAGTACGTAGCGTTGGTCTACCAGCATCTCTTTCAACAACAGCTTGAGATAAGCAAGAACTGGAAGCTGGGTCGTGAAGAGCACATTAATTACAAACACCGCAGACTCTTCATGCAAGTTGTTTGTAGTGAATGTTATAGCCGCTGTTTTTCCGTAGATTATACGGCATGCACTGTTTAAATTGCTTTAGGTCATGTTAGTAATTACGGCTTACATTTTATAATAATACTTTTACACGAGTAACACTAAAAATTTTCGAAATTAATTAAATTGGTATTTGAAAACGTGTTGAAATTTAGTTGACATTTCATGAGAAATTAATTACGCTTGTAAAACGTTCGATTATAGAAGAAAAGGCAGTTCGTAAGATGGTTGCAATTAATTAGTGCATACAAAAGAGCATGTCACAAGTTTTACAATTAATTAAAGAATAATGGATACAAATTTTAGTTTGCGTCTGTCTGATAAATAAGTACGATTAATTGTTTGTACCCGATGTAGGATGTATCACAAAAAAATTTATACCTAATCATGAATGGTAGCATGCACCATGAAAGTGAAAAAATAAATTTATAATGAATTCCGTTACTTATGCATAATAAAAAATTTAGAATCGTGATAGGTTATTTTAAAATAATATTTTTAAAGACCTTAACAAAGATGAGTATCATTGTAACTATAAGTTACCAATTTGAGCTTATACTATTATTTTATTATTAATCATACGAAACATTTTGTTACATAATCAATTGTTGCCGCAATATATCTGTTATTGATTATTACTTTGAAGAGTTTTTGGGGAGTGGTCAACACATTTCCGCCGCTTAAAAATGTTTTGAATTACAACATAGGTAAAATTTTCGAATAATTGTTGCTCTAATTACACTTTAAAAAGAAAAATTGCTTTAAAATATAAAGGCCGTTTCACATCTATCAAACATTCTTCAAATTTTGGGTTTGACTTGTTTCCGTCAAATAAATTTGATAGTGTGAAACACCATCATTTCTTTTTGACAAACATTTGATCATTAAAAAGCAATGACGAAATTAAAAAACCAGGCAGAACCAACACTCATTAAATTAATTTGTCAAACGTGAAACATCGTCATTGTCAAACATTTAATCAAAAAATTTTACCGAAGCAAGGATTTGACGTTTGATTTGAACTATGATAGATGTGAAACGCGCTTTGAATCAATCATGTGAATCAGAAAAATAGTGATAAATTGATTCCAATTCCAAGGTGCTTACCGAAATTGTTAAATCTGGTCAATCAAATTAAAATATTATCTAAACGTATTGCTTGGACATTTCTTTATTTTATGCCGGGTTACTCTCTACTCTAGCGCTCTGTTTCCACAAGTTCATTTTCTTCGACATTACATCTGATGAAGGAAGGGAAGATTATTATCTTAATATCATATTCATAAACATGATTTCTAGTCTTCAGCTTGATTTCCAAAATTTTAATTCATTTTAATTTTAAAGATCTCGTTGCAATTGATTTTTGAGGTGATTCATGAAAAACCGCTGAATACAATCTGACAATATACACAATGCATCATAACATTTAATAGAAAATTTTCTGAACGTATTGTATTCAATCTATCTATACTTGTTCATAATAAATCCATTTAATTGAAATGCTTTCTTTTTTTTGATTTCATAATTTATTTAATTGCATTCGTTTTAATCATTAATTTATCCATTATAGGTAGAAATGAACTGATTGCCCGTTATATTAAACTAAGAACTGGGAAAACGCGTACAAGAAAACAAGTTAGTTCTCACATACAAGTTTTAGCACGAAGAAAACTTAGAGAAATACAAGCAAAACTTAAAGTTGTAAGTATTTATATATTTTTCAATTTAGATTTAATTATTTCCTCTGCGTACGTGTTTTGCGTACTATTTCTTTTTAATCACCTATATCAATGTAAATATTAAAGTCAGAATTATATGCAAAATGCGTACACATGTTCTTGGACTGAATGATAACTTTTAAATCTTATAAGGTGATTATTACACAAGTCATGAATAGTTTGTGTTGAATTTTCGAACCTTCTAAACAATGAACATTGATGTAACTTTTTTTAAACAAATAATACAAATTGCTCGAATACTTAGGCTAAGGGGAACTGATATCATTCAGCATGCTCTTTAACTTTTAACATTATTTAAGTTTAATCTTCTAAAATTAACGTCAACAAAATTTTTTTTAATATTGTCTTTGGGGTGTATTGGTGGTGATGGTATGTGGTTTGCTAGGATCATGCAGCCAAGGAGAAGGCTCTGCAAACTATGTCCAGCATGTCAAGTGCGCAGATTGTGTCTGCTACGGCAATGCACAGCAAGTCAACAGGTCTTGGTCTCGGTCTTGCTCCTCCCGCATCCTATCCTGGACCGGTAAGTTAATCCTGCCACGACATCCTGCTTACCCTTGCCTCTGTCACATATTTGTATCCTCTATGACATTTTTTCTAAGTGAAGCTTTTGTGCTTTCTATGCTAATGATTTTTTATTTTATAACAAAATTCCTTGCTACTAGTCGAGAATTGCGCTTACTTGCTGTGTATTGTCGGCTAATATATCACATCTATCCGAACTGCTTTTACCGCTTATTACTTAATTGGGATTATGAATTTATGTACCTATGTGTCAATCATAAAGTAACCGTCGAATATTGAAAGAATTTTAAGGAGTCTCTTATCATTTTAGCAATTTTGGCAACGCGGACTTCAACCAGGAACGTCACAAGAGTAAGTAAAAGTTTTTTTAAGCAACTGTACAATTGATCTTTTTGAATCTCACCTGGTGGCAGTGAGCTATTTACACTTACTGCTTGGGCATGAGATACTATTGATTTTATTAACATAAAGTTTGTTTTCATTTTATTTCCAAATCGTTGAATTAGAAATGTATTTAACTCATGATTGCAGCGTGAAACCATTTCAACAACCACCATATCCTGGAAAACCAGCGACAGCGGTTTCTTCGGGAGAAGTTGGACCACTACAAGCACCACCTCCTCCGCCATGGGAAGGCAGGGCAATTGCAACGCATAAACTTAGACTGGTAGAATTTTCCGCATTTATGGAACAACATAGGGATGCCGATAACACGGTTAGTTTTTGTAAAAAATATAAGATGTGTCTGGTCTTCACATTTTATAACGACCAAATAATAGAGATGAATCGGGGTACAAGACCCTTTTATATATTTGTATACAGAATTAATCTAAATCTATATTTCTTGCAGTATCACAAACACTTATTCGTACACATAGGTGGAACTGCAACGTACGCAGATCCTTTGTTAGAGGTAAATTCTTTATTGTTTTGCTAATGTTCCAAATATAAAGTGCCTTTTTGTAGGCTGTTGATGTAAGGCAAATATATGACAAATTTCCCGAAAAGAAAGGCGGCTTAAAGGAATTATACGATAAGGGACCTCAATCTGCATTCTTTTTAGTTAAATTTTGGGCAGATCTTAACACAAATATACAAGACGAAGCGGGCGCATTCTATGGTGTTACTAGCCAGTAAGAATTAGTTTTTGTTTTCTCAAAGAATTTTCTGTATCTATTTTTTTTTCAAGGTACGAGAGCAATGAAAACATGACCATTACGTGTTCGACAAAAGTTTGTTCGTTCGGTAAACAAGTTGTCGAAAAAGTTGAAACAGAATACGCTCGCTACGAAAACGGAAGATTTATTTACCGAATTCATCGTAGTCCTATGTGCGAATATATGATTAATTTCATTCATAAACTTAAGCACCTTCCCGAAAAATATATGATGAACAGCGTGTTAGAGAATTTTACAATATTACAGGTGAGCTATTTATTATAAGTGTTTCCCCGAACTCTCGCGTAAAAATTATTTCAAGTTTATTTTAGTATGTAAATTTATTAATTTGTTATTTAATTTAGTGTTTAATGTTTGGAAATTCTATTGTAATGAGTATTGTTTAAAATTCTTGTATAAATAATTGACGTTGGTATGCAAAGCTCAAAAATTTAATACGAAAAATATTTTAACTATTATTAATTGTTTTTGTTTTTAATTCATAGGTTGTAAGTAACAGGGATACACAAGAAACATTACTTTGTACAGCGTATGTTTTTGAAGTATCGACATCAGAGCACGGGGCGCAACATCATATCTATAGGCTTGTAAAAGATTAGCAGGTTTGTGCAAGCCAATTTCACTTCAGTGCCTACACACTCACAATACTAGTATTATTATCGGTTACATATATTATTAAATAGATAGGTAAATTAAAGCGGAATTGCCATTTACTACTTGAGATTGAAGGTCTTGCTCTTTGCTTCTCTCTTTTGCTATTAATAATAAAGTAGATACTTTTACAAAGAAGTATTTTAGTTTACTTTAATTAATTAACTACTATTAGTATTATCTTTAACTGTTTTCGTTTACACAAAACAAATTTTAAACATCTTTCAAATTACATATCATATCACAAATGGTTATGGAGAAAAACCGTAGTAAAAGAATGTACTTTATTATATTTATTCCCTCTGTTTTTATTTATATTTTTTGATATTTGATTATACTATGTGGCATCGTACTTTAGGTTAACTATAGTGATATCTTCGGCATACTTCAAAACTACCACATGATGTTCAAAAACACATTTACGAAAGATTTAAATGCTTTAAAAAATATATTTATTTTAATTAACTGAAAGTTATATAAGTGAAACATTATGTGGCTCAATATTTCTGGTAGCAATTATATATTAGGTTAATTTCATAGATTATGAGATGTCTATTGTAAGATTAAGTTTATGTGATCCTATCTTTAATGTTTTATATAGATTTTTATTAGATTTGTATGTCTATATCCCAGTATTTATCAGAATTTTAGCTAAAGCCTTTTGTTTAGCGGATTTTTTTCAAAATGTTTTAGTTAATCTTCGCAAAAAAAGTTTTCTCTCAGAATCATAAAATGATTCTTATCTTTTTAGTACTATTATTTAATCGATACTGTCAATCAAAATGATTACTTTTTTGTGGAGATGCTTTAAATTATTCTAATCAACGGTGTTCATTTTTGGCAGCCTTCGCATTAGTAATACACAGATGTTTTCATATTTTGTGCGATTATCGCTTGGTGCAATGAAGAGTAAGTAAGAAGACATTTTAATTTAGTTTAATTTAAAAACAAGTGGCAATGGTTTTGATCTCTTTTTTTGAATAATTGTAATTCCTTTTGACAAAGTAAAAATCAGTTGTGAATTAGTATAATTGTACTTGTAACACTGGCACAAATTCGAAAACATATCTTCTGTGAAGATAGGTTCACTCCATTTTTCATTTAGAGGCTGCTTAATTACGATATGTTTAATGATTTTGTTACTTAATGCTCTGAGTAGTCATTAACCGAATTTACAAATACTCTAGGTCTAAGAAAAGAATTTGACGAACAATAATTATGATAAATATTAATAACAAATCAAATGTTTGTACTCTATTGAAATGATCTATATATTTTAAACTTATCGTGTCAGTGTAAAAAGTAAAGAATAACACAAATGTATATATTTCTAATCAAATATGGCGGCTATACATATTTTTATTGTATTACTTACAAAATGCAAATGTGTTATATAAAGTGTGCTATAATTGAGATTTTTATCCATATCTGGAATGCCATATCAAGATGAATCTTGAAACTTTTAATATTTTTGCTCTGTATGTGTGTACAGTATTTTAAATCATGTTTATAATTTGTATGGAAAATACATTGATATAATTACTAATGTTAAATGTATTTTATTAAGATCTAATGATTTCCTTTTCCTCAGATTTTATAATTGTATCAATAAAAAATAATACGTTGTTTATTAATGATTTATTTTTTTTCTGCGACTCGACTAAATTAAATGTGAGCGATGTTGCTTTAGAATTTTAACCTGTCCTTTATAATTTTGGTTTTGATCAAATTCTAAGTGTATGTTAAATTGTATAATATTTAAAGTGTAAACGCAAAATTTGCACTTTTCGTCCATACATTTGAAACAGCAAATGCTTTCTATTATAATTTTAATTTGAAAATAAGGATTTAATTCATCTCCATTAATTTCATCAAATGTGAAAGAAATGTTGACGGTCATATACGTGTCCGTATGTATTCGTCGATGTTTTAACTGTTCACCGTTGAATATATTATAATTAATGCTTGTCGTGTTGTTTTCGTTTTACATTTTACTAGTTTTCTAATTTGGTTATTTTATATACTTCGGTTTCTATAGAACGTATTTCATTGGCAGTTTTATTCATCGTTTTTGTTTTTTTATTATAAGTTAATATTATAGTTAATTCAGTTTCTTTTATTTTCTTGTGCTTGTGATCTCTTCCGGATATTATATTACCTTATCTACTTAACTATTATCAGATTTCCGGGTCGTCTGTAGGAGAAACATATAAATAAGATTTTCCGAATTGAGAATTTTGAAACTCCAATTCTCTACATCTTTTTTCAAATAAAAGTTGTTTCCAATCTGACGTGCAGATTTTTTTTTCAAAATCTTTTGGTATTAAGGATATTAATTATTAAAAAATACGTATTAAACATAATTGTGGCGATTAACATATTCTTTAAATGTATGGGGACTATTTTTTCTACAACATCACGAGATATTTATTGTTTTAAAGAATAGTTTCTAGAATATTAACTATTCAAAAAGTTAGGATAGTACAATCGAATCTTTTATTTGAACTATTTTTTCTACATTTGTCGTTTTCCCATTTTTTGAGCCTTGCGTTTAGAATATTTTATAATACTAAAATGCCTAAAAGTGTACTTTAAAGAAGGTTTTTTTCCTATTTTTGTATGAAATATCTTGAGTAGTCTAAAATTGTGTAGACTATTTTTCAAACTGATCAAGAATAGACTTTTTCAAAGAAATATATTCTTGTCTAGTTTGTGACGTCACTGCGCGATGGCATTACACATACATGTTTACGTTTTAGTGGTTTTCCTAAAACTTGAAGCAAATGATTTGCCAAGACGAACCAATCCACAATTGCACATGGTTTCGTCACCACAATACAGGTTTATACTTATCTTCTGGGGCACCATACATTACACTTACATCACAATGTAAAATTTAAAATATACCATACAAATAAATAAATAAATTAAGTATGGTGCCAAACTTCAGGATGCTGTTTCTAGCTCAATGTTGGGACAAAAAGTTTATATAAAGATATAGGACTAAACAGCTTTGTTTTTTTATACGAGGTGTTAAAATAATTTTTTGAAAAACGTTATTCGTAAATAACTAGAATTAAAGGGGCAAATTAGTAGGAAGAAAGTTGGTGGCAGTTTTAACGTATACAGAGGAATTTTTAAAACCGACAATGGTTTATATTATTTTACCTGTGACGTGCACGTACTGCTTGGTGTTTAATTAAAAAAAATATGGCTTTCAATTTTGGTTTAACAATTGAAACCACACAAAATTTATCTCTTGAGCTTTTTCGCTCAGGTTGACTCTTTTGATGAAAATGAAAAAAAAATTATCCATAATCATTTATTACTGTCTTGTTTTGAAAAATAACAAATACATAAGAGAGCCATGTATACTATGTTTTGAAATCTTAGAACCAAAACTAAAAATGTACTAAACTTATTATAGTTGATGAAAAAAAAGTTGAGTACTACTATAATTTTTTTTATTAAACCTCGAGCGTTACCTCTGCACCTTCAGTAAGGGACAACGTTCTGAAGTTTGGCCCTATATTTAATTAACACCCTGTATGTGGGTTCTTTGGTTACTCCGTGGGGATATTTTTGGTTTAAACGTTGAACGTCAGATTTGACAAGTCAAATTACTGTCCCAAGTTGACATTACATTTGACGTAGGAAATGTTGTAAATACCCACATTGTGTGCTTACATTTGATCTTGGGTGCTTTAGTATTGAAACCATGGCTATAAATGTGGAAATTTGGATTTTTATAAGCTGCAGAGATAAGCTGTTTATAAGAATTGATTATAAGTAAATTTTATATGTATGATACATACTTAAATGAAATAGTCAAAAATATTTTTATTCAAGGGTTTTTCACGTAAGGTGTGCATTAGAAGGATTTTCATAAAACTAGGTTTGAAGTTTCAAATTTTGGGGATGATATATGCGAAGACGGTTGTTTTTTATAAATCAAATTTAAAATTTTGGCACTACCGCTCAAAACAGAAGTGACCATTAATTTTGTATAGGAAAATCTATAACAAATCAACTACCTGAAATACCATACAGCTTATATCCCGGATCAGAACACTTAACAATGTCTACTGGAAAACGTTTTGCGTAATAATTTCTGAAATTTAACCAAAAATATTAAAAATATTTGAAAAAATATTTAATAATATTTTATAACGTATGAGGGTTCAAATCCCAGTCTTATTTCTTTTTTAGTTGTACGTATTATTATTTTAAAAGAACGGTGTTTAATTTCTATCGGTAAAGATACATAAGTTTTAATTTTTTTACTTGAACTGGCAATGGATTTATTAGAATATTCACATTATGATTCATTTAGTTTAATTGTTTAATAGGGAGTTTTTGGATATCGTAAAATCTTCTGCGCATGCGCATACGTCATTATGCATGCGCAGATGGAACTCACGTAATATTAGAGTTTGATTTTACACTATCCAAAAATCTGAATATTATTCATTTATTCTAATAAATCCATTGCCAGTTCAAGTAAAACTTTTAATTATGTTTATTCAACGATGGAAAATAACGCTGTTCTTGAAAATAATAATACAACTAAAAAAAGAAATCAAGCGTTTACCGCAGAACTCCACATCGCCCATATAAGCAAAAATAAAATTGAGTTTTTGAAAAAATTGTTTAAACATAAGCTATAGACAATAAAATTTCCAACAAATTTTCTTTTTCAATTTTTTTGGTAAAATTGATATTGGTGGAGATAGTGTTACAACAATTGTCACGTGATTGTTATATCTCAGTAATTATTTATCGGATCAAAAAATAATTTAAACAAAAGATGTGTATAATTAAATTACAAACAACTTTTATTTGAAATAAAAACGTCTAAAATGAATATTTTTCTAAATATTTTAAAAATTCGAGAATCTGTGTTGGTTTACAGCCCTTGTGGATGCATAGAATATACCTAAAATGTAATCTGATCTGAGGAATTAAATAAGGTCCATGTACATGTTTCATAAAAAACCGACCTGTGGTTTTCTTGGTATCTTGTTTACATACGGACGTACGGTCGGTCGACATTTTTTTGCTTCATTATAAGATACTAACACTAATTCGTCCGAAAAAAAAGGGGTGTTAAAATTTTCGGTTTGGAAACTGTCGAATAACTCCTGGGATTTGAACCCTCGTACGTTTTAAAATATTATCAGTAATA
This sequence comes from Abscondita cerata, assembly GCA_030710515.1. Lineage (NCBI taxonomy): Eukaryota > Metazoa > Arthropoda > Insecta > Coleoptera > Lampyridae > Abscondita > Abscondita cerata. The sequence continues at coordinate 173,252 of JALBCR010000980.1, forward strand.
TTAAATATATTTTTAAATGTTTTTAATATGTTGGGTTAAATTTTAGAAATTATTACGCAAAACGTTCCTAAAAACATTTTGGGAACATGTAAATTGGACTTTTCAAATTCCCAATCTTAAACAGAATGCTTCAGATTTTTCGGGACACACAGTATAGATTGTGTTTTCAAATTTCTTATTTAAAATTTAACGCATTGTTAAACATTTTGGAATGCATTAACAGCTTAGGGATTAACAGCAAACATTTATAAAATTAAACTTAAGTGGTATGAAAGTAACAATAGTTTTATCATTTATGTTCCCTTTGTGACAAAAATTTGAAAACTCCACATCACCAAATTCGTAATATCATGTGTGAGGTAACCACAGTCGTAAAATTATCATGGATGTGGTTCTGCACCGCTATTGTCAAACAAGTAAAAATGGCTGCTGCTAGTAGTGAAGGTTTGCCAGTAAATCAAAATACGCCTACAATTTTTAATTCGTTTAGTTCAGACCGAATATCAAGATCCCCTTCTTTATCATCAACGATTGAAGAATTTCAGTGGACTTCGCTGTTGGTGTCTAATGCTAAAAAGAAAAAATCAAAATATATCAAAGGTAGGTTACCAAATTTATTTAAATAGAGTTTAATTACAATTAATTAATGGAAATTTCTGTGGTTTAGTTTAATTGTTTATCATTAATAAGTGCGTAACTCTCATAGCTGGTTGCACCAACACTTCTTAATAACTTGGATACAATTCTTAAAACTACATAGAAATGATAGTTATTAAGCATCACTTAAGTTTTAAGTCGTGTTGGTGTAGAACCAACCTTTAATTGCGCTATTATAATAATATACCACATACGTAATAGAAATTTTATAAATAGTTTAATTAATGAACAGATTAAAGTAACAAGATTAGCTTTCTATCTGTGAATGTTTATTTACATTGTTATCATATCATTGCATTCCAAAATTAAATTAAAATATCGCACATATTGTACAGTTGCAAAGTTTTTTTGCTGTAGATATTATATTTATTGTATGATTATATGTACCTGTGCACACAGATTTGTATTAAAGTAATTCAATTGCATATAAATATTAATTTTAAAGTTACCTACACAAATACCAGGGTTGGAATTCAGTTTGGCCCACACGATGAGACCTATGTATTTAGAAAGCCCATGACCTGAGGACACAAGAATTTTTGTAAAAAAAGTTGCAAAACACTAATTTGTTTCTTGCAATTACGGCAATTTTTAAATTTGGGCAATAAATCACTTCTAATTACATATGTTACCACCAGATTCCGTGTTCTAGTTAACTCGATGAGCCTTTTTCGATTTCATTTTGGCTTGAAATTCAATGGCACAACAACAGAAGAAGAAGTAGAAGGAATTGCACTGTCACACATTTTGATTAATTGAAAACAATGACTAATTTGAGAGGTTGTTTCCATAGTTTCAATATAACCTAACCTAACCTAACAACTGTGCACGGCGATGCAACCCATCCCAAATTAAATAGAAGCGAGTGACGGGCCTTTCTTGAACAACTGTGCACGACGAAACATAACCCCCGACTGTGCACGGCGGCTTTTTATTGAAAATATTTTTTATAAAATAATTTTTTTCACCATGTTCCGCAACTTTTTTTTCAAAAATTCTTGCATATTCGTACTCCCCAGGTCATGGGCTTTCTAAATATATAGGTCTCATCGTGTGGGCTAAACTGAATTCGAGCCAAAATATTTAGTATAATAGTAGTACTGAGAATAGGTAGCGCCTTTAGTAAAATAACTAGGGATAGCAGAAAGTAGTGTATCAGACTTTGGTCACACTACTACATAACAGATGGTGCTGTAATTTTAATTAACTGTAACGCTTCAAACAATTTATTATATTGTTTCTACAATTCTCGAAGCAGTTCACTTGTTGTAATTGAATTCAATACGTATTGGATTTATTATTCTATGCTATAATGTAAGACACTATTTAATTATTTACAAGGGCTATCTGTGTACTGGTAGTTGTAGTATCTATAGCGCTACTACAGCGACAATGTAAAAGTGTGCCGCTTCCAAACTGTTTCCATATCCATAGTATTTTAGAAGTTAATCCACCTATTTCCAGTTTGTAAAAGAAGCTGACACTTCCAAAAATCTAGCAAGCAGATAGTCTGATGAATAAAAACTAAATTTAATTCAATTTGAATAAGACTTGAAGTAACCCCCACAAATAGGAGAGTGAAATGTTCCAATAATAATTTAATTTAAATCCTGCAAAGAATTAAAAAATTAGATGGTTGAGATAAAAACATCACAAATATTACTAATACTTAATACTGAAAATAAAATTGAGAAATTTATAGACAGTTCGTTAGCTATGAATTCATTGACACCGCAACAAAACCTATGCGCTTTTTTAACGAATTCTTACCAACTGAATCAGTGGCCAGTGCAGAATCCCAACATAGGCTACGTACACGTGTTTCTTCTTATGAGTATATGTAGTGTAGGTTGAACCACTCCAAAGAAAGTCTTCAAAAATCATTGTCAAATGATTTTTCCGACGACTACTATAAAAAATTGGCGTTTGTCTACGGTATTCTGTTAGTGAAAACATCGAATTTCTAATGGAAGAGGATAACCTTGTGAAAAGTAATTCAGTAATCTGATTGGCTTAGAACTGTGTGTTAAGGAAAAAAACGCACACTTTTTTAGTTGCAACCATCGTTACCACTGATATTTCACACACTTTTCGATATGCACAAAATGAGTAGGTACTTATTAACTTCACAATCTAACGTTTTATTTTGTAGTCGTGGGAAAAGTTTGTGTACAACACGTTTTAAGTAGTGTCTTTTCAAAACTTGTTATACAATATACAATTATCTCATACTTTTTTACTTGAAGATTTAGGGGCCATATAATAATAATTTATTGATACAGATACATGAAATACATGTGAACAACGCGTTACCATTCAGTTAGATACATCAAATGCATCGTACTGTTCTTCCATGGAAACCACAATATGTAAATGTCATACAAATAATATAGAAAATATGAGCATGGAAAACAAAATTAATTCAATCTATTAAAAAATAAAAAGAAAACATAAAATTGTGTATTAAGTATTCTTACTAATACATCTAAACATTACGTTTTAAGTTTCTTGCCTTTTACGAAGTTTGTATTTAATTTTTAATTTAAATAACTTAGGTGATAAATCTAGCCATGAGTTCTCAATACTACTGCAGCAATTTGCTATTAAATATGAAAAAGAGGACTTAAATAGAGATGTTGTAAAAGGTGGCACGTATATCCAGTTTTTATTTCTCAAGTGCAGATGATGTATGTCAGTTCGATAAGTAATTTTGTTGTATAAGTGAGGTGGCAACTTGTAGTAAAGTATTCTATGAAAGAAACAGTAACTATGTAAATGAACTCGATTTCATTTCTCATGTTTAACCAATCAGCTTGCTGTAGTGTGTGAGACACTCTCTGGAATTTTCTTATTCCAAATATGAATTTCAAACAATTATTTTGAACTTTTTGTATTCTATTTAAATCTTGTTTTGTCAGAAATTGGGCATAAATTACATCACAGGAAAATTAGAAATAACTAATGAATCACACAACATTTTTTTGACATCAACACTTATAAGTTTTCTACTAGAATATAATGTCTTGAGTTTATCATAGGATTTAGAGATTATAGAGTTTAGATGTTGTTTAAATTTAAGATTAGAATCGATTGTTAGACCTAGATTACTAGTTGACTCGGTGGGCGTAAGTGAATTACCGTTTAACTTAACAGAAATTTGACAATAATTTTTTTGTTTTTTCCTACCAAACAACATTAAAAACGATTTTGAACAATTTATTTCTAAAGAATGATCTACAGACCAATTGTATAGTCGTGTAAGGTCTTCATTAATGTGAGAAATAGCATCTTCAATTTCATGTGGCAAAAGGATAAATAAAGTTGAGTGTCATCGGCATACATATGATATTTACAATGATATATTACAGATGGTAGATGGCAGGTATAAATTGAAAACAATAACGGACCCAATATGGATCCTTGAGGCACTCCACGTTGTAATCGTAACTCTTTTGATATTTCGTTGCCTAGTTTAACGCATTGGGTTCTATCTCGTAAATAATTAGCCATTAGCACGGAAGCAGTGTTGTCAAAACCAATATGAGTTAGGATTTGGAGAAGCAAATCATGATCAACTCTATCAAAGGCTTTAGAAAAATCTAATAGAAATAGGATAGTTAACTCATTCGAGTCTGTAGCGCGTATAATGTCATCCATAACTAAAGTTAAAGCAGTTGTACAGCTAAATTTTTCTCTAAAGCCTGATTGCATGGCAGGTAGGATCTTATTAATTTTTAAGTGATACATAATTTGCTTAGCCATAATCTTTTCTAATATCTTAGAAAGAACCGATAAAATGCTTATAGGTCTGAGGTCATTATATTGACGTGGTTTTTTTTAGCTATTGGTATTATTAGTGCTTCTTTCCATTTAGTTGGAAAATACTACTTAAGGCAGTAGTTGATAAGGTGCGTTAAGTAAGGTATTAAAGTAGACCCACATAATCGTATGATATTGATATTTAATTTATCTCTACCACAAGATGGTATTAACAACGGTACCAACTAGTTCATGAGATACTATACTAAAACGAAATAATGAATTTAATTCAGAAAATTTGTACTCGCAATTATAGTTTAGTGTACTATTTCCGTTAATATTAGCAGTATTAGAATTAATCAAGTGACTATTTAATTTATTAACGTCTTGCAAGTGTGAAGGTATTTCAGTCGGTTTGGTAGTACTATATATATCCATTTTTTGAAGGTATTTCCAAATGGCTTTAGGACTATTACTATTTCGGATCATGTAGTTCAAATATGCCTTTTTTCTGCTTTTAGTTTAGGTAATTTAGTTTTTTTGAATTTCTTTAGTGCCTTATCTCTTAATTTCATCATGAGTTTGACGTTATCTGTAAACCAAGGACTAAAAGGTTTTCGAAACATGACAGTACGAACAGGAGCACGAGAATCTAATAAAGATAGTAACATATTAGTTAGTACCTCGACCATGTCGTCAATACCACTGATTTCGTAAATATTAGTTAAAGGAAGCGACTGTAAGTCCAATTGAAATTTATGATTATCAAAATATCGAAAATCTCTGAAAGTTTTAATGATAGATTTATATCCCACTTTAAACATGGTGCGACAAAATATCAACGAATGGTCTGATAATATATCACTATCCCCCAATTTTCATAACACCCTACTCCAATATTGAACATAATTCTCAACTTTTGCATGTTGCCACAACTCTCAACTGTTTTCGTAACTCCTAATTAGGTTTCTTTTCCATAAGGCGCAACTTTGTTATAACTCCTAACTTCCAATTTTGTATTTTATCATAACACCTAATTACATAGGTCTTAGCATTATCTTTATATCTTCTTCGGTTAACATCGGTAATTTATCACAAAGGAAATTCAGAATAAAGTCTTGCTACGACTCATTCCGAAGAGAAAACTAGACATTCATTTTGAGAAACTTCAAGGTGATTATCTTTACAATTGATTTCCAACCAAACTCATCTTTTAGTCTAGGAAAACCATACCAGGATGAGACAAATTGGTTATGTCTTCTGTAGGACCCCTACATCACGTTTTATTGAGAGAGTTTTAAATACGTTAACAAAAAGAAATGAATTTTGTTTTCGTTAATATAGTTAAAATATTTCAAATTTATATAATTTTGACCTGCTGATATCGAAAATAAACAATAATAAACGTTCTATATCTATTCTGAACACCTAGAGACAAACAAAACAGAAAAAAGATTGAAATAACCAGTAAGTACCTGATAGAAGACTGGGGAAGCATGCTGCCGTACTACGTCCGTTGTTGGAGGAACAGAAATTTTGGTAACTGTTAAGGTTGTCAAAGTTTAGTTTAGTCTGTTCTTAGTTTTGTACAATTCAATAATGAACGATTACATTTAACCCCATATATGAGCATTTTTTTCTAGAAGAAACAAGCTTGACTTTTTCTTTCTGAAACATACATATACAACTGGTATATAATGTCCTGTCATTGTATGGATGAAGCACAGAACATCAACTAATGGCATTCCGAGACTGTCCTGCAGCTTTGCCATATATTGTACACCTTAACTGGCGTAGATGGTTCCACTAGTATTAACATATACAACGAATGTTCACTTGTAGTACGCGCTAGCAACAAGAATTCGGCATCGTTCTCTGCTTGAAGAACTTTAATTCCAGCTGAAATAAGGGCTAAGACCTACAAGTCAATAAAACCAGCCTTATTACTGTAGTTTACTAGAAATTCTGCAGATGTGGTGATTACCGATCGTTCTCGAACTTTCATTGACGCTGAAGAGTGGATATTAGTCCTCCGTCGCTGCTCAAAAGATTTAGTGCCTGGAGGTCTTCGGTATCCATCAAAAACGACTATGCATGTCTTGCCGTAACGCGTAATATGTTTGACGAAGGATATAATAAATTCTTGGAGATATGATATTTCCGAAATCGAAACTCGTTCGGTTTGCGAATGACGTCAGCAACAGAGTGATTTTTAAATATGCCGCGACAAATAAAAACATATAAGAAATCCGGTTTTACGCAAATATAACCATTTTTGTAATTCATGTTTAATTAAATCGTACCCAATAAAAATTGAAATCAGAAAGTCACGTTGAATACCATATGTAATTAATATTAAAGCATTAAATGATATAACTTCATATTATCTTCAGTCAACCATACCACAATCGTAAAATGATTTTTTTTGTATATGCTAATTTTCTTAAACTGCTCATTAAAATAATTAAGGGTGACGAATGCGCCCGGAAATATTCAATTTATAGGTACTTACAATTTTTCTGTTTAAAATACTATTTTGGGGAATATAATAATATAAATATAAAAGTTTTCGGTATATGAAAGAACGAGGATCAATAATATTTTCTATGGAATCAAGATTTGTAAAATTGGTAAAATAATAGCACTATTATTGTGAAAATATGACCATTTTTCTTTGTTTTTACTGTTAATGTAAAGCGTTATTTTAAAATAACTAAAAATGTAATACCATAGATAGGATGAATACTCTATTGTCTTTCATTTTGTCTTAACAGAATGTAAAATAATTAATCAGTAAGATAAAAATAGATAAATAAGCAACCTCTGCAATTCTAAAATATCAGTTATTAAAATGGCGCCATTTGCTTATGCGACCATAACTTGAACAACCATTCCATTATAATATCAGACACGTATTAAAGTAATTTGTATCCCAAGCATAACGCACTTATTCCTTATGGTAAATGGAAATAGTAGTTTTCTTGATATTTTGTTTACATACGGACGGACGGACGGCCGGCTTCCGGACATAAAATTTTTTTACTTTATTATAACGTACTAATTCGTCGGAAAAAGTGAAAAAAAGGGGTGTTAAAATTTTCGATTTTAAATAATTCATTGTGATCTGTTATAGTTATTTTATAAATTAATTTTATTTTGACCCTAATTGGTAATTATTTATCGGATCAAAGAAAAGTTTATTTTAATATGTATTTTATAAATATTCCAAAAATAGGAAAATGTATCTGGGCAAAGTGCTCTTTTCGATCGACCCATTAAGTGCAAAAAGCACTTCACATACGTGTGCTTCATACAAAATTTTTCTGTGTCAGGACTCATTTTTGCAATCAGAAACATGGAAACGCAACTCGGTTTAACTTTTTTTTATTTTGAATGTTGTATTTATATTGCTTGGTAACCACGTATTGTTGTTAACAACTTATTTAAAGCAGCCTTTCACACACAATCATTTATTCGTTAGCGTGCGATTATTGGTTAGGTGTAGATCGAGGGGAAAACCGCTCAGGCATTTTAGTGTACATGTTGGTGGCATTTTCCGGCATTTTTGGCATTAATTCAGCATTTTCGGCATTGCGTCGGCATTTTCGGTATTACGTTGGCATTTTCGGCATTACGCCGGCATTTTCGGCATTACGTCGGCATTATTATCTAATTTCCGGCAGTATTACGTCGTTTTTGTTATTATTTTGGCATTAGGACAAACTATTACGTCACGGCTTATGTTGAGCAATCCAAAAAATAGAGTTTTGGTTAGGATTAATGCAATCTCAGATGTTACATTTGTAATGTACACTCCAGAAAAGCGCGTTTATCGAATAAGTACGTGTTCTACCGTTAAGAGTCGGCATGCGCCGGTTCTCAAATCGGTGGTGGTACACAGGTGGTGGTACTTGTTTGTACTTCTCGTATGTTTCACCTTGTGCGGTTTACATTGGGGTTTGAGCAAAGAAGAAAAAAAGGTGTATGTGAATAAAAACGATAAAAATAGTAGTAGAATCGCAACGATCACAACAGTTGCATTATCGTTTAAAATTAGTAAGGTAACTAGAATTAGTATTACTCAATTTACTTTAAGGCGAGGTTTTAACTGACCAGTACTTGTCGAAACAATGTCTTTTCTTAGACAAATTACTCTTTTATTTATGGATATATCAAGGTGATTTTTCTTCTACATATAAAAGGAATATGTACTGTAGAGTTGTACAGATCCTTTTGCGTTTTCGCGTTTAGCAGAGTTTCATTAAAAAATCGCAAACTATGCTCTAATTTAAGTGATGATTATAAATCGAAACTTTTTTTCTGGAAATGAAAAAAATTGCTTATTGTTCTAAAAACTTCCGCAACTGAGTAATCTTTCTAAAAAAATGGGTGGTGGCGGCAAATCTGTTAAGTCTTGGCGACGAGGCTAATGAGGAAAATAGGCCATTCCATGATTATTCCTAAACATTTTAGTGATTTTTATTGTTTCGAATGTGAACATGCGGTTCGCTACAACCTCGCCTTAATTTCATTACTTATCAATGTATATCTTTTTGTACCAAGAACTAGTACGTGGAACTTTGTAAGTCGTTTATTTTGTAATTAGAATTTGCGTGATATTGCAGTTTGACACGACGTATATGTTATTTGCCGATTATTCTTAAGTTATTAATTTTTTAAAACGATTTTCTCTTCAAATTTTAAAAAGACCAGTTTTTGAGATGTTGCAAGTTATAAACTTCAGATATAACATGAAAAGTTGGCAATCAACACAATAGATGACATTTTATTTGAAATTTACTTATTGAAACTGAAACTGGGTAATTATAAATTTAAAAAAAAACAAAAAGTAAAATGGTTCGAGTTTTGGTATCAATGATTGTCCGAGAATAGGACAAATTGAATGCATTTTTCAATGTGGAATACCTCAATAACGACTGAACGTAATGGTATTGTATTGGAGGTATATATATGTACCCGAATGTCGTAACCTCGGCGGTATCTGTCACTATCGAAATATATAGGTTTCGGCACAACTCGAAAATTTAATTTATGTCTCAAATTAGAACAAAAATGAAGAGTGGTCAAAATATAATATAATCCTGCATAAAATATAAGTTATCAATATCAAAAATACTTATTTTAAATTTTTCTAATGACTCTCTATTCAAAATTTTCTGTAACAAAATGTGTTTATCCCTTCAACTTTGATTTAGAAAAGTTCCACGTATTAATTACCCAATTGCTGATCCGGCCTTACACTTTAGTCGAATATTATTTTTAGCGAGAATATAACATACCATGGATAATTCCGAAGAAACTACCATGATAGTCGGTAACCATTTTTGTTTCAATGAAGTGGAAAGATCATTAAACGTTGATATACCTATTCATTTAAAAAATATGTTAGCAGTAAATGGCTACGATAATAAGTTAGTTCTAGCAATGATGAACGAGGAGGATGATTTGAGATCTATTGAGGAGTTTGCAAAGACAGAGCTCCATAAAAAGAATTGCTCCTAATGAACTCAAATATTTTTATGGTCCCCTATTTATTAGATGTCCCACAGAGTATCAAATAGTAAGTGGACATAAAACATTAATAAATGCTATAAAAACATTTTTTAAAAATCAAAGAAAGACAACTTTAGAAAAGTCAACAATGACTGATATTACTTTATCCGAGACTTTATCCTCCACTTCAATAACAAATTCTGCAATAATTAACATCGACTTAGAAGGTAAAGCTGGAATTGAAATGCTTTCTAAGGAGAATTTAACGAAGGAAAACGCACTTATATTTAAAAATTTAAAAAGTGGGTCGAGTCTAAATATAAAAATGAGTTATTGTCACATATGGATAATTTAAAAATAGAGACATCTTTTGGTATTAATAAGGACTTAATATGTGCAATTACATGTTTTTGTGGAGTAAAAATTAAAATATCACAATTTGGTAGAAAAGATGGCAAAAGTCGACGCTGGATTTTTGCGAATTTTCAGACGCAGAACTAGCTAGTAGTACAAAACCAAAAGTGAATCAAATAACAAATTATACGGCACCAATAGCAAATAGTTTGCATACAAATAAAAGAATTCATGTGATAGATTCAACAATCATAGCCGGTCCTAGTACATCTAAATATCATTACTCTCCTTCATCTGAGCCTTTACCTATAATCGACGGCGACGCTATTACATGTCACGGAAAACTAATTGAATACGATGCTGCTGATAATGTACAAAACCCATTAGAATCTAATAATGCGAAAGATAAATGGAAATCATTAAAGTATTCTCGTCGTGAAAGAAAAAGGCGAAAAAGAGAATGTACATGAAAACCAGCAACTAATTACTTCTTATTTTCAGTACTTGAAAATGTAATGAATTTAATTGACACCCACCCCGAAGTTACAAAATCCTTAAATGATACTATTTACACCATTCAATCTAAAAACAGAGAAGAGGAAAATATTAACTTAACAAACAGTACATTTTTGAGTACTCTACTACATATGGCTGAACGCAATACAATACAGAATAAAAACACATTTGATGACGGGTTGAAGAGATTTTCATTATATCTTTTCTATGTTGGAGGAAAACTACTGTATGAAACTTTACAAGCAAATTTGAAGAATATCTTACCATCAATTTCGTCATTACATAGATACTCAATTAAAAACACCATTAAACTTAAAGAAGGAGATTTCAATTTCAAACAATTAAATAGATTTTTAGAAGAGAGAAATCTTCCGAAAGTTGTCTGGATTTCGGAGGATGCTACAAGAATAACTGGAAAGATTCAATATGATTCTACAACTAATAGTGTTGTTGGTTTCGTATTACCCTTGAAAAAAGGCATTCCCGACAATAAGGTTTTTCCAGCAACAACAGCACGAGATATAGAAACGTACTTTAATACAGGCAGGAAAGCTGACTACGCATACGTTGTAATGGCACAAGCATTAAATTCAAACGCACCGTCTTTTTGCTTATCTGTATTTGGGACTGATCAAAATTTACATATAAAGATGTCAGAATGCGATGGGAGGAAATGCAATGTTATGCATCAGCTTTTAATATTAATTTTTGGGATTTGGGATTCTCCTCGGATGGTGATACTCGGCTGTTAAAAGCCATGAAAATTGAAGCAGGTTTACTGTCACCTTCAGAAGAATGTACTGGTAGCGCCAAAGATTGGCAAGGAGATTGGTTTCATTTGAATTTGAACAAAAATGACCTATGTTTCGTTCAAGATACGGTTCACATATTAACGAAATTGAGAACACGAATTTTAAAACGGGGTGTAATTTTGCCAATGGGAAAGTTCACGGCAAATGTAGAACACTTGCAAAAACTCATTCAACATCAAACAAAAGATAAACATTTTATAACAAAATCAGATCTTATTCCAGAAGATAAAATGAACTATGAATCGGCTAGAAGAATGTGTGATGAAAAAGCTATGCATTTGTTAAATGAAATTCCAGATAGTGCGGGAACAAACATTTATTTAAAAATGATGAACTTTTTGATCAAATCTTTTATAGATAAAGATGTTACTCTTTCTGAAAGACTATATGCAATTTGGTACACAATTTTTTTTCTTAGATTATGGCGAACGTGGTTAAGAAACCACTCAAAATTTAAATTAAGTAATAACTTTATTTCTAGTAATTGCTACACTTGCATAGAAATGAACGGGCACATGTTAATCAAGCTTATTTATATATTCCAAGAAGATGATACCTTTATTCCAGAAATGTTTTGTCCTTGGCTATTTAGTAGTCAAACCTGCGAACATTTATTCAGATCAGCAAGATCAACACATTGTACCATGATAAATTTTAGTATCAAAGATTTCATATCTCGAGTGGACAGGATAACTCTTATTAACGAAATCAAATCAGATTTATGTAATAATTTTATTTTTCCAAGAGAACAAAAGCGAATGAAAATGAACACTTCCACTACTATAACGAAGAATTGCATAGAAAGCATTGATATAAAAGAAATTATAAAAATGGCTCAAAACGATGCGATAAACGACGCTTTTAATTTAAAATGGATGTGAACATTAATATGTGCAATATTTTAGACTTACCTGCTAATCATGAAGAAGTGGCTGAACAGACAATCGATATATACGTTTATCCTACATCTAAGAGTAGCAATCAAGATGATGAAGGTCTTGATGAAGGTTTACTACAAGACCTCGTTAACAACGACAACATTTTGCAAAATTCAAATAAGAATTTTATAGACAATGATTTGGATTTAAAGGACTACACAAACAAAAACCCAGACCTATCTGAAAAAAGCCCGTATCTCAAAGTATCTTTGCCACAAAATAGAACTGCGGTGATTAAAAAATCATCATACTGTTGGCTCTTAGATGAAGGAAAAATCAGTACTGATAGACTAAAACGATTTATTGTACCGAAAAGAAAAGAAAACACAACAAGTTCATTAAAACCCAAAAAAATCCGAAAAAAAACTGAAAGTGATTCCTCAGAAAGCTCTGAATCTGTTCACATATCACTTGATGACTCTACAGATTTAGAAGTATTTTCGTCAGAATAAGACAAAATAAAAGATTTCAATTAAAATATTTTTATTGAGTTCTATTTTAATTGTGTTTTATCAATACCTGATCTAACAACATTTTCCTTCAAGTAAAATTATACCATTTTATGCAATGAGTATATCCACTGAAGTTTAAGACATTTACACATAAACGACAGTATACGGTATTATCTGGCATTGTACGGCATTAACAGGTATTGTACGGCATTTACAGGCATTGTACGGCATTTACTGTGATTGTGCGGCATTTCCACGGCATTGCACGGCATTTTCATTATTATACGGCATTTTGCGACATTAAATGGTATTTAACGGCATTTTTGGTATTTTAGTGTACATATTTTTGCCTGCGGTTTCCCCCTCGGTGTAGATAATAAATATTTATAATAATACTAATATTTATTTATGAAAAAATATCAAAGATACAAAACAAAAGAAAACAAATGAATGTGCACAACTGCGTTAACAAAGTTTAAGAGTGTAATACAAATTAAACAAATGGTTCAATTCAAATTAGCAATAAAAACAGACTTAAAAAATAAGAAAAAACAAAGTAGAAACCAAACATTTAAATTAATCTTATACTGGACTATAGGCTAACATTTAAAAAAAAAATGTGAAATAAACTAGTAAATGACATCAGAGTTTGGTTGGATAATAAAGGTTCTTATAAATAGATACAAATTGTAAGTGTAACTACAACGTTTTACCGCGCTTCCTTTTTTGTTTCTATTCTGAATCAGATAAGGAACCACTTCTGAGATTTTTTGGAACTACACTATCTCTGATGGTCATATTTCTGGCTTTTTTCGGGAATCAATTATTTCAGGTAACAATCAATGTTTGTAAAATGTAAGTAACTTATATTCCATTTTGTCTTTCCAGAAATTATCATCTCTTAAAATTGTTTCTAGTTTTATTACAAACGGCGCCCAGGCCGCAAAAATGCAGTATTTACGTAAAGTTGCCCTTGGATCTGATAATACCACTTGTGATTTTTATTAACAGTGCCATTTTTCCAAAAGGTAATTTTTTTATTATCTATAGCCACTTCAGGAGTAGTTAACCTTGCTGCCCAAGGACACTTGATTTCAATTGAGCCCATTTCCCCAACCAGACCGTCCGGGGAAGCCGCCAAAAAGGGAAACTTACTATCTATAAACAATCCACAAAGATCTACATCTTTTCCAATTTTTCCTTTCAGGTCTGCCAAAGCCCTTTCTTCATTATCGATGCCCCATTGAACATTTTTAACAAAAAGAGTTTGAGGATATAGAAGCCTTTGAACCAAGGAACGACAATTTGTTGTCGGCCGTTTCATGCATACTTCTGCAAAATTGGATGCAGTTAGCCTTTTTTTTCGTTCAAGATACACAAGTCTGAGTCTCTTTGGTTTATTGTGCTTCTTTCTAAAGCGTGCCTTTCTACATCTTTAAGAAAAAGTTCTTGTAAAAACTTCTCCTTTGCTTCAATGAAATCTTTCTCAGATAGATCCGGTTTTTCACATTCTACACCGTAACTCTTTTTGTCTTTTTCTAACTGTTCGAAAAGTTTTTTTTTGGTTTTCTTTTTTGTGAACTAGTGATGGTTTCATAACGCTTACTTAATTGTCCTGGACTCATTTTCGTTAGTGCCCTATTGGTAATACATAGGCGTTTTCGTATTATAAGATAATACCGCTGCCGCACATCGCCCTTGATACGAACGCCGTTGACAGTAATTAATTGTTTTTCCTCCAATAAATTTTGCAATAATTGCATTAAACATTTCAACACTATTGTTTTCAACGTCGTATATTAAACTTTCGGCATGTTGAAATAAAGGGGTTAATTTTATGTCTTGCATTAATGTGTCGTTAACTTGGTAGGGTTTCTTGCAGAAGTAGTCAAGCTCTGTACATTCTTTATGCTCTCCCAGTACACGACTAAAGAGTTTCCTATATCCCTCTTCAATTGACGTACTTTTTCTTCGACAGGGTATTGTTGATTTTTTCTAAAAGCTATTGCTTTAGTAACAGCCCAGCGAAATCTTAGTAGATTTTGCTGTAGTTTTTTTCGCAAAATTATCGGGCCACTTGAACTGCCTTTTGAGAGATCCGAAATTTTTCTGATATAATTTCTTAAGAGGTGGTTTTTACACTCGATTTTTTTTACTTTAACATTCTGATATGGATGAGCGTTTAAAATAAACATTACTGTCTCCATCAGCAATCAATCGATTATAAATCAGACCATACATTTCGAGACTCTTCACAAATCCTTCCGTGATAATTTGTGCTTCCATGCTTGACTCAGATTTTTGCCAATTTTTATAACATTTATACTCGTTAGGTTCTGCTTGTTTTGACTGAGCAATTGAACAGATTATGCAAAATCTGTTTTTCACCCCTAAGTAGAGGACTTTTTTAGTTTTAAAGCCAACAATAGCTGCAGCTCCTGACAGCGAGTTGTAGTTGTTTCTGTAAGAGCGTTTTGCCCAACTTCCATCACCCACAACAGTTATCATTGGAGTTCCATTTATATCAACTGAACCTTCTTCGACGGCAACACGTTTCTCTTCTTCTGCGGCTTCTCTCATAGATTGGAAAGCTGTATCCTCCCATACTTCGCAAATTGTAGCGGACATACAAGGAATCTCTAAACACGATGAAAGTTGTTTTAAGTGCTTGTAACCATTGCCTATACTCATTATTTCCATTACCGCATCGTCATTGATACTGTAACCTTCACTAGAATGAAGATTCATGTATGCATTGCACATGTCACATTTTAAATGAAACGTGGACACAAAACCTATTCTACTTTCCCTTATAATGTTTATATTATTAACTGAACACCCAAAAACATGACCATGATTGATTATTTCTTTAATTGATTGGAAGAAGTAATTCAAATCTACAACACGACGTCCTTCTATTGCCACTGGTAATTGATCATGTACAAGAACGTTATTTCCATTGCAAGCGTCGTCACAATGTGTACTTTTGTTCTATAAAAATAAATCACATTTTAGTTACTTACACTACTACTTCAGTTAGGTTACTTACTGCAAAAGATGTACTAGGAAGCTCTGTTGTGTGTTTTCTTTTTCTTTCTTCCAATCTGAAGAGTAATAATTGAGAGCACAATTATTTGTTGTTGACATACTGTCAGTACTGAATAACTGAAAACGAAATAAATATTTCTGTAATGATTGTGAAGAAAAATGACAAGGAGGTGATGAATAAGCTAATGAAACTTTAAATAATAAATAATTATTACAGCCGATAAAAAATTCAATGTGAATCACGTAATTGTCAGTTTACAGTTTAATTATGAATAAAATTTTTAAATAACCTACCTCAGAAAAATTAGGCTTTTCTTGTACCAAACGTGTCGAATTATCATTATCCGTACGGTGACAATCTGTAGAGACTACCTAAAAAATGAGAATAATAAAACTTTTGTTTCGCCTATGTACGCAATTGAATGACTTACCGATGAACTATTGTCTATTTTGACACGTTTAAAGCACTGAACAGATGTTCTCTTCTTTCTTTTACTACTCAAGAACAAACTTCCTTTTTACTACGTCTTGCATCCATTTTTAAAACAAACAATTTAACTACGATCACTGAATACGTTCCTGTACCTACGAGTGCATGAACTAGATAACGCTCCAGCTGTATGCAGAAACCAGGTAGAAATAGCATTCCGTTATTCGCAACCCCGTCAATTCCTTAGAAACTTTAACGACTGCATCCTTCACCCTTAAGTTTTCCGATTCTTTCGAAAATACATTTAAAACACGCTCAGCATACCCAGCTCTTGATAGACAAAGTAAATTGTATTAATTACTTTATGCACGGATGTTCTATAAATTGACATTTATACACGAATTTCTTTGTCATAAACGTCATTTATCAACAAAATATTTAATTTAAATTAACTTCAACACTCGCAAAATTCATTAGAAATCAAAAATCGTACTTTATTGAAAAATTATTTTGGGTAAATTATATTAACAATACAATTAGAACAATTCGACTGCAATTACACACTGGAGTTGAAGTGGAATTGTTAATACATGATCGGAGGTATCTGCTAATTTAATATTAGTAGCCGACGAGATGTCCTTTACCACGAGATGAGTGGTCAGTATATATACCGGGTTCGGCAATTTAAGTTAAATTGCATTTTTTTTGTAATTTCATGACACATATTTTTACCGACCACTTGTCTGGTACATTTCCCATTTCAGTAAGACAAGAAGAAACGGCGATATAGCAACATACTTTTTATAAATCTCCAAAAACTTGGTGACTACACTGAACATTCTATTCTTTTTGGTTTTAGTATCTCGTAAGTAATAAAGATTGCAGGTCCTGGATACCATCAACTTCTAGCTGAACAAGCTCTTGTTTCCGGCATGCTCCAAATATTAAAGCTACCTGTTTCAAAAATCTTGGTTAAACACTTGTATATTAAAATATAGTTATTAACTACATAAGGTTGATATGTAGCAAATGACTTTCAATAAAAATTCATTTTCGTAATCCCAGACTGTTACTTTGATTTTATTTATTTTATTTCATTCGTATGGTACATTTTTAATATTGTATTGTGATGTAAGTGTTATGTATGGTGCCCCAGAAGAAGAGCCTGTATAGTGTGGTGACGTAACCGTATGCAATTGTGGATTGGTCCGTCTTGGCAAAGCATTTGCTTCAAAGTTTAGGAAACCACTAAAACCTAAACATGCCAACCCTTACTTACTTTAGTACTCATATGTAATAATATTAATTAAGTGTGTAAACATTATAGAAGGTAAATAAGAACATAAAATATAACAACATAGCCATTGGATGACACGTCACGACAATGACGAAAAAATAGTAGGTTAAAGAAATAGTAAACAAAATAATGGAAAAACAGATAATCAGGACCGAGAATACAAAATATTGCTTAACTTCAGGTGTCCTTAAATTATGAATGTTTACAAACCCTCCTTTAAACTTTGTTAATTGACAATCCTCCACAATATGTGCAACCGTCTCTGGTTCGTTTCCACAATTCCACAATATAAAGGATTCAATCTCTTCTCTGGTCAAAATTTTAGACTTTTTGGGTTTGAATGCATCGGATTTTCTCTTGAGAAATATAAATAAGCTTGAGTAACTCCTTATATCTGTGTTATGGGGCTTTGATAGTGGCCTTAAGCATGGAATAGTAAGACCACAACGAAGAAGGTTTTCTTTCTTTTGATTGATACCAAAAATAAGCCAGAACACTCTTTTCACAGTAGCAGTGTGCTATAGAATCCTTCCTTATATCGCACTATTTAAGGTTTATTGCTTTTCCCGCATACACGGCAAACGTTGTTTACTCGCTGCCATAGATACGCTTCATATCTCAAAGCAGTACTAGATATGGATGGAAAATTTAATTTATTTTTAAAATACGTATTTTCATCTAGAAAATCTTCATCCGTGCATAAAGTTATGTATTTTAAGACTTATATCTTAATACGGATTCCTTGAAGTGGAGGGAAGAAATTAAATCACTACCCTGGAATCAATGTGCCGACGTTTCGCCCGTTTCAAGGCTTCTTGAAATTAGATTTTGATTTAATTTGTTCCTTCCACAAAGGAATCCGTATTAAGATATAAGTCTTCAACTTTAATTTTGGAGGATAAAATTAATTCAATTATGTATTTTATGCACTACGGCCGTAATTAGCTTTTATTGCCGTCGCCTCGGGCTCAAAATTACGTCTCGGGCAATAAAAGCTTCATTACACCCTTAATACATAAATAATATTATTTCACGTCATTTACAAATCAAACTTTCTATGTAATGTTATTGCAGAAGATTCAATCAAATTGTTTTTAATGTAAATAATAACTAACGATAGTTTGCTCACAAACATTTTCATCGAGATATTTGAACAGGAAGACGAAAAAATATAAGTTTTATTTTGATAGTGGATTGTTTTCCCTACACAAATTGAAGTGTACATCCTATAGAACTATTACGACACCTACTTAAATTATGAAAAATGTTACTTTGTATGTCAAAATTAGAAAAAAATTAAAAAAAAATAACTTGAAACAGGAAAATGATTAAAATTGCTTAAAATTGGCTTTGCACAAGTCATATTTACTGATTTTATCCTAAATTAAAACCGGCATCTAAAAAAAGTCTTTGACTTTTTCTGGACAATCCATGACTACTTTTTCCATTAAATTTTTTATATATTTTTCCCCACAAGTTAAGGAGTCTCCGTTAACTGACGAGAACATTTCTTCCAGTTTTTCCATGTAGGCCGTGAACGTGGTTAACGGTTTACTTAAGCCACCTTCACTCAAGTGATCAACCCAAGTGAATGAAGGAGTATCCTGTAGATTTAAGGGTAGGTTCCTTCAATTTATAGAAATTAAAGCAAGATTTTCCAACCCTTCGTATGCGAGTTTATGCAATTCTCGTTCATCTACTTCCTCGGCAACTGCTGGGGCTTGCTACAGTGTGGTCATCTGCCAAATATAGTTTTTGGGTCAATTGTCTGTTATTGGTAAATTTGGAGTGTCGGCAATTTTTACATTAGAGAATTCCGAATGACACCTTCATTTTTTCTCATAATATACAGTGTGTCCCAATCTGAGAAGTATTGTATGCATATCTTTCTTATTAATAAAGATAGAGATTCTGTTAAATGGGCAATGTTGTACAGATTTTCATGCCGATTGCGATGCCCTTAAGTAGAATCACAAATTCCTATCAAAAGATTATCGCAAGAATGGTTTTTGAGATATTGATAGCAACTTTCTTATTTTAAATGGGTGCCGTACTGAATTTTTTCATAAATAACTTCTACTATTTTTTCGGCTTTCAATAATATGTCACATAATATGTTTGAAATAAAAGATCTTGACAAGCCGGTTATTATATTTTATTATCTGGTAAGCCATGGAGACGAATGAACTTCGATGATTGTGAACTTTTTTTTACTTAGAGAAGACACATACAGGGTTTTTATAAATATGATTGTCTCATCAATAAAATTAACGATAAACGACGAAGAACACAATTACAGGTAGTGATAATAATTACAACGGAACGTTGAAATAACTGACAGATGATGACATTAGGTTAAATTAATTTAATACAAATTTGCATTTTTAAAATTTTCCAACATTTACCTGATGAGACAATCATTTATAGAAACCCTGTACCTTCATATTAAAAATAAAATTTCGGTAACCAGTTTGTTCTATATGCTTATAGCATTTATGTCTTATTTTCCTAGCCTATTTGTTTAAACAATTTGCAGCTATGAATAAATTACAACTATCGGGGTTACCATCAATACATTCGATTCCCGATTCTAAAGTTAAAAACATAATTCGACCCATTGATTTATTTAGTACATATTTAAACAATAACTACTGGACACCTAATCAGTTTACCAGAATTTTCAAATCTAGATGTTTCGACTAACTTAGCAGGCTGATTTTTGTAATTTTTTTTATAGGCGAATTTTGATTGTTAGCTTAACAGATATTGAATACGCATATGCAATGGTGTGAAAAACGATATTCATTTAATTTTTGTTATGTATACGTGTATTTTTGGTTAAAATATTTATTAGGAGTATTAAACTTGCATGAGCTTTTTTATTTATACTTTTTATCAATAAATTTAATACTACAAAACGGAAATGTTTATCAAGTGCAGACAGTAAACAATCATTAATGCAATGGCCCCCCACATGAAATATTTAGACACCAACATTTTATTTTTAGTATCTATAATTTCAGCAACTTTGTTTTTCCCTAAACGGTACAGTAGCTTATCGTTTTGTGAATAGCGACGAACAATTATATTTTTTATCCAGATGAGTACGAAAAGCCCCTTCAAAAGATTTGCGAAGAAAACGAAAAGTAAGCATATTTTTTAATGTTTTTTATAAACTAAAAAAATTAAGATTTCTTTCGCTCAATGTGAAGAAACGAAAAAAACGTGACTATTTAACCTAGTTTTTCTTTTTTTATTATATTTCCATCATAACTAAAGCCTGTATACTATTGGCGCGGAGTAATAAATCATAATTGCTTGAAATAATTCTTTATTTTCTTGTGAAAGCGGTACTTCTACGGTTAAGTAAAAACCAATAAATTCTAACCAAAATACGATCATTGTGCCGCTCTTGCAGCATATCGACCCATCTAGGGTCTGAGAACAATAGTTTAAGCTGTGTAAACACGTTCCCATCAGCCCAGGTACTGACGAAACGAGAATCATAGCCGTAGATGTGGGTATAATACCAAGATACAAAATAATGGTATATAATACGTAAGAAGTAAAATTTGTAATGTGATCTACTATACAAATAAAATAAATAACATATAAAGGAAGATTTTACTATTATAATATATTTACCTACTAAAAATATGATTTTCCAAACGTATCAGGTACCTACGCCACTGCAATACGGGAGATTCGATCATTCTGACAGGTTTATTACTCCGCGCCACTAGTATACTGAGTATAGTAATCGAATCCCTACACACGCTCAAAATTGCTTAAAAACTTTAAAATTAATTTGACGTTTGTTCGATAATTAGTTTAATTAGGCAATATCAGTTCCCGGGAAAAAATCTAAAAAATGTATCAAATTTTCTTCGAATAAAATAAAAATAACGTTAATATTCGAGTATAAGAGCCTTTCCACCCGTCTTCTTGTGCTATTAGACCCGGCTGTCAGGCTCCTTATGTATGCGCTTATATTATAATATATTATTGAGTTGTAATTTTTTACATGTTTGCATTACATAACTTAGGTTAAGATGCAAATATTCCTATTATCCCGTTTTTTTTGTTTGTTTAAATCGATTCTCCATTTTCTTGCTCACAATGAGAGTATTACAATCAACTGTGTGATCTGACCTTATGTGTCTGATAAACTATTTTGGGTGCTTAGTTTATTTAAAATTAACAATGTTAAGATTGCCCTTCAGGTATGAATTTTTTAAAATTATCTAAATATTTTTAAAACGTTAGTTTCAGATATAAGATCGATCGTACGGGGTGTAATTAATGATTTTGATATAGTCATCTTTGTTTACCTTAATATGTTAAGACATGTACTGCATGACTATTTTTATGAAGCGGCATTTTTATTTTATATGGGAAAGTATCCTGCCACTAGATGAAAATAATTAATTAACACATTAACTAATAGTAGAGGACTCACGCTGTAATAACTACATGTACGTCACAAACAAAAACGCGCGAAGTATGACGTGAGATCCATTCCAGTGGCGTATATCAAATTGAGTTGGTTTGACAAATATAAATGGTTGGTGTCAGTTATGTTAAAAAATACTGGTACAAATAGTTCTAAAAAGAACTAATAAAATTACTTGAATACGAATAATAAAATAACTAAATAATTGAACACTCCTTGACTGCGGTAAATCATTAACACGGTTATGGATGGTCTAAGTTAATTTTGGTTTGTGCGCAGAACGTCATCCTTGACGTAGGTATGCAGTTCTTAGAGCGCGCGACCTCTATCACAGTTTAACCGCGAATTCAAATATGTACTACTCTATAGGGTGTTCCATTTTAAGTATCAAAGTTAACGTTGATTTCCGATATATATACAGGGTGGGGCACTATCAACGAATTATTCTGTACCACTAAAACGACAAATAATGTAAGAAATCTTAAGGCATACATATATCGAGCTTATTTGAAACCACATTTTAAAAATATTTTCCATTGTACAGGGTGTTCCAGAAACACGTACTATATCAAAGTTATTTTAAATGGAACACCCTGTATATTTTTTATTTTTGAATTGTACCATAAAAAAAATGAATGTTTTGACATGTCCCTATACCAATTCACATCCGTTTCTGAGATAAATCGATTTTACTTGATTTACAGACCCTCGAAAAAATGCAATAACTTCAAGATAAATAAGAACAAGCAACTTTGGTTTACACCACCTTACTAAGAGCCTTCAACATCTCTTTTGCAATATTTACTATTATGTTATGATGTACAGAGTGTTTTAAATACTATCGCATAACGCTCACGACTTAAAACTTAAATAACTTACTTAACTTAAATGGAACACCCTGTATTTCTGTAGCCTGTTGGAATCAGGAACTAGTTACCTTTCAATCGGTATTAGGGTTACCAACCTCTGATAGTTTTCGAGATATTTAAAAATTTGCTAGTTAAATAATTTGCAATTTACTGGAATTTAAGTTACCTGTGAGATATCAGTAAAATAAACATTATCTTGCAAACATTTTTTAATGTATAGGCCAATCCAGCTTTAAATATTAACCTTAAAATTTTTTTCAGAACAAAATAACAAAATGTGCTCATGACTTAGGCCAGGCTCTAAGAGTCAGTCGAATCACGCCCACCTGTCACAAACAACAGCAACCTTTGCTAGTTTCAGCAAAAATCGATGACACTGTAAACATTGGTAACTTTGTTAAAAAATTTTTAAAAATAATGGTTTTTGAAATTATCGTACTATTAGAGCGATTTGTATTACGTTCTTAGTTAACAGGTTAAACTTTGTTGATGTTTACAGTATGATTGATTTTTGATGTATCAAATAACGGTTGCTGTTGTTAAATATCAGTAAATTGTGAACGGTGTGCCTAATTCGACTGACTCTTAGAGCCCGGGATACTATTCATAAGTACATTTCTGTTTATTTTTCTGAAAAAAAATAAATATTTTTAAGGTAAATATTTAAAACTGAAAGTTGCAAGATAATGTCCAGATTGCTGATATTTCATAGATAACTTAGACTCCAGTACATCGTAAATTGTTAAACTATTAAATTTTAAAATATCTCGAAAACTATCATATTTAGGGGTTGGTAACCCTAATACCGACTAAAAGGTAATTAGTTCCAGCTTTGGACAGGGTACAGAAATTTAGGGGGTTCCATTTAAGTTAAGCAAGTTATTTAAGTTTTAAGTCGTGAGCGTTATGCGGTAGTATTTAAAACACTCTGTACATCATAACATAATAGTAAAGATTGCAAAAGAGATGTTGAAGGCTCTTAGTAAGGTGGTGTAAACCAAAGTTGCTTGTTCTTGTTTATCTTGAAGTTATTGCATTTTTTGGAGGGTTTGCAAATCAGGTAAAAGTGATTTATCTCAGAAACGAAAGTAAGTAGATATTGGGACATGTTAAAGAACATACATTATTTTTTATCGTAAAATTCAAAAATAGAAAAAATACAGGGCAATCTATTTAAAATATCCCAACTTTGATATGGTACGTGTTTCTAGAGCACCCTGTACAATCTAAAATATTTTTAAAATGTGGTTTCGAATAATCTTGACATATGTATGCCTTAAAATTTGTAGTTTTAATGCTATAGAATAATTCGTTGGTAGTGCCCCACCCTGTATATTGCTATGATTATTTTGATAGTTGCACCTGCACATGGTTGCCAAGCTTAGCAGACAAATGTTTTGAATAGCTTGTATATTTAATTTTTCAAATTTGGGTTTAATATGTTTTAATTTCCATGATTACCATTAACTTTGAAATAAATAATACGCATTGTCAAATAGTAATAAGTTCAGTATTAAGATCTTACCTTTACAACCTGTAACGGGGAAGCCAACGTAGTGCTTCGGGAAACATTAGTGTTCTAGATGAATTGGACATTAGTCTGTGGATGAAAGTGCTTTGGGGGAACCCTATGTGTGTTGTTGGGTGCTCTTTTCACAGACATTTGTGTGCACCTGTACAAATAATTAGTTAGCGGAAGGAATTTCGAGCTTCGATGAATTAAGGACATGGAATCATATACAAACCCAATTAGCTATGCAATATTGGATCGATGTTGGTGTAATATTTTCTATATTGGCTTAATATATACAGTTTAATCTTGGACCAATATGAATGAAACAAAGTGCAAGATCGTACCAATATTGGTAAGTTATATTGGCTCATTAGAAATTATATTGGTCCAATAGTACCAAATATATTGGTTCAGTTTCAATCATAAATCGCATTCGCTTATACACTCAAAAAATTATTATAGTCCAGAAAAGGTATGTTAGTATTGTATATGAAAATACATAATATTGTATACACTAATTTATACTAGTAGTTATTGGATATTTTGTATTTTCTTATTCCCCCCCTCTCGGTCTCCAGCGTTAGCAAATTTACATTGTATTGCCACTAAAAACATAATACTAAATAGTGCACAAATATAAAGAAATCTATTTACCTTTTAACAGCTTCAAACAATTTTAATTTGTTAAATGGCCTTTTTCCTTGTCGTGCTTGGAAGGAATACAATAATCTAATTTCCCTGCTCATTATGCTTTTCATTATTGATTGAGACTTGAAAACACATTATCTGAACAATTAGAACAATGCGAACACGAAGTTCATTCCTATGAGCATAAGCAGCTTTTATTATTTTTCTACGTTTAGTAACTCAAGACATCTATAATAAATGTAACCATAAAAGCATTAACATATAATGAAAGATATCAAAGGTCAGTACTTACATCAACTCAACAATTTTAACAATAGATTAAAAACGTAAAAATTAAAAACTTTTTAGTGGCTATGATACCTCGTACGTGCGAACTTTATAGGTTAGAAAATTAAGAGTGCTAAGGGAGGTTTGTCAGATAAGGTTACAGTACACGTGTCGACTACCGGTTTCAAGTGGTAGAGGACGATTGAAATGTAAAGAACCTGTCACGTGAATCAATTTGCGCGAACGATTCATTTGACCTTCAATTCAGTAGCGCCGTAAAAAATTGTTTAAACGTAAAGTAGGGTTGGATCGAGGAAGTGTTAAAACGAAATCAAATTTTGAAACACTTCTTCAACGCAAATCATAAAAATATACCTTACTATAAATGTATTTATTAAACTAGGGTATAATTTGAATAACACTACAAACGAAATTACGAAATACACTTCGTCGTTGCCCTTAATGTGAACAGTAGACTCGTCCGTTTCATTTTCGTTCACGGCGCAGGTCACGTGACAGGTTCTTTATATTTCAATCGGCTTCTACGGCAAATTGAACAGCAAAATATAAAACACGAAAAATAATCTAAATGACAGGTATAAGTCGCGGGGCTAACCAGATAGCGCCAATTGGTTCATCCCGGAGACCTATTTATGATCATACAAATAAAACCAATCATATATTTTTTTACGTTGGTTCTACACATAATATAATTCTACATTCAGCCAATGTCGGCTGAATATGTTTTATACAATATTGGCGTTGTGTTGTTTGGTGATTTCGGTCCGTCCAATATTGGCTGAATGTAAATTATCTTCGCCAATATTCAAACATTGGACCAATGTAGAGCCAACGTGTAGCCAACATTTATAGCTGCATGGGAAGGTTCAAATAGTCCGTATTTGCCATGAAATTGGTATAAATTAGAAGTAATGTGATTTTATTGACAGTTGACGTCACGTTGATTTTCAATTGGGAATATCTCGTAAACTATTCACCAAAAGTCTCAAAACATATCATATTGTTTGTATAGAATTTTCTGATCTTTCCGATGATAACCAATTTCGATTGGAAAATTTTATTTTTTCCTTTTCCTATGATTTTTGTCAATTGTTGTAACCCGAAAAATCACGCAATTTTTTAATAATATTAAAATATTATTAATATTAATATAATAAATATTAAGAAAAATGCCAACAGTTAACTGTAACGGCATGTGTGTGTTAAAGTGCAAAGCGCTATCTAAGCAATAGCTTTAATGCTTGTAACACACGTTGCCGATAAAGCCAAGATAACTTGTACAGAAGTACACACGCAACAAAAGAACACCTGATGCAGCATTTCGCTCTTATTGTGAGCTCATCAGAGGTGTATTGTTGATTGTCTTATTACAATTTCATTTCTTTAAAAAAATTACTTTTTTTCATTTGGTCGGGGGTAAACGGTGTTGGTTGGTAGGTTACAATTATTACAATAAACACTTTGACGGCCTATTAAGGTCACTTATCGGTCCGTCTGCGCTCCAAAAATAGCATTATTTGACTCGGCACACTTTAGTTTGATTTTTTATAGTACCAATACTACATCTATTTTGTTACAACTTATGAAATAAGATGGAGAATTATGCGACGGTTTCCAAACCGAAAATTCTGTAAACAAGATATCAAGAAAACCTCCCGTCCGATTTTTATGAAACTTTGTACATGGACCTTATATGTAATTCCGCAAATCTGATTAGATTTTGGGAATATTCTCTGTAGCCAAAGGGCCGTTAACCTACACAGATTTTCGACTTTTTGAAATATTTGGAAAAAGAATTATTTTACTCATTTTTGTTTCAAATAAAATTTGTTTATACTTTAATTACACACAACTTTTGTTTAAAGTTTTTTTTGATTCGATAAGTGATTACTGAGATATAAAAATTGCGTGACAATAATTGTTGTAACAATATCTCCACCAATATCAATTTTACAAAAAAAATTGAAGGAGAAAAGTTGTTGAACATTCTATTGTCTATAGCTTTTGAACCATTTTTTTCTAAAACGCAATTTTATTTTCTCTTATCTGGCGATGTAGAGTTCTGCGGTAAACGCTTGTTTTTTTAATGTATGCGGCGATTAGGGGTATACAGGATGTTGCAAAATTTATATATGTCAGTTTGGTAATTTTCATTTTATAAAAAATTGTATTTAATGTTTGTTATGAAGACCTTCATTTTTTTTATTTGGGTAGTAAAGGAGAAGCTTAACGTACACATCCAATTTTTGTATTATCTTGTTGGGAAGCCAGTGAAACGTTTTTGAAGGCATAATCTATTTATGAATCAGTTATTTAGAAGTATTAATTTATTCTAGGTTTCTTAAATTATATAATATTGATACACTCAAGAAATTTAATTATGATGTACATATTTACATTTTTACTGTTAACATTAACAGAAAATTAATTAAAAATCTTGAGAAGTGATAATTAAATTAGAAATACATATTTCTTTAACAAGTTAATTTTTTAATAAAATTTTTATTCATCTCAATATATAACCTTATTTCTCAAAATATTTTCATTAAATACAGAATTGAGTGTTACATTCATAATTCGAAGGGAAAAAATGGTGATTTGAAACCTTGAAATAAATTGTCAGAAAATGTATTTGATTGTACCTAGATCTCACAAATTTTCTTTTATGCTTGACATATAATAGTCTATTGAAAAACAAGTGTCAAAACGACCCTTTTTTTTGTCGCACGACGACAAAGTTTGCAGATTCACCAAAAGAAGGTCTGCAATTGTAGGAGTGCGACAAAAAGTGTTTGTGGGAGGTTTATTTGTATTTACTATCTTTTCTATTTAGCGAAAGTATACTACGAATTGTTAGAGAAACAGTTAATATTTTATCTATTTTTTTCTTTTTTTTTAAATTTAGGTTTTCTTAATTTCAAATATTCTGAAACCTAACAAAATGTATTCAGGGTGTTTCAGATGTATTGTTCCAAAGGCATATCTCCGTTAATTAAAAATATATAAATTTGAAATATGGAGCATCTAATTTACAACTAAAGTTGTTTACATGAGCCTAACATTAATAATCTGTTATTTCCAGTTAAACTGGAAGTGACCATAACTGTCTTATTTCACATGACATTCGGTATATTTTTCTCAAAATTTCAATTATACGCTAAAATTCCTTTCCAATGAAGTATCACACTTTGTAATTGTAATTGTCGAAATCGAATTTTAAATGTTCTAAAACTAAATCGACCAACCAAGGAAAACTAAAGCAGGCTTTGAAAATAGTGTAAAGAACATTAGGTGTAAATTTGATGCGTCAAATTTCAGATTTATGTCTTTTAATTAACTCAGATATGCCATTAGAACAATACAACTGAGACACCCGGTATATGTAATTATTAAAATGGAAGGTTTAGGAAGTTCTCTTTCCCTATCGAATCGTAACTATAGAATTTGCGAAACAGAAAAATAATTTAGATTCCTTGTTAGAAAAAGTTTTGCATTTTTTAAGTATTTTGATACATTTATACATTAATTAATCTTTCTTTTAGAGTTTAATGAATAAAATAAATAAGGTAATTTAAAAATACTATAACACATTTTTAATAAATTATAATTAAGTTCATTTGCGATTTTGATAATAGATTCTTATTAACTATGTTGCGTAGTATTAGCTTAAACGTGTAGATGGCGGCGTCTTGACTTTGAAGACTCTTATATTGATTTTCCACCTACTGATGTTCTAACTATTCTGATTACTCACAGTTACAATCAATAGCGTGTTGTTTTATAATAAAATGTTTTATTTTATGTCGCGGTTTATATAATTTCACGAGAATGCGGGAAAATTCTGTTTACTATGAGTTCGTCAACAACAAATTTTAATCTATAATTCCTATGAAAGCCCAAGCTATGGTAGAAGGTGGTGAAACTGCCATGGAACAAGACATGGCAGGTGCACAAGATACAATTTACTTGTGCAACTTTAGAGTTTCTGTTGATGGGGAGTGGTTGTGTCTTAAAGAGCTTCACGATGTCGAATTTAATATGCAAGATTCTTTTCAACAAACTGTTTCTACACCCTCTCCAGAAATTTCTCCTTATTCATTTGGTATAAGGCTTATTATTTATTTGTAATAGAGGTGATCACATACTTTATTTCTTTTTGTTTTAGGAAGGGATCCAGTAGTCATAGAAAGGAGTAATTTAGTAAACATAAGTAAATTAGTCGTCAAAGAACTAATCGAACAGTCGCTTAGGTATGGACGTATGTTGGATTCAGATCACATGCCTCTGCAACATTTTTTTATTGTTTTGGAGCATGTCTTACGACATGGATTGCGACCTAAAAAGGTAAATCGAAATTCTAATTTGCTCAAGAAGTATTACATTTTGTATTTCTTTTAGGGTCTTTTGGGACCGAAGAAAGAGTTGTGGGATATTTTACAAACGGTTGAGAAGTATACGTCTGAAGCACAAGATATAACTGCTAGTGTACGAGATTTACCGACAGTGCGGTAAGATATTAAAAATTTTGGTGCTAGTGCTGACTTATTTAGTGTTGCGCTTTTTCAGCACACATATGGGAAGAGCAAGGGCATGGTTACGATTGGCGTTAATGCAGAAGAAATTGGCAGATTATTTGAAAGTATTGTTAGATAATAAAGATGAAGCATTAGCAGAATATTTTGAACCAGACGCTTTAATGCTTAGCGATGAAGCCATAGTCATTATAGGATTACTGGTCGGTCTTAATGTCATTGACTGTAATTTATGTGTGAAAGTAGGTCATAAACCAATAATATTAATTGCAGGAAATATTTAATGCTTAATTTGAAGGAAGAAGATTTGGATTGTCCGCAAGGTGTTATAGACTTTTCATTGTATCTCCGATCTACCCATCAGCTTTCAGGCGAACCGATAGATGAACCGCAAGGGGATGATAACATGACAACAGTTTTAGATCAAAAGAATTACATCGAAGAATTAAATAGGCATCTAAAGTATGTTTCTGAATACGTTGCCTACTACAGTTTCAGTTTCGATTTAATTTTAGCGCAACCGTTACTAATCTTCAAGCCAAAGTTGAATCGCTCACTACCACAAATGCATTAATGAAAGAAGATTTAGCGATTGCCAAGAACAGTCTGTTGTCATTATACGACGAAAATAGACAGTTGAGGAAAGAACTCGGCCGTGAAGATACAGAGAATGATATATCTAAAAAAATTCATTTGAATAAATCTGTAAGAGAGGAAAATGGAGATACTTCTAAGGCGTTCAGTGGAGACGCGTCAGAATTGCAACAACGTTTGGATGAAGAACGTAGGTTAAGACAAGAAGCTGACAAAGAACTGGAATTACAAGTAACGATCCACGAAGAAATTTCATAAACTAAAATTCTTTTTTTTTAGTTGTGTATTAAAGCGGAAATGGAAGTGGCCATGAAACTTCTTGAAAAGGATATTCATGAAAAACAAGACACAATAATATCGCTAAGAAGACAATTGGACGATATTAAACTTATTAATCTAGAAATGTACAAGAAACTTCAGGTAAGCAAATTCGACAGAACAAGTGTAATAGGTTTTAGCATGGTTTTCACTTAATTCAGCACTTTTTCGTAAAATGAAGCACTTAGAAATAGCTTAAATCTATAAAAACTTTTAATTTTCGTGGATTTGAAGTGCATGATTAGTATATTAAGTAAATTGTTTATTAAATTTCGCTCCAAATTATAGGAATGCGAAATGGAACTAACCCAAAAAGGAGAGGTGGTGAGTCGTCTTCAAGCCAAAGCTGGTCAAATCGGCAAAATCCTCAATAATTTAGAAAAATATAACCATTTAATTAACGAATCTAACCGCGAAAAGAAAAATGTCGAAAAGCGACCGACGTCCTTTGAAAAAAAGCTTACACCAAAATCTGAAATGAAAACTTTTAGTATTTCTAAAAATGATAAAAGTTGTAGCCAAGACAAATGTGGCGGTTCCGGTGAAGCGGAAACTTTACACATGAGTCATTCTGAAAGTCTAGAACAAAATTTTGAAATTGTGAACGTGGATCAAACTGACGTTACTTAAATTTAATTCTTAATATTTGATCTGCATATTCTATCGCTAAGTTGTTTTTACAGATTTTATTATCATTGCGGTTATTAGTGACGATGCACTTGCAAATTCACTACGTTATTAGGGATTGCTATATTCAATCGATATACGTTTTGTCTTTCATGGATATGAATTTGTTGAGATCAGTTGAATATTGCAATGTTTTCTTTATGTAATGTTAGTTGAGTAGTAGCAATGAAGACATTAGGAACAATTGGAAGACTGAGGATTGTATATAAAGTGGCTTATTTCAGGAATGCGAGGGGTCCCTTAAATATAAGACCGAACTGATTTCCAAGCTAGAGGTTAAAACGCAGTCAATGTCAGACACAATCCAAACACTTGAAGAAAAGTAGGTAAATTGTTTTGATACTGATCTTGGCTTTACTCAAAAACTCGCGAATATATTTTTTTAATTAATCAAAGTTTTAGACTGATAAATATTAAATCATTTCGGAAAGCGTTTTTCATTTCAATTTTTCTTTCTGTTTTTTAGTTTAGAGCAAAATTTAAATGGAAATTTCATTTCTTAGAAATGCAAAATACTTTCTCGCAGAATCTGAAATTTGTTTTTAACAATCAAACGTTGAAGGATTAGGGGTGATAACTCATTTATTTAAGTAATAGAAATTTGATAAGAACTCGAGAGTGACCAACAAACACATAATCCAACTTATATAATTTTCGACTAATTTTGATACAGAATTAGTAGTCAGTATTTATTGTATAATAAGCTTTTAATGTAATGATACAATTTATGTAGGATTAGGTATTCAGTGATTGATTAGAGAACTATTGGCAAACCTTCACTACTGCAGCTGCTAATATAATATCTTATAATAAATATTATTGTTAAGTATAAAATTGTATCATTGTAAATGTTTATCGTACTATTGTTAACGAAAGTTTGTTGTTAATAAAACTTTCAGCATTTGGCTTTAATGTTGTAAGCATTTTTAACCTGTTTTTTGGCTTTGCTAAACATTTTCAAATAATATAAATAAAATTGTGTAAAACAATTAAGAATTTTATTGTTCAACCCTTTTATAATTTATTTTATCTTAAGTTTTGTTCGTAGTGTGTAGGTTTGCCATTATTTTCTCTTGCTTTTGTGATGTTATGATGAATGTTTTATTGTTTTGTTGTTATTTAATTTTAGTGTCGAAAGTGTTTTTCATAATTTAGCTTAATGTGTTATGTTGCTGGTGATTCAACTTTCTTTGTTTTTTTTCCTTTTTTCGGCGTATTTTTTTAGGAATGCTTCGTAATTTTCGTTATTGTAGGTATAGGGAAAGTGAAATAGAACGTTCACATATTGAACAAAGAAGAAGGGAATTAGATGTACAAGCCGCGCGTCACGAAGAACAGACAAATAGTGTAGAAGGAGATTTGAAAGTAGAAAGAGAGTGGAGAATATCGTTGCAAGAAAATATGCAGGTAGATAGAGAACGAATTTCCCAGTTGCAAGTAGAGTTAACACATTTAAAGGCAATTGCGCAGGTGTGTGAAAATCAATTGATATACATTATGTTTGCTGTTTATAATTTTAGAAATACGCGATTCTGCAAGAAGATTATTACACTCTCAAGGAGAGATGGTTGGAACAAGAACAAACTTTAGAAGAATTAGGTGCTCAATTAAGTACCAGTAAACTTCAACTATCCGATTTAAAAGAAGAAGCGAATCGGAAAGTGGAAGGGGCTTGGGCAGACGATAACACTGCGACACATTGCAAAGCCTGCACAAAGGAGTTCAATATGACTAGGCGGAAAGTACTTGATAATAATTTACAACTTGACAGTATCTACATGCAATACTTTTTCAGCATCATTGCCGTAACTGCGGAGACATTTTTTGTAACGCTTGCTCAGATAATTCAATGGCGTTACCTTCATCCGCTAAACCCGTTCGTGTCTGTGATGATTGCCATGTACAATTAGTTGGCCGATATTCTGTGATGTAAATTAATTTTTACGGTAACTGGTGATAATTGTTGCTTTCATGATTAGGATTGTTTTAATTGTAGATATATATTTTGTATTATATTTGCACAAAATTTTATAAGCATAAACGGTGTAATTAATTTTAAGAAACTAACTATAAAGCATACAATGGTTACCATTCGCGTTTCTGTGTTTTTTTTAACTTCAATACACGAATAAACTAAGAATCCATCCTAATTACAGTATATTGCTTTCAGAGAGACTACGTTTGCAATTGTTATTGAATGGATCATCTAATAGATTTATTTGGTTGAGCTGATGTTGAAAGAGCAAACAGAATAGAAAGTTAAATGATCACGAAATATAAAAAGGTACAAAACATGTAGGACATTCTTGGGGGACGAGAAGTAATCAAATCTAAAACAATAACGGGATTGTATGGGAAAATAGAATTGAGTAAAGAACTTCACATCGTAGAAAAGTAGTTGAGCGTAGTCTAGTACAATTTCCGTAAAAAACAACGTCACATGATGACTACTTCGTCAATATTTAGCACTGTAAAAAATTTAATTTCCTGAAACTTATCGAATGCTCTAATAGATTCTTTTTTTTCACTGCTACTGGTTCTAGCGTATAATCTTATTGACTCATTTTCGGGTTGTCAAGTTCCTACTGGTCAATAATTTTTCATTATTAACTTTAGTCAATAATAAAAACGATATTGTTACAATTGTTTCATAACTACCAGATTTTTATGGGTATTTGTTATTTGAGAATAACAAGAAAACTGGACTGGACAGGCCGTGGAATTGAATTGATTTAATTATTTTTACTGTGTACAGCAAAATAACGCCCGGTGGCGTGGAACTCAACAAAATGAGGTTAGAATTTGAAAATTTTTTGAGGTTAATGACCTAAGCACGGTCGAAGAGGAACGTATTGAGACAGGTACGTGTTTTTTTGCTGTTCCTTTATCAGTGTACACTATTTCTTTAGGGTTAACTGTACCTATCGGACGTTTATTTTTCTGTGCTACCAGAGTGGTGTCAAATGACAGATGACAACGTTCAGCCAATTCGGAGCGCTGGAGAAAAAGCGGAAAGTTAGCGCTTTGTAGTTTTTTTTCCCCTGAATGCGCCCAATATCACAAGTAAATATAAACTAAAAACTGACAGAAATGAATGTTTTCTTATACAGTTTTCGAATGGGTGCTTTGGAGCGATCTCTGATTATAATTTATGTTTGACTGGTAGTTTTAGTATTCTTCTATTATACACGTTCGACGGCGCTACCTATTGAATTAACAAGCGCGCACGAGGTCGATCAGTAAAAATCAATCTCTAAACATAATTTTCACATATACTAAATGTCACTCAATATGAACTTAAAACAAGTATCAGTTTTGCCAGAACTTCTCTCATAGTTTGATTATTTAGTTTACGAGGTTATTTCAGAAATATTTCAAAAAACGTGTAGCATAACCTTAAAATATCAAATTGTGTTTTCGACCGATGCCCGCTTTCACAGCAGAACAGGGAGCTTTCCGTAAACGAGCATTAGACTTTCAAGTTGATCTAACTGATCTGATCGATTTGAACTGAACTTGCACGTTCTTTCAAAGGAATTCATTACCCCCACTCTGTCGATCAACTGATTTGTTTGTTCTTCCAAACCAAGCTAATAAACTGATATGATTAAAAATTCAAGTGAACTTACGCATTACTCAAGTGAGCTGATCGCTGAACTGATTCAGCTTGAATGTTTCAAAAGTGATTTCGGAGCCCGTCTCCAGCTTGAATGTTTCAAAAATGATCTCGGAGCCCTCTACGATATATCGGGTACGCTTACCAATAGCGTTCTTCTTTGTGCAAGAGAGAAAGAATGTACTAGCTCTTCCCATAGGGACATTTTTCCCCTACTTTCTGATTATTTTGAATATTTTATATTGGTATTCTGTATTAAATTATTTTAAAGTTGATCATTCAAAATGCCCCCGTTGTATATATAATGATTCCAAATATTCAAGTACTTGGGAAAATATCCATTATGTTCCTTTTCCGAAACCAATCACCAACCAGTATTTATGTAATAAATGGTTAAGGTTATGTGGCAAAGAAGAATTAGATACTTTAATGAATGCGTATGTATATGTGCCAAGCATTTTCAGGGTAGATACCTTGAATTCCAACCTAAACTTTTTATCAGCTGACTACTTTGTTAAAAAAATATCAATCCGAAGCCCCTAGTTTTCTATTTGAACACCCATTGCATTGCGTATTTATATTTTTCATAATCAAAATATGTAATATGTATTTGTAGAAATCTGTAGGTAAGATGCCGGCTCTGAACTTTTCAACATAGCGAAAAAGCTAAGCGCGTTTTCAAATTCTTGCCAACCACTTATTGTTACTGTCTTATTCGGTTGGCAAAAAATTGAAATATTGCGTTAAAAATGCGCTTAGCTTTTTCGCAATGTTGAAAAGTTCACAGCCGGCATCTTACATACAGGGTGCGGTATTATTGCGTCGAAGTACGATATATCGGTTATTAAAGAAGATATAAAAAAAATTGTTAACAAAAATTATAGGCTGCTTCAAACTTTAACACTGATATTGGTAACGTTAAAGTTACTAAAAAATCACTAGAAATGCCTCAAAAACTGGACAGAAAATAGAACATGCTCTAAATCGTGCATTTTGATGCGGCATTAAGAAATGCACCAAAACATGCATAGTGTAAACTCAAAATTGCATGCATTTTTATGCTGCATTACAAAATGCTGCAACAAAATGCACAAGTGTGAACCCCACTTTACATTTTAAAATTATTTTTGTATTTACAGGGTGTTACATATTACCAGGGTGAACCAAACATACTTTTTTTTTAAATGAGACACCCTATATATTATTTCAAATTTAGATTAAGCTGATATTCGCCGTACTTTTAATATAGGGTTTCATTACGTTATACAGGATATTTCAACCTCCTTTATATCCTAGACAAAACAATCTAATTGTAATTCTTTTTTAAGCATCATTTCATTTGAAAAAATTGACAAAATCATGTGCTATCGTTATGGATCGCTCCATATTTTATTGGTGCAATAATAAAGAAATAGCACTTTCTCGTAACACTGTATGAATGTCAAAAAGTTGTGCTTAAAAAAGAATTACAATTAGGTTTTGTCTAGGATATACAGGAGATTGAAATGAGCATGATTGACTATATCTTTTGAAATATCCTGTATAACGTAATGAAACCCTATATTAAAAGTACGGCAAATATGAGCTTAATCTAAATTTGAAATAATATACAGGCGGTTCTAAATTAAGTGCGCACCATTGGTAACTTTGTTATTCGTGGAGGTACAAATTTAGTTAAATTAGCAAACTACTAGTTTTTTTTTCAGTTAGTTACGTTGATGAAATCAAAAAAACAATTGAATGTATGGTTAAGAGAAAATGAGGAAAATGTTTTTTTTTAATGGAACACCCTGTACATTTCTTACTGTAACAATTGCAAATCACCCACAGAACAAAAAAGCTCATATGCAATATTGGCCTAAAATTGAAAATAAGCGAATTATCAGCATATTTTTCTTTTAGACTATTGGCCGTGAATGGCTGCGAAATAATAAGATTCCATTTTAGTTTTTTAGCTTCAAATTAGTTTCAATGCTCTTCAAAATGCACCTTAAAATGTCGAGATATGCCAACATATTTACTTCTACTTCTTCATTTATAATAAATTGTTTTTGAGTTCTAGTTTTCACAAAAATTCTTTCATTACTTCTAAATTTTCTGTACAATTTTAAAAAATATGTTCTGTATGGTTGATTACGTTTAAGATACATTTGGCTATATTGTTTCAGTGTTTGGAGACTATTTTTTTTGACACGAGTATGTCTGTATACTATTGGCGCGGAGTAATAAATCATAATTGCTTGAAATAATTCTTTATTTTCTTGTGAAAGCGGTACTTCTACGGTTAAGTAAAAACCAATAAATTCTAACCAAAATACAATCATTGTGCCGCTCTTGCAGCATATCGACTCATCTAGGGTCTGAGAACAATAGGTTAATCTTTGTAAACACGTTGCCATCAGCCCAGGTACTGACGAAACGAGAATCATAGCCGTAGATGTGGGTATTATACCAAGATACAAAAATAATCGTATATAATACGTAAGAAGTATAATTTGTAATGTGATCTACTATACAAATAAAATAAATAACATCTAACCACATAATAATTCATATCAAGGTAGATTTTACTATTATAATATATTTACCTACTAAAAATATGATTTTCCAAACGTATCAAGTACCTACGCCACTGCAATACGGGAGATTCGATAATTCTGACAGGTTTATTACTCCGCGCCAATAGTATACTTAGTATAGTAGGCTATGTATGCTTAATATTAAAACTTCATTCCATGTGTCATTTTAAGTTAAGTTAATCTTATGTCAAAAAAGCAAGTTAATAAATTAACTTATGTGAATGTAAATTTAAATTTGAAGTTATTTTTATTGCTTAAACGAATTCCTTATTTTTCCGAAAACGTCAGTTCAGTTAGTTAAGTTATTAAGATTTCAAAATGCGATTCACTCATTTAGAAAAATGCGACATGTTAGAAACAGCTTGTGTCGAGAAAAAATTGTCTCCAAGCATTGGAACGATATGGCTAACTTTATGCTGAACGTAATCAACCAGACAGAATATATTTTATAAAATTTTACAGAAAATTTAGAAGTAATGAAAGAATGTTTGTGAAAACTAGAACTCAAAAACAATATATTATAAATGAAGAAGCAGAAGTAAATGTGCTGGCATATTTCGAAGCGTACAAAATAATTCAACCAGAGATTTGGCAAAAGACAGTGGTATAAAATTATGTACCATTTGGAGAATTTTGAAAAAGTATAAATTTATATCCTTTAAATACCGACCTGCACAAACATTATTACCTGGTGATACCAAAAGAAGACTAGTCTTTTGCCAATAGTTTGTAGATATGTGTAGGCAAAATTTGAACGTTTTAAGATGCATTTTGTAGAGCGATGAAGCTAATTTTTTAAACAGAGGAATGTTTAATCCCAAAAACATGCAATATTGATCTAAGAAAAATTTATTTATTGTTCATCCCAAAAGTCCTCAAATACAATTTAGTATCAATGTGTGATGCGGTCTAATAGGCAGTCAAATAATTGGACCAATTTTCTATGGGGGCACTTTAACAGGGAGGAGATACGTTGATATGTTGTCAGAATTACTAGAGACATATTTAGATGAAGTCAATTTAGAGGCGCGTATCCGAATGTAGTTCCAGCAAGATAGAGCTCAGTTTCACGAAGTCAGAGTGTTATTAGAAAGGTATTTCCAAAATAAATAGATGGCAACAAATGGTCCGATACGTTAGCCCCCAAGATCTCCTAACATAACTCCATTAGACTTTTACTTTTGGGGTTATGTCAAGGACGAAGTCTAGAAAAGAAAATATGCGAACCTCGCTAAACTTCAAAATAGTATTACAGAAATTATAAGATCCATAGATGGCAGAACAGTTCTGAAAGCTACAAACAGTGTTATAAAAAATGCATTGAACAAAATGGTGATGTATTAGCACATTTAATGTAGTTTGTTGTATTATTTTCTTGTTGTATAAATAATATGAAAAAAGTAAAATTGAATCTTATTTCGCAGCCATTCACGGCCAACTAATCTAAAAGAAAAATATGCTGATAATTCGCTTATTTTCAATTTTAGGTAAATATTGTATATGACCTTTTTTGTTCTGTGGGTGTTTTGCGATTGTTAGAGTAAGAAATGTACAGGGTGTTCCATAAAAAAAACATTTTCCTAATTTTCTCTTAAACGCTACATTCAATTGTTTTTTTTTGATTTCATCATCGTAACCAGCGGAAAAAAAGCTACTAGTTTGCTAATTGAACCGACTTTGTATCTCCACGGATAACAAAGTTACCAATGGTGCGCACTTAATTTAGAACAGCCTGTATAGGGTGTTCCATTTAAAAAAAAAACATGTTTGGTTCACCCTGGTAATATGTAACACTCTGTAAATACAAAAATAATTTCAAAATGTGAAGTTTGAAGCGGCCTATAATTTTTTTTAATAACTTTTTTTGATATCTCCTTTAATAACAGATATATCGTGCTTCGACGCACTAATGCCGCGCCCTGTATATACCACAGATTTCTACAAATATACATTTTGATTTCTACTTGTTATTTTTTTCACTTTTTACAGTTGATTATTAGTTCAAAATATTCAAACCAGGCGATGCGTTTTTATGAACCACTTCAGAGGAGTCTATATTTTTATTCTTATTAATTTTGAGTTTAAAGAAAGCTATAATATAAGATTAATTTTCTTACCTTCTTTCTCGAATTTTGCTAGCACTGCATTTTTACATATAATAACAATTTCCGTTTATTGTTTATAATATAAAGTAAAAAGGTTAAAAAATGTTTTCCGCAGATTAACTTATTTCCTAAAATGCCACCCTTTGTTCGTTTCAGATTTCAACAACCACGCGCATAGATGAAAGACTTATAAACCACGCGTTACCAACCAGTCACGAAGTAAGTAAAAATCTCAACATAAATCGACAGTAGAGTCATCAACATTTCGGTTACATTTTCCTCATATACGTTGCATATCTTTCTGGTTATACATACTGTGGTTGCACAGCTCATTGGAGGTACAATGAACTAGTTAGTAGATGGCGCAAAAGTTAAAGAGGGTTAATTTTAGAAATTCATAGTAGTAAGTAGATGACTTTCGTATTTTTGTTATTAATATAAATACTCTTGTTAAAAAAAAAATTTAACCAGCATACACTATCAATCAGTCCGATGAATCTCCATAGGTTGTTTAACTCTACAGTGTCCCAATCTGAGTAGTATTGTATGGGTATTTTTGTTATTAATAAAGCTAGATATTCAGTGAAATGGGCAATGTACAGATTTTCATGACGTTAACTAGGTTCAAAAATTCTGATCCGTTCCGAAGATATCCGAAAAAAACCAAAAATACCATTTTCGAAAAATCAGTTGTGTTACTTATTAGGACAGTTACTGAAAAAAAGTTTCACTAATGAAGGCAAATTGTAATCTATTTTCAAAATGATTATCACAGAAATGGTTTTGGATTTTTTCATAAATAACTTCTACTCTTTTTTCTACTTTCAATAGTATATCTTTAAAATAAAAGATCTTGACAAGCCGGTTATTATAGTGACTAGTGAGATTGGGACACACATAGTTGTATATTTATAAACAAGGATTCAACGTATTTTTTTTTGGTAAGGTTTCTGATTGCTCAATTCACTTCGTGTCTATTAGTGAACTATTTGCTTCTTTTGCAAGTTCTGTTCGACAGAGTGGGACATTGAACACACAAGAAAGCACTCGGTTAAATAAAGAAGCAGTACAAAAAAGATTTCCTTTATACAGTGTATATTAATAAGAAAGGAAACCAACTCAATCGTTGGGACCCCTTCACTTCCGTTCTTAACTTTGTTACAGAATCAAGTTGTTAGATTAAATTTTATTTTATTCTTAGAATAGATTTATTTAAAAACATTACATAAATACAAAAATATTAATAGATTTATTTGTATAAAAACAATCAGATTCATTATAGTACTAAAAAACAAATTTTATAAGGGTTGACTTGGCACACGCATCCCAGATGTAGACAACTACAGAATAAGTGTCCCAATGCCCTTTACAAAACGAGTTTGTCATACTATATTTTCTAATTTGTGCAAAGAATAGATTATAAAAATTCAGAATATCACAAAAACTTAGTTACAATAGAGACTTTTCTAATTTTGACATGTAAAAGGTGACATTTTTCATAATCAATGTATGTTTTGAAACCATCTACTTTTCGTAACTACTTATTTTCTTATGTCACAAGTTTCGTAACGAAACATGATTTTTTGTAACTCATGTGATATTGCGGGACAAGCAAACATTCGTTATAAAAAATCATGCGTTTCGTCACTGATTACATAAATACCTATTACAGCTACTGTGACAGTGAT
The DNA here is from genome assembly GCA_030710515.1 of Abscondita cerata. NCBI lineage: Eukaryota > Metazoa > Arthropoda > Insecta > Coleoptera > Lampyridae > Abscondita > Abscondita cerata. The sequence goes on from JALBCR010000980.1 coordinate 214,919, forward strand.
CAACTATTAAAGCAGTTAACATTTGGGAGATATGATTTAATAAACTATTACAAACACAAATTAGAAAAATTCTAGATTTCTGTTTAAAAAAATACTGGTCAAACATGTTTCTAAAAATGGACGGACATAAAAATCACCAATGTTTCTTAAAACATTATAAAAACACCTATAACTAAAGCAGTGGCTGTTAAAATTATGGAGGGAAGGTCTTTTGGTGAACTGTTACACCAATGGTCCAAAAGCAAAACAAAAGTTGTCTTGTCATAGTGCTTCCTGAAATTAAAAATTTGAAAATCAATTAAATTTTTAAATCAATCTCACCTGTAAATGTCTAATTCTTTAATAGAGTTGTTAACATAATTTGAAAGTTGTATATCTACAGCTGCTGGTCGACAGCCTTCATAGTGATCGGCTGGGATATCTTTCCGCAGCCCTTGTAGTGAACTAAGGCAGGATCTAGTAATGACTACATCACCTGCAAGAATATTTTAACGTACCATACATTATTACATCATTTTTATAATTAAATACCGTCTTTATTTTCCAAAATCTTCACACAAACATCATCTTTTTCAGGACAAACGCGTGTCCAATGCCACAACCAATTTAACTTTTCTCCACATCCTGGTTGTGTGCTAATACATTCGTAACACCAAAGCGAACAGTAGCCTTTAAAAAACGTTTGTTAAACAATAAAAATTAAAAACCACACCCACCTGTTGTGTGGTTATTAAAGCACAAAATATTTACCTGCAGGTATAAAAATTGATAACGTCGTTGCAATTACGATAATTTTGTACATTCTTATCCGTTTTTAAGTTTATCTTGATAATCTTTTCATTCAATTAGACAATGAGTCACATAACGAATAATTGTTATTTATTTATCATATCAATAATGTGTGGTTATGATTTAGGCGCATGCGTCGCAACATAATTCTTCACAGAGCTCGGGATTCTATGCAAAAAATAATTCCATTTTAAACTTAGGTGCCCTTAAAAAGTTGTTTTTTTTAGACCAATATATTTTTTTGAATTTTGGGAGAATTATTTACCCATAAGGCATTTCAACGCTTTCGCCAAAATGGCGTCTGTGGGACAAACAAACCTTTGTTTTCATTCGAACGTATGTAATTTTTGTTGATATTTTGTACTTTTAGTGGTTGTCTTAATTAGGTTAGTTATAGAATTTGTGGAAAGAGTATTTTAACTCAATTTATGTTTAAAATTACAAATAACAGGGATTCTAAAACTTAACACTGTCACAATTTCCTCTACTGCCACAGTTCACTACACAACCAAAATGCTGGCATTATGGTACATTACAAATCAATTAAACGTATGAACTATATTAAAATCCTATAATTCAATGATAAAATCCATCTAATTATACGTAAGTTTGCCCTACGTAACCATTTTTAAAGGTCTTTGACAGCTATCAGACAGCGAGCGTATTGAAATTCCTTATACACACTGAATCGAGAACGACAGCAACCGAATTTTACAGATTCTTTGGACAGAATGTCAACTTAAATGAAATTGAAATCAAGACTACTTCATTCGTAACGCATACGGCTCACAAATAAAAACAAGAGCCCTGAGAAGGCGTGGCTGGTGGCGTCGTTATTTGAAAAGTACAGGCCAAGCAAAAAACATTTTGGTGCAAATTTAAATATTTGTGGTTAATTAAAATTCTTAAACTTTTGTAACAAAGTTAAATATATTTTTACTAAAGCTTTATTTATAACGAAACTCTTAACTCAGCGAGCAATTATAATTATATTATGTAAAAGTGTCAAAATGAAACACTAACAATAACAACACGATTGTGTATTGTTCTACACGGTATATATCTGCAAGCAGTGATTGGATGATTATATTACCACCACGAGTTTTTAAAATTAGTTCGCATATTTTCCGTGGTTTTTGTTTTATTCTATGCGCTGTATAGTAAATCTCTCTTTTTTATTTTGCACATTTCTTACTTATACAATGATTGGTACGTTATTTTGTACATTAGAAATAATAACTCAAAGTATCTTCCTTGTTAGCACCATGTTTAAATAAAATTACTAAATTGCCAATTTTAATACTCATACATATATCGGGTGATTTAGTTTTTCTATTGTAAGAAAAAAATACTGTAAACTATTTTTTATACATATTTGTCGATTCTTCGATTATTATAGCCAACTAAGTGTTGGCAAAAAATAACAATCTTGAAAGAAAAACAAAATTTCTCAAATTATATATTTTATTCCAACGTAATTATTTTTTCTTTTTTTCTTCTCCATTCAATCTCTTCTATCCATCACTTCCCTCATCCACTCGACCCCTTCCCCATTACCCTCTAACAAATCCTATCTCTTCCTTCCACTCTTAGTTCTTTACATCCTTCTTTCTTATACTCATGTTCTCGCATCCATCCCCACATAATCTGTACAATCTATCCTCGTCCTTCCAACAGTATTTACTCTCCCTTTCTTCATTTTCAACTCCAAATCTTGCTATCAATCGTTTTTCCTTTAATTCTTTCTCTCCTATTATATAGTGTTTCTCAAAAGTCCCCTTCCCTCTCTTAACTTTGGAGCGATTATACATAAACAAGTGAAATTTGGAAACTGAATATTAAAGGTTGTAAAATTCCCTACTAGTGATGATAGATGACCAAATCCTCAAAGGTGACGTTACAATTTTGTTATATCCTTCTTTCTTATTTTCTCCTTCTTTTAAAAATTTCCGAGCCGGTCCTTTGTTTTTTATTTCTTCAATCTTTTATTTCAACCTCTATTTGTATTTTCCTTTCTGGTTTGATAATTTTTAAAATTCTTTTCTTTTGTTCCAGCATTCTTCTACATATTTTTTCCATTTTTTTACCTTTTTCCCTCCTCTTCTCATTTCTTTCTACACTCTTCGACATTCTCAAGTCCACCATTAATTTTTGTTTTTCTATTGTTTTTTCTTGAATCTGTTTTCTTCAGTTGTTTCGTCCATTTTTTTTACCACTTTTTATCTCCTGTTTTATTGCTGTTTTGGGGTTTTCATCTATTATCTCCATTTTTTCTTATACCTTGTTATACTATCTTTTGTGCATATTTTCTTCCCCACCCATTATTTCCTATTCTCTTTTTTCCCTTTCTCCTCGTTTCCCACTATAGTTAATTGCAGCGATTGGCATTTTTGTTTACTATTACGTAGTATATTACCGATTTTCCCATTCATCCTATAAATGTGTAATCTCTCTTTCCCATTCGTCCATGTCGCGTTCAATATTGTTCAATGTCTTTCTTCACATCACACAATTTTCTTAGTTGCCCGTTTATTTTTTTGTCTATAGATTTGTTACTTTTTACTCTTCCAATACTTGCATTAAAATCTTCACTTATTATTAGCCTATCTTCTTCATTTTCACTAACTGCCTTTTCTATTTTTTTGCGTTGTTTTAATTTCTTTTTTATATATTGTTAGGATCACATACCTCCCCCATCTCTTATCTATCTCATTTCTTCGTTTATTTTTTTCTGGTTACTTTTTATCTCTTTCGTTTTTTTCAGCATTTCTTTCCAGATATCCATTTTGTTCTTCTTTTTTCTTTCGCCCTATTTCTCGTTTATTTCTTTTCTTTCTCTCTCTCTTTTTTTCTTTTGACGACCTTCCCACTCTTAACTTTTTTAAACCCCTTGAACATCTCCTCTTCCCTCATCCTCCTTTTTGTTTCTGACGTTGACTATTCTAAATCTGACTTTAATTGTATTGCATTTATCACTTTATTTTTTAAATCTCTTTCATTTATTAAGTTCCGTTCAATTAATTTGTTTCTATTCCGACGTAATTTAAATTCAAATTCTTGAATAATGCTTTCTATTTTTCAAATATTTGAACATGTACTTACTCTAAGATTCTTGATTTTGTTGTAATGTTAACTGTACAAGGTGTTTACTTTGCCTTCTTAAATCCATTTCAAATTAATTATTTATAAAATTATTTACAGAGTGACCCACTTAAAAGCGGAACACTCCCATAACATTTCTATTTATTGTCCGTTTTTAATTAAATGTTTTTTTAAGTAATAGAACGTTTAAAACTATACTTTATGATACATTATTACTTCGCTAATTTTTTTCTCTCGTTTGATCAAAACAAATAAATTCATAAGAATAATGTGATTCATAATTCAGTCAAAAATTATTAATAACACTATAGCCAACAAATTAAAACTAAATGAATACGATTCAATTGCGTTATAAAATTTTTCGTTTTCTTAGGAAAAGTGTTTAAAATGCCCATCTGTAGTCTCCATCACGTATACTTTTTAAATTTTTGTGAGTAAAACAATACTAAAAATTTCCACATTTTACACATTTTTGTGGCAGTCTTACAACAATAACTAATTAATTTGGCAAAATAATATATTAACTCAACCTCCACAATAAAATCTTATAAAAACATTTTAAAAAATGTGGTATTATAAATGTTAACAAAATTTTTATAAAATTCACTATATGCTAAGTATCAACAAAGAACCCACGAAAAACCAATCAGTATGAAAAATAGGATTAGATATACCTTAGATCCGCTTTTTAAAATTTTGGTGAAAGCATAGAGTTAATAGGAAAAGTTTTGGAGTTTCCTGTATGACGAGTATAAGGTTAAGTGAAGGAGTATTATAAGTGTATTACTTATTATGATGTGTGTATTATGTATTTTTTTTTATAAAAGCCAATTAAAAATTGACAAAAAACTGATTCGAAAAGACGATTAATTGAAATTATATAATAAAATGTATTTATGGATGTTCACCAATGTAATTAAGTTCCTTTTTTGCCCAATAAAGAGGCCTTGATAAACAACTAGCAAATGTCTAGTCGAAACGTCAGCAAAGTAAAGAAGAACTTTTACAATAATGTCTTATGCTATTTGTTGTATTACTTAAATTTCTTAAATTATAAATTTATCTAAAATTTTATAGTTTGATTGTTCTATAGTTTTGGGGGAACATTAAAGAGTAAGAAATTAATTTTGAACAAATAAAAGTCGAACCGTTTCAAATACTTCTGATTTTACGTTTAGTTTTTATGAATATAGAAATTTCAACATGGTGGTGTCAATTTTTTTGTAGTCGTATTAAATAGTCGGTCGATAAAAGTAATAAAGCTGGGAATGGCTAACATTTTCACCTCCTTGAGGCGTGAACTTTAACATATAATTTAAGTAGAAGGTATAATTTAAATAAAAATTATTAAAAAATAAAAAAACATTTTTTTATATGCGAAAGTCTTATTTATTAAAATGTCACCTTTAGAAGATATACAATACCGTGAACTATTACTATTTTTCTAATTGTTATAGTAAAGTCTCAATTAGGTAATGTACAAAAATATCTTATTCTACTCTATTCATATAAAGGCAATTTTAATATTTGAAAGAAACGTTAACTTATTCTTTCCCTACATTAGATGGACGGAATAGACAATTTTGTTAAGTACACTTAATCAAGGAAACTGGATGCAATAAATACATTTTCAAATAAATTTAAGTTCCACTAATCTTAAAAATTACGATTTTACTGTACATTCAAATGCTTAAGTACGAAGATTGAATAACATAGACTAGAATTCGTAATGGCGTACAAAAATTGGCTACATTTCGTTACTGATCACTATGTAACTCGTAACATTGAAAATTTAAATCGTCATACAAATTTCCAGTGGTAATAATTTCTGCATCTGGTAAATTTAAGCCGAGAGTATTGGGATTTAGGTCGGTGATAAGATAATCCCCATTAAGGCCACATTCTTCAACCATTTGCTCTTTGGTTACTGGAGGGCATAGGAAATCTAGAGAAATTAAAATTTTTGTAAAATGATGTCTTAAAACTTTTTTTTTTATAACAACACATGCGTATAACAAACATACCTAATGAAACTTCGTTATCGACATAGAATAAAAAAAAAAAGAAATTGTTAGTAAAACTACATCTGCGAGGTCTATATATTATCACCCTTCATTTAGGAATAGAATTTCTAACGTTACAGAGTTAAAGTAATTTTGGATAACGTCATCTAGAAATTGGCAATTTTGTATTTGTATGATAAAGTATTTCTTAAAACATAAAGTAAGGAAATTTGGGGCAAATTAGATAAAATAAGTCAAGAATAAAGCTAATTGTAAGTTACAATATAGCAATAATTACCTTCAAGTCCATTTGTAGTTACATCAATAACGTTAACATACTCTATTTCAATATTTTGTTCTTTATCAAATTCGTCTTGATTAATTGTCGACAAATCATTCCTCTATAAAAAAAATAACATCATACTGTTTCGATAATAAAATAAAATGTTACATTGTAATCGTCTCCATTCTCTGGAAGAATACTGGCAGTGGCTGTTTCAAGTTCAATTTCTAACTGCTGATCTCGATTGTATTCGTTGTATGAAGCTTGTATAAATTGTTGTATTCTTTGTTTCTTCTAAATTGAACAGGATTAAGTATTTAAAATAGCACGGTTAAAAATATTACCATATTCCAGCTTTTTTGTCGTCACGCTGAGCAATTGTCCAAAGATGTCCAGCTCCATGAACTGCTTTGCTACCTTTTCTAAAGTGCGGATTTATTGATAAATTATGTCTTACCGAATTTTTCCATCTGTCATCATTTTGTTTGTAGAATGGAAACCGATCTCTAAAAATAGAAACACGTTGAAAGAGCATTAATTGTATGTTATTGATTATTTTTTACGAGTCTTTGTTTAGCAAAACTTTATAGAAAATCCTTAAAACGCAAATCTGTAATTCTTTCCGCATTATTTGTGTCCACGTTTTAGAAATCATCGTACCAGGTACAAAAGAACCTGTAGCAAATTCAACATTTGTATTTTATGAATACGTATTGCCATGCCGGATATGTATTTGTTGGGGATAAATATTCACATAATTTTACAACAGCCACCTGTGTGTAACGATCCGTGTCTTATGCACACGATGTGATAATAGACCAGCAATTATTATAATTGTTTTAGATGTTTGATATATTCACGACGCATTTTACGGTGACTGAAATTTGGGGTTTATTTATGATCGGGACTACGACTTTAATAGGGGCGTTTTGTTAATTTAGATTTTGGAAATGAAAGCGTGATTCCTCGATTATATGATTAATCGAGTGTGTATTGCATGTTTTTTGTTGTAATACAATAATTGGTGGAAATGCGTTTTATTAATTACCCTTTTCAGCTATAAAAAACGATCAGTATTGTAATTTCATTTTTTCAATTGAGTGTAATAAAAAATTTTTTATTACACGCAAAAGCGTTGAATAATATTTTAGCAGCGCACTCTATATAAGTTACTATATTCAGCAAAGAAATTTTTTACATTTACTAGAATAATAAAGCAATTGGAAAAAATATTGTATTAAATTCGTTATATAGGTCTATTGTCCAACTCGTTCCATTATGGCACTCCTCGCTCCGCCCGTCGTGCCATAATTCCTCTCGTTGAACAATATACTGCTTATACAACTAATTTAATAATATACTATTATTCAATTAAAATTTGCGTACATAATGCAATTTCTGGACAAATTCGAATGTTAAATTACTACTATTATTTTTCTTGAAATTTTTATTTAAGAAAAACACTATATTTTAATAATTTGATATTTTATATGATTAAAAATAAATAGAAAGAGATACAAATTATAAAAAGTGGCTATAAATATAAAAGTTTTTTCTTTAAATATGTTTTTCTAAAGACTTAATGTTTAGATAAGACGAATTAAAAAAAACATTACTAAAATAGGATGGTTGCCTGGTTTTGATTTATAGATTAATCATTAGCAAATAATATACTAGGTACCGTTAGTAGTGAAACTTATTAAATTAAGAGCGTCCATGATTTACAGTTAGAGCTATAAATTTCAATAGATGGCGTCAAACTAGGAATTTGAATATTAACGCTAATCTAAAATGAACAAATTTTGTATCAAATCTAATATTGTTCGCATTATACAAATTGTATTACGTTACACCTATGATGTATTTTTTGTTATGTCTACATTTAAGCATTTTTCAATAGTATAAACTGTTATCACGTGTTTTAAAGTTTGTACCTACATTAGATGTTTTTTTTTTCATTATAGAAAATGAAAATAGTACTCCTTATTAACTAAAAATAAAAACCCATGAGAAATTAGCAACTCAATTTTAGTTCTCGATAGTTCTGATTAGAGTTTCGGGCATTCATAACAAAAACTAGGTGTGCAAAATTATATCGAGCTCTTAAAAAAAGTTAGTTGTTATCTAGAATTAACAGTAATATAAAAATAGTATATTGTACAACGAGTTACGAGTTTGATAATGTTCCCGAGCTTAAAAATGATTTTGACGAGTTGAACACTATTTAAAAAATTCTTTATTGAATTAAATAATACAAAACTATAAATTCTGTTAAATTTTATTTAAAAAGCACTAGAAATGTCACAAACCTAAAATTATTATTATATAAATTTGTAGAAACAATTATTGATTACCTTACCTTTAATAAGTAAATATTTTGAATGAACTGCATTTGTGAATAACGTATTAATGTCTTGAGCGGACAAAATTCTGAACTTCTTATTTTTAAAACCACTGGATTTTCGTTTTACGAGAGATCGTAACTTGGGATATATATATTTACTGATATCAAAATCATTTTTTACTGATCATGTTGTACTTTCTGTATATTATATGGACCACAAAGTCGATACTTTCAAAGTTTCCGACAATTATGCAAAATATGCAAACAACACAGTTTCCGAAAATTATTAAACTTGATTATCAGTCTTTCATTCCATACATTTCTTCGTACCTCATCTTCTGAGATTTTTCAGATAATAAGTCCGCAGATGCTTCCTCTACTTGATTTCTTATCTTTAGTGGAATATTTGAAATAGGTATGTCACTTTCTAAATCAGAATTCACAACGAAACCAAACTGAAGACGATTTAAGAATAAAGACAGTGATATACTCATAAAGGCACCTAGATATTGGTGAAAATGAGTAGGTTATTTTTGTCCCTAATGACTAAAGATAACGTTATGAGACTTTCTCTTAGTAAGGACAAAAGTCATGTTTCCACTAGAGCATGCGGTAACTAAAACTGCATTTATATAAAGAGTCATAGAAAAATACTTTTTTACCAATCGATAGAATGTTTTAAACCATTAATATGGAACTACCATGTGTCCTTGAAAATCTGAAGCATGCTGTTTAACATGAGGAGTTTGAAAAGTCCGATTTATATGCCCCCAAAATGTTTTTAGAATATTTTCACTTTTAGAACACTTAACAATTTGTACTACGAAACGCTTCGCGTAATTATTTCTAAAATTTAACCGAACATATAAAAATATTCTAAAAAATATTTAATAATATTTTACACATTATGAAACATTTAGTTAAATAATATGGAATTGTTTACCGTATTTGATTTTACGATATCCAAAAACTCTCTAATTGAACAATATTCTAATAAATCCTTTGCCAGTTCTAGTAAATTAAACCTTCTTTTAAAATAATAATAAAACTAAAAAAAAAAGAAAGGACTGGGATTAAATCCTTCGTATGTTTTAAAATGTTATAAAATTTTATTTTTAAATATTTTTAATCTGTTTGGTTAATTTTTAGAAATTATTAAGCAAAACGTTTTCTAGTACACATTGTTAAGTATTCTGCAAGTGAAAATATCCTAAAAACACTTAGGGGACATATAAATCGGACTTTTCAAATTCCCCATGTTCAGATTTTCCGGGACACACGGTATATTAACTTTATATACCGCGTGTTCCGCAAAAGAAAAACTTTAGTTCTCAATAATTCTGATTACAGTTTTTTTTAAGGAAATAAGAGTTTCTTTATATTTATTTGAAGAGTTCCGCTGATTAAAAATATCAAAATAACAATTACATAATGAGGAGCTAACTTCACTCCCAATTACAAAATTAAATAATTCTGAGTAGCTCGTACGATATCTCTTGACTAATACTAGAGTTCCTCAATAGATAAGAAATGTAAACCAAAATTAAATTTCGAAAAATTTAACACTATGCTCGAGCTCGAGTTCTTAATGTGAGAAAGATTGTTTAAGTAATAATTTTAAAGGGTTTAACCTTAACAGATCTTTAATTCAAACAGTTTTAATTAAAAAACGGGCCTTTTGTTAATATTATAATATATTTTAGAACTTTTAGAATACTCTCTAAACCTTTTAAGTACCTAGTAGTTCTAAGGGTACTATATAGTTTTGACCTTAATCGATCGAAGTTTTAAAATACCGAGCAAATTTTGATAAATTCCCAACAGTTTTGGAAAGTCTACTAATAGTTCTATAATAAATTATAACGCTCCATAATGACCCGATAAAACGTTTAGGTCTTATTGAAATATGAAGGTCGGGTGAGCAAAATTTTAGTCTTGACCGACAGTTTAGAAAAGCATTCTACGAGTGGTAAAGGAACTAATGATGATCTACTAATCTAATAATTAAAAAGTTGTTTGAAGTAGGTATTTTATTTTGATGTTAACATTTTCAAAATGATTTTTTTTTTAATTCTTAAAATCGATTTTTTTTATTCATCAGGACATCGTATGAGCTACTCACAATTGTTCAATTTTTAAGTTGGAGTCTAATTTTTAATTGCCAGAAGTTTAATATAAAAGAACTCTTATTTTCTTCAAAAGAAACTTAGTTAGGTGCTAACTTGATATAGTTACATAAAAATTGATAAACTTTGAGAATCAACTTTTTTTTAATAACCCGATATATTGTTTGGTTCAAAAATATAGATCGCAAACTATAGTACGCTACTAAGCTTAAAAAGTTATGAAAATATTTCTTATACACTTTTGTTTGGTTGGGCTTACTTAAGGAGGTATGGTCTTGTAAAGTCTCAATTTAAAATTAGTTTTTCCTTATTATCTCAGAAATGAAAAATCTGAAAATGTATATGGTAAAATACGGCATTATGTACACAACTCGTCTGTGCAAAATTATAGGTTTTTCAGAATTTGTTGTAACAAAACAATTAATCTATTTTTGTATTTAAAATTACATAATTAAAACATTTACAAAGGTCAAACATTACATAAACATTGGATAGTATATGTAAAATAAGTATCATATTTAGAGTATGTGTAACAAATTGCAAACAATTTATAATTACATTACAAAAAGTCACTGTATTTTTAACCAAACTTACAGTTTGGTTCCTAGGATCGCTACGTCGCCGTCGTCGTCGTTCGTTGCAGGGTTCCCATTGTGATGGATTTAATTTGACATGGGATTCTTATGTATTTTTAACGCTGATTCCAAATACTCTCACTTTTCGATATCTCGAACGGTTTTCGAAATTTTTAGTTGTGGTTCAATTGTATTTTTCGACTCTGATTAAGAAAATCACTAGCATTTTACAATATCTCAACCAGTTTTCGAGATATTCGAACCAATCTTACAGTTTTTTGGCAATTTGGTTATGAGCCGTACATTAGCGGCTTTTTTACACATGAATTAAATTGTGATATAAATCTTTCTGGATCAACTGATTACCTTTTTTGTAAATTTAAATGACTGTGCAAGTTTAAAGTTTCATTGCAGAAACATGCAAGTTTTTGATCTATCCTGTATAATAATACAGCACATGTTCACATAATAATTGTCACAATGAAAATACTAAGAAGTACGGTTAATTATTAAAACTTTCATTATCCTTTAAATTACTGATAGGTTGTTCGTCAGTGTATCATGAACAATTTCATTTAAGTTTAAATTGATGTACCTGTAAGAAATGCCTTTTTAAACTTTTTAAGTTTTGAAATGACTAAATTCTATTTCTCCGCATGAAAAATAGGTCATCAGATTTAAGAGTGATTGGTTTTATTAGACTTACATATTACATTTTTTAATTATAATTCTAACTTTTTCGGCTGTTAAAGAAATGTAATGGACTTCGTGCCCGAAATTGCTTTGGTGCTCTCGAATGACATTTTGTCTTAGCTTGCGCTCATTTTTGACCACTAAAGTTCAATTTTGCGTACTAGGTACATAAACAATTATTTTCATAAACAAAAATGTGCATCAGCCGGGAATCGAACCGGGCCGCCCGCGTGGCAGGCGAGCATTCTACCACTGAACCACTGATGCTATGTGTTTATATCTTTAACATTTATGATCAATAGTCACTAATAAACTACTTTTTACATTCTATTACTAATTAAGATTAACGATAAACATAAGAAGAGTTTCTATTGTTAAATAATTATTAAATTAGAATAAAAAGAACAAAATAAAGTTAAAAATCGCAGCAATATAGTTAGGTGATTTAAATTTCAACGCTTTACTTCTAATAATTTCTGTATCATTAAAAATTTGTTTAATGTTATTAACAATGTTAACTTGAAAATTTGGTCTAAAGTAATTATTTTGAGTTTAATTTTTTCCTTATGCTGTACTGTTGGTAATTTGTAAATATTAAAAATAATCTAAGTTAAACAATTTAATTTAGTATTCAATCAGGTTTGTTTAATTTAAGGTTTATTCCAAGCCCATATTTTGGATCGCAACGTGACCGCCACAGAATCGTTTAGTCATAATTTCGTGCGCATTTCACAACTTGGCACTGCTTTTAGAACGCATTTTAGTAGGAAATGCTTGGAACGCATTTCGGATCGTTTTTGAGTAGTTGCTGGTAAAGCCAACTGTTTTCTGACGTGTATAAAATGTTTAAATCAGTTAACTTATGATAAAATTGAAATTATCAGTGCCTTATATACAGGGTATCCGGAAATTATGCGCAAAAACTTCGGGTGCTAATTCTAGAGTAAAAATAAAAGCCACAAGTTTCTATAACATTTTTTCGTAAACTCAAAGGTAAAGGATCTACAGCACTTTAAAAATAGGATTTTAAAACATTTAAAAAAATTTTTTTTTGTTTCTTAACAATTTTAAAATTTGGCACGCTGATTACTCATGCTCATGCACATAAACGTGCAAAATTTTACGTTCATCCATCAAGCTTAAAGGGCTGGAACCGCCCCTGTCATGCATTTAATTGCTCGAAACTTTTTTGATTTTGACTTTTTGCTAATTTCATTCACATGGGATGAAAGATAATTTAAAAACACGCAAAAAAGGTTTACTTGTTTCACCTTCGTAAATCGAGCCGTTTTCGAGAAAAACTACTTTAAAGTTTGTCTTGCACCAGCATACATGATACTGATTTATTTCATTTTTGACATTTCAACGAAGTGTGCCTTGAGAACAAATGCTATACAGCACTTTATACTCCTATGAGATCAAAGACAGGCATTTTGAAATAACAAATTATTTATTTATTTTTATTCAAAAACGAAGAATAATTTTTAATAATTTTTGGGCACCTCAATACCTTGCAATTTAATACTAATGACAGCTTTCACTTTTTATAATAGATTTTCGAATTGCCTCCCGTCTTCCTCAATGCAAAAATTAATTCTTCTCAAAAAATTACGACGAACTCAAAAAAAAATTCCCTCCTTTTGTCTAATTGCTTCAGAATTAACGATAATTTGATCCCTCAACTCTTCTACGCTGTTTACTGGCGTCTGATACACTAATTCATTGTTGGAATATGTGTTATCCATTTTACTAAATTTAAATTCACCAATTGAATTTATTTAAAACAAGTTACTAATAATCTGTCGAAAATGTTTCCATATTATTATGACTTTTGTTCCCATAGGAACACATAGCATTATTTTGTTCTCAACGCACACTTCGTTGAAATGTCAAAAATGAAATAAATCAGTATCATGTATGCTGATGCAGCTCGATTTACTAAGGTAAAACAAGTAAACCTTTTTTGCGTATTTTTAAATGATCTTTTATCCCATGTGAATGAAATTAGCAAAAAGTCAAAAGCAAAAAAGTTTCGAGCAATTAAATGCATGACAGGGGCGGTTCCAGCCCTTTAAGCTTGATGGATGAACGTAAAATTTTGCACGTTTATACGCATGAGCATGAGTAATCGGCGTGCCAAATTTCAAATTAATGTTTTAAAATCCTAACTTTAAAGTGCTGTAGATCCTTTACCTTTGAGTTTTCGAAAAAATGTTATAGAAACTTGTGGCTTTTATTTTTACTCTAGAATTAGCACCCGAAGTTTTTGCGCATAATTTCCAGACACCCTGTATATTAAATGCTATTTGCTTAAATGCATTAGATACCTATCTAAATAATTTTTTGTTTGTCATTTTCGGTTCTTTTAACAACAGCTCAAAATCATCATCACTGCTACTATCCCCTGAAGTAAAATCACTTAAATCTATATTCATTTTTTGTAAAAACAACTAGAGATTGCAACACTAACCCTCGAAAGAAAAATATAAGTCTTATGACAAATGGTTAGTGGATGTTCTGTGATCTGTGAACATAAAATATAAGAGAGCAGCCTACTGCACAGGTCAATCCAAACGATTTCTTCTTTGGGCCATGTATCGAAATGATCGCAACGTGATCGCCCCACGCGCGATCCAATAGTTGCTTGGAACAGAAACAAAATCATACAATCAACGACAATATTTTGGGTTGGAACGCTTATTTCGCTCTGCGTACAATAGGAGCAATGCAGTGCATTGCAACTTGGGTGCTTGGAACAAATTAAACAATTTAATTTTTGTTACACAAATAATTATTATTATTCAGTCACTTTTGTTTAATTTAGTATCTTATATTTCGACTTTTAAACATTGTTACCCTACATTTATTGGTTAGAATTACGCGGCTAGCAACGTTGGGCCAAGACAGGTTGAGACCTTATCGAGACCACAGAATAAATAAGCGAGACTATTGAACCCCCCGATTGTTGACTTTTGCTTTTACGTACGAAATTATGACGAAATCCTGTAACAATATATTAGGCTTACAATTAATAGTAATTCTTTCATTTGGATTGGTTGGTTGGTTTTTTGGGTAATGTCGTAGAAAAAATGTTGTGTCTAACACATGAGGAAATGCTTTTTTCCACTCTCACTCTAATGCCTCACTCGCTACGATTTAGTAAAATTCAACAAATAAGGTATCATTTACAATTTTGTGCCCCTTCAAATCATATATCACTCGACTTCTCTTTCCATTTAAAATTTTGGGTTGTGACTCACCCCCGCTAGGGAGTTAACGGCGCAGGTCAAAAAATATGTTTAAAATGTCTCCCCCTCAAAAACAAAATCGACGTGTCCGACCTATTTTGCGTTCAATTACAAAAAAAAGTGAAAAGCTAGGTGCAAACTTTTCGTTGGACCACTGTGTATATGTTGACAGTCCTTTATGATATGACGTTTGCAAATCGCTCATGAAAAAAAATGATTGCTTTTGTTTACTTTATCCAATCTGCTGTTGTTCAGACATTAAAATATGCAACAAAAAATTGGTGACAATTTATTGACAGACGGTTTTAATTAATCAATAAAATTTTTATCTTAGTTTAAAAAAGTTTAAAAATTAAGGTATTGTTGTAATCTAAAACCGTCTGTCAATAAACTGTCACCAATCTTTTGTTGCATATTTTAATGTGTGAACAACAGCAGATTGCACTGAACTGTACTCTGTATATGCAAAGAGACAAACTATAGAAAGTTATGTTGCGAAATCAGTCAATATGTGTCGGTGTATAAAAGTTGATGTACTAGTTGGGGAAGATAATTTACTTTTATTAGTATATAGAATAATCGCTTTCTTTATTTTTAGTATTTGTGCATTGTGCATTCCATTTCTACTTCGTCCAAAACTAAACAAAACATTCGTTTATGTTCATGTTTACGTGATATTTATATTACTTTTTAAAGCAAAGTTCCACACTATTTGTGAACATTGTAAAATAATTAAATCAATTAAATTCCATGACTTGCTATGCCCAGTTTTTACTTCAACATACACTATTGTGACCAAACAGTTATGATGCAAGGAGTTTGCAAAAAATGAAAATAAGTAGGTTGATTCTTTCTTTTTTATCTCCCTCCCACTTCACCCTTTCTCTTTCTTCAGTTATTGCTTTCCACTGTCTAAAACCTCCTTCTTCATCCACCCATTTACCTTCCACCCCATCTACCCATAACTTCCCATACCCCACGTTCACTCTCTTCCCTTCTCCCTTCAATCTTCTTTCCTTAACTTCTCCTGTATCTCGCTTTCTTTTTTCGTCAAATCATAATCAATATAAATTTCTCTATTTTATTTTTTCTTTCATTGCTTTCATTCTCTCTTTCCAGCTTTCTGTTTCTTGCCTTTCTATCCTTTTTTCTGTTTCTCTCAATCTTTTATCCATCTCATCTTTCATTTTTATCCAATTTTGTCTTCCTGTCACCCATGGTTTTTTTCATTTCCTCCTTCATCCTTCTAATTTCATCTTTACATTCTTTAAATACCTCTATCATATTTCTTCTCATCTCCAATATCAACATTTTTACCTGTTCCATTGTATTATCTTCATGTTCGTTGATGTTTTTGTGTATCTTCTCTTTATTCTGTTATCCAATTTCTCCTCCACCCTTGTTTCTGTCTTTGTTTTCAAAAACTATTCTACCAGGTGCGCCATCTAGACAGGACCTATTGAAATGTTTAATAACTCCGCCATTTTTCAGCCGATTTTGACAAGTCAGCCAGATTCAGAAACGTCAGTCTATGCCATTTTAGCCATGGATCGACTCACAGCAAAAAATCGGGCTAAAATTGTAGCGCTGTACATAGAAAGCAATCGTTCAATTGTGAAAACTGTGCGTGCCTATAGTAAGAAATATGGGAGACATTCGGCATCTTCCGCCAAGACAATTCGTACTTTGGTGAAAAATGTTTTTGAACACGGGTCTGTAGCTACTAGCAAACCGAAGACTATTGAACAACTAAAAGCTAATATCAAAGCGGAAATTGCTGCTATTACGAAATGTTGTCAAATACAATGCGAAATGCCCAAAAAAGGGCCGCTTTTTGTGTTTCTAATGAAGGCGGTCATTTGATTGATATTGTATTCTGAGTGAATTGTCAATAAATGTCATTCTATACTCTAAATAAATTTAAAATAAAAATTAAAAATTTGCAATAAATAAAAAATGCTTTTAAAATAGTTTGTATTACTTCTTGAACAATTTACGCTTAAAGTCTTCTATACCTGCAATACCAATGCAATTTTCCTATATCAATGCTGCTATAATAACCTGTTTATTTAGCAAATAACGCATCATTTAAAAATATACTATCCAAATTTGAACCTTTTTCTACAAAATGATAGAAACATTTTTTTCTAATTTTGACATGTGAAGTGACATTTTTCATAATCAAAGTAAGTATTGAAACCATCTACTTTTTCTACGAAAAGTAGAACTTCAGTTGGTATTTCTCAAACCATGTTTACTGTTTGAGGTTATATGGATAACATTCGTTTAGCTTTTTTAAATTTATACGTACAATATATACAATGAGAATGTCTTAATATAATATTGAATTAAGCATGTTTACTCTGCTTTTGTCAAAATGAGAAAAAATCTTGTATGTAACACGTAACGAAACATGATTTTTTGTAACTCATGTGTCATGCGTTTCGTCACTGATTACATACATAGCTATTTTCTAATAGCGTATTAAATATTTGAGATTTTGCATTTTATTTTACCCAAACGATTTTATTTAATTTTTACCGAACGGCACATTTATCAAAAAAATAAACCCGTCATTTTGTGAAGAATGTTATTCTGAATATCCACAAAAAATTACACACAAAAACTTTGAGAAATACCTTGGCAGAATAAAATAATGAAAACAGCAAACCCGTTTGTATTGCATACAAACTAATTTATTTACAGAGATAGTAGTTATAAAAAATTGACACAGCATAAAAATATTAACATAAAACTTCACGATAAACAATATTTCTAGTTGTAAAGCTTCCGTCCTCCATTACTTTTTTTCAGCATATACGAATTATACATAATACATGTGCCATACATACGTTATGTCCGAACAGTAACCTTTGACCTTATTTGACCTCCCATTAGATATTTTTTTTAAATACACGTTAATACTTTTCTTAAGTTATAACGTAATTATATTTCAAATATGAAGCATTTTGGATGCGTAGTTTTTGAGTTTTGTCTATCAAATGGTACAATATAGCCAATTTTCAACTTTGACCTGAGTTTAAAAATAGACAATTATAAATTTTGAAATGTACTACCCTTTAGACACTTTCCCATTTAATTGCGAGTTGAATGATACCACATTTGTCTGGATTAACCCAGAAACAAAAAAGCCTTAGCGTTTACAGTCCCAAAAAATCTTTAGTAATTAATATATAGATAACGATTGGTAGACGGCGTTATCTGTCGGTGTTCTTGGGGAAATGCTTCCAGTTCGAGTAAGACGGTTTGAGGGACAAGGATAGCAATGCTGACGTTTATTTATATCGTTGAAACCGTTGAAAACTTTTTCGGTTATCGCAAAGGTATCATAATCAGTGTGGAGTTTCATGAATATTTATAAATCGAATTCCCACATAAAAGAATAAAATTTGTGGGTAAAAACAAAATACTACTTATTAGAAAATATTTTAGATAATTACTTTCTAATTACCGCAAAATTATTCTAAAGTGACTTTATTGTTCATTCTTATCTTCTTTACTATATAAAAATAAGTCGGGTTTTCCTTCCTGACGCTATAACTCCAGAACGCACGAACCGATTTCCACGGTTTTGCATTCGTTGGAAAGGTCTCGGGCTCCGTGAGGTTTATAGCAAAGAAAATTCAGGAAAAATGTCAACAAAAAAGCGGGAAAATCTTTTTTCACATACAGCGCCATCTCTGATACATAGCATGTACTACAAACCAATATTTTAAGTAGATGGCGCCGGTGCGTCGCAATGACAATTAACAAGTCGCAAGGCCAATCGCTTAGTGTTTGCGGGATAAATTTAGAAAACCATTGTTTTTCACATGGGCAGTTATACGTTGCGTGTTTACGAGTTGAGAAACCATCCGCTTTGTTTGTGTTAACGTCAGACCAAAAACAAAAAATGTGGTTTACCAAAGTGCACTTCAATGAAACGGATAATTAAATAACACTTCATTTTTGTAATCGAAATGAATTCATTACTGTTGTGAAATGAAATAAAATTTTTCCTTTTCAAATATAAAACAAAAAAAAATGTTTTATTCATCTTTTAATCACCAAACGAAATGTTACATAAAACGAAGCCATCTGGTAGCGAAACGGAGTTCGCCGGGTTTACTAGTTTACTTATATAAAATATGAAAACTTATCTTTCGTTATCAAAAAGAATATTGGTAAATATTCAAATGCAAATAGCTCTTACAAGTTGTTGCAAAACAATAAAAAAAATACTGATTTTCTGAGTATTTGTTATTTTCAAAGCGTTCCATGTATTCAGTGATATTTTAGCGATTTTAAAAACCTACTCATTTTTTGTTTGAATCGTTTGGTCAATGATTTCTTGGTTTTTTTGTATGTGGTAACAATTAACCTTTACTCAGAAAAATACAATTAATTTGACTTTTCTGCACTTTTTTTATTTATTGCGATAAAAGAAGATTAGAAATAAACTGATATTAGATAGGAATACATTTGTTTTATCACAATAATAATATGTACTAAAATATTTATAATAATTAATTAATAATAATAATAAAATAACAATAACAGAACATTATCTTAAACAAACGTTTTGCGCAAAACTCCTCATTACTCCGATCGTAAAAAACGTATAAAAGAGTATCGAAAGTGTGTGGTGACGTAAAACATTTTGCTCGAAAAATACAATAAACAGGGTATGGAAAATATGTCGCAGCTTACAAAATTTTAATAGAAAAAGTAAAAAAAAAACGAACCGTCGCGTGCTGTAAGTTCCTTTAAAGGTTTTAAGATTGGAATTAAAACTAAAATTTTGCTTGAAAAAGAGGAAAACGAAAATTGTGTTTTAGAAAAAATAGTTCAAATAACAGTTATAAACAATAAAATATTGGTTTTGTAGCATAACTTTTTTGCCTGAGTGATATTTTTTGTTATAGTTAAAAAACATTACTGTCACAGTGCCTGAAGTACCACCGTACTTATCAGATCAAACAATAGTTTGGGTAATTCGAAAATCTATGTATGTTAATGGCCCTTGTGGCTCGTCAGATTTTGAACAAAATCTAATCAGATCTGTGCTATTATAAATAACACCTAATTTCCAACTATAGTTACAAGATGTGGAGTAAAAAGATTTAGTACAATTAATTTGGAAATAAACGAGTTTAATTTTCATCGTCGCGTAAATAAAAACCCTAAGTCAACCTTGGAGTTTCTTTTTTTCTCATTTTTTCTTATTTTTCAATTCTTTCTGTGCTTTCAAAATTGACTCTGGATCACGAATAGGCATCTTTCCTGTAAATCGAGGTCAACCAACTCTGGTAATATGCAATCTTTTCTGTTAGTAATTTGGAGTTGACCCTGAATTTGATAATACCATTTACGTTTAATGTTATATATTCTTTATTTCTTTATTTTAATTCTAAATCTACGTGAAAAACTATGGTGACTTTATATATACGATTCTTATCCAAAACATTATAGTTTTTGAGATATCGATTTTTAAACATTTAATTAAGGTCAATATCGACCTTCGGATATGCTATTTGACATCATTATCATTATCAGCAGTTGAGAATCCTACCATTGGATTAGGACAAATAGCAGACAACGTTGGAGCTTTAAAGAATTCTTCTCGTATTTGACATTTCCTTATTCAGATATTCCTTTTGGCTATTTAAATTAATCTGTCTAGCAATGTTGTTGTAAATTCTGATGATCTAGTTTATAATTTCGAGTTGTCAATAAAAATGTTTTGATAAAACGAGTATTTTTGATAAACAAAAACAAATTTCACGGTTAACGATTGAGTTTTGGTAGACAAACACCAAATGTAAAGTTGTAGAGAATTTAATTCTACATCTCAGGGGAAAAATATATAGGGTGTTCCATTTGATTTTATCAAGTTATTAATACTTTTTGGTTACAACATTTGAGATTTTTTTCTTATACCCTGTACAACCAATGTCTTTTACTTTACTTTACTTTAAAGCATGGACAGTTCAGGTCGTTACCATCCTGAAGGTGAATAAAATTTGAGTTTGATATTTTAAACAATAACCTGAACAAATTGAAATATCTGAAAGCCGATATTGACCAAAGAAAATATTTCAAGTATAACTTTTGAGTAATACTCATATACATTAAGTCCCCATAGTTTTTCACGTTGATTTATAATAAAAAATAAAAAATATTATCTGAATCACGAAAGATGAGCCCTACGTTATTACTGTTCGAAACTATCAAATACACACGTTCAATATCGAGTATGTTCTGTTTTACAATCAAAACAAAGATGAATGATTATGAGAACGTAAGAAAGAGATAAAATAATTCCCCTCTTTATTTTTTTACGCATTATGACTTCAGTTGTATTTTTAATAAATAATCTCTGTTTTATCGACCCTGTGTTCGACAATTACAACGATCATAACCTGTCATTTTACTTGTATTAATTGTTTTGGATTATCTTGTGTTTTGTCATTAGTTAAAGATATTCGTAAATATTTATTTTAAATTTACATTGAAGTCAGTTGTACTACGTAACATCTTCAGATGAAAACTACCGTAGGTGCGATAATTTTACTGCCATGTGAATGGTTTTGTTAATATTTTTAAAGTAAACTCCAATAATAATAAATAAATAGTTTTGTTTCCATATTTTATCTCTTAAATCGCTTTTAGTAAATTAAAAAATTTCTAACCTAGAAGTGACAGTTTGTAAATTTTATAATTAGACTGTGACTATTGCTGTCACGTTTATACAATAGAATGGTTATAGTTTCTGATTTGACTTTAGTTTTTAATATTAAATCATACGCATTTGCTTGATGACGTAGGGCTCATCTTTCCTGATTCAGATAGTATGTGTTTCCATTTAAAATGTCAAAGTTGATAAGTGGTCCATCAAAGTGGGACAGCCTGTATAATTGAAAATATTTTTAAATTGTAGCCACTGAGGAACCTTAAAAAATAATCAAAACTGACCTTTAATAAATCTAATTTTTATAGGCAATATCAAAGGTCCGCGTACTACACGGACAGGTTGTATATTATGCCTAAAACCTAATCAGATCTGCGGAATTATAAATAAGGAATATGTACAAAGTTTCAGAAAAATCGAAAGGGTGGTTTTTTTGATAACCGTCGCATAACTCCCCATCTCATTTCATAAGATGTGGAGTAAAAAATAGTAGGTAATACTTTGCATAAGTTCTCCATTGTTGAACTAGTTCCATTGAGGCACGACGAGCGAAGCCTTTCGTTCAACAATAGAATGCTAATACAACTAATTTTATAATATAACTAGTAAGATGCCCATTTTCTAAAAATAGGCTCTAGAACGCTTAAATTAAAAAAAAAATTGAAAAATAGCATCTCATTTGAGTCGCATTGTCGTACCCTTTCGAACGATCTATTGCATGCCTATCTTTGCTTAAAATTTGTGACGGCCCCACCTGGTGGGGCCGGTACCCCCGGTGGGACCGGCTTCAAACATAGCCTACGCTCTAAGTGGGAATGTTCTAAGAATTTTAAGGTATTGTTTGTCAAAATCGGTCCAGCCGTTCCGGAGGAGTAGCGTAACAAACAGACAGACAAACAGACATTTAACAATTTTATATACAGGGTGTCTCAGATAAGGGTGGCAATATTTCAAGGGTACATAGAGAAACTCCAGATTAGAGATTTGAGATAATAAATCTATGTCCGGAAATGCGTTGCTTCCGATATACAGGGCCTTGAAAAATTCAAAATTAATATGTTTTGTCTGTATTTTGAAAACGCGTTGATCGATTTTCTTAAAATTTCCAGAGTATGTCAAGCAAAGTATTGGTCATATTTATGTGCCAATCCGACTCTTCTAAAAATTTCCAGGACCGGACTTTCGGTTTTTCTCACTTAGTTTTAAGAGAAAAATGTAGCACGCCACTGGTTTTTCCAAATATTGGAATCATTTTTCACATTCCCAATCAATTTGGAAAAGAAACGCTCTCTTGTTTTTTTCTTCTCCGACGCGTCGTTTCCGCGAAAAAAAATAAAATCCATTTGGATGTCTTTCAAAGAGCTCATTATCGAAAAACTTCAGGTGACAATAAAAACGTAGTGAACAATGAATATTGTCATGGCGACAACGAAAACAAAATTAATACCGCAACTGGCAAGAGGTTTGAGTATCGTTGTCTTCACCTGAACTTCAAAAAACACTTGACTACCATATTAATTTTTGAATTTTTTCAAGGCCCTGTATATCGGAAGCAACGCATTTCCGGACATAGATTTATTATCTCAAATCTCTAATCTGGAGTTTCTCTATGTACCCTTGAAATATTGCCACCCTTATCTGAGACACCCTGTATATTGATATTTTATAATTAGTGCAATATAATATGGAATTGATGGCAAAAATATATAAATTAACACAGAATATATTTTGATGAAATGAATAATGTACTGATTTTGGAAGACTAACAAGTATGAGCATGAAAAACAAAATTTTAGGATGATTTAATTCCCACTATTTCTAGCATTATCCTTTGGCGCTGAAAAGATGTCAGAGTACAAATTAATTTGGGCTATTAAAATAAAAGGTATTATTAATAATTATTAGTTACTGTAAAATTAATAATTTATTAGTGTTTTAATTAAAAAAATTTACTGCTTAAAATAATCCTAATTTTATTTTGCAACTTTTCGACCCTTAAAAATCAAACACCCATTATGGCTCAATTAAAAAAAATATTTTACTTTAAACAAAATGAAATAATTTATCAGTGCTTTAAATTAAGAATTTTATTACTAGTCCAGCAACACTATAGCTGAAAAGTAAGGAATTTGGAGACTGTTTGCTTATCTGCAAAAAAATTGTGAAAAATCGCTTTGGAATAATAAGGTAAGAATGGGAAAAATGGTTTTGTCCAAAAGTAGGGGCCGCTTCAAAAGTTATTAACAAATTATTAAAAATGTACCTCTGATTTCATTGTTTATTTCTCTGTATCTTTTTGTCATAAGACTCGTTTATGTACCGATAAATTTTTACAAAATAATATATTTTAAAATTGTAAACTTCTTAAATTGCAAATTTTTTTTCACTTTTAGCTCCAATTTAAACCGGTCAAACTTCTACAATCTATTGATAATAGATAAATAAAGAGAATTACAGAAAGGCAAAATTTAATTTTAATTAGGTTGGTAATTAAGGAGTTTTCCGTAATTTTTATTTGCTGAAAAATGCATGAACTGATATTATTTTCACCACAACTCGCTAAATTTTTTCTTTATTTTTAAAATAAAGGACTTTTTCTTAAATATTTTAAAAAAGTTTGTATAAGTTTTCCTTGAAAATTGATAGTTTTCTCACTGGACTTAGAATCTCTCAAATTTAGCGTTTGACGAACAAGAGCTAAAATTTAACAAACCGTAGCTTGTGGTCTTAGAGCATTTATAAATTAAGTGTTTTGTTTATTTTTTTATAACTTATAATTTTTCTTTTTTTGATT
The DNA here is from genome assembly GCA_030710515.1 of Abscondita cerata. Classification (NCBI taxonomy): domain Eukaryota; kingdom Metazoa; phylum Arthropoda; class Insecta; order Coleoptera; family Lampyridae; genus Abscondita; species Abscondita cerata. The sequence goes on from JALBCR010000980.1 coordinate 239,567, forward strand.
AAATGCATACTTTTCGAGTTATTTACGATAAACCGATTAAAAACGTTTTTTTCTATAAAAAACTGATACTTTCAGTCGTGAATAACTCGAAAAATATCAATTTTACGAAAACAATGTATAGAGTATTTTTTGTTTAGAATTATTTTTTTAATCTATTTATTTAGTAAAAATTAAAAAAAATTGTACTCCCCCCCCCGGATGGTATGGCAACCGCCACTAGGATGAAAGCGCCCCTCGGCATGATTCTTGTGTTATTCACTACCTACTGTCAAGATTTAAAAGATCGATGCTATTTGAAAGAATTGTTATTAGAAAATCCTAAATTTTGAATGTTTCTTATTTTTTTAATAATTAATAAAGATGATTTCGTTTTGAGTGTTTTACTAGAATATCTGTCATCCAGTAGGTATATGTACACTCATGAAATTTAAAACTTGGACACCATAATTTCTTTAACCAAAAGTTTGCACATTGTGAAGCGGGCTTAAGGGTATCATTTACAATTCTAACAGCAGGTAGTCTCAGCAGGAGTTATCTTATAGAATGACTGTAGAATGAATCATTACACTAAGCACGTTTTAGAAAATATGTAATTTACGTTGCTTACTTAATTTTTTTCTTTAAAGAATATATTTGAAGGTATCGCTAATTAAACACCATAGCTCGATTAATTATCGAATCAAAATTTTGTTTAGGAAATGTTTACAAAATAAAATTAGAAATAATTTTGATTTAAAAAACGTCTACAAGCAATAACTTTTAAATTAAATCAAAAAACTAAACATGGTTATTTGGGTTGACTGATTATTACTTATTTTTAAATAAATCTAACCTACTAATTATTGTAAGTTATTAAAAAAAATCATTAAACTCTCTATTCATAATATTTAGTCCTTACAAAATGTATATTTTATGACGTTTCATTTTTTTTGTAGTTAATATAAAAAGTGAAAATAAAAACTAAGGCAATTCTTATTGTCAACGTATATATTTAGTTTTTTGACAAGAATTTATTACATAATTATAATTAAGATACCAAGTTATAGTTTAAAATTAAATGAAAACGTTTTTTTTAAATAAAGGTATTACTATATAAATAAATATAAGAAATCAATAATGGGTGTGACCTCCATTATTATTGATACATTCTTGGAGGCGTCTGCTCATTGACGCTATCAAGGTATCAATATAATTAATATTAATCGTTTCCCATGCGGTATCAATGGCTGCAATTAGTGCATTACGGTTTACTGGTATAAAATTTGGCCCTTGTTGTCTTCGGATAACAGCAAGTATTCGAGCCCAAACATTTTCGATAATGTTAAAATCTGGGCTTTTTCTGGCCAGGGTAACAGCTCCAAGTTATTTGCTTGTATCCAGTTGCGCACAACCTGCGAAGTATAGGGTCATCATATCCCGATAGTTAATTATCGAATGTTCCAAGAAAATATGTGTAAATAGTAAATGGAATCTACTAACGTAACGTTAAGTCGTTAATTATAGTTACATAACTTTCCTTTCATAAGATATAGTTCATATTAATATGCTTATTGTAAAGCTTCGCACACACCTGAACAACAAACCGAGGAACAAACAGAACATTAATTTGGACGGTGCTACGTACGAATTTTAGAACAGATTCGCAAGTCCTGATTGTTCCACGAACGGTTTGCGGCGTTCCCGCAACTTGTCGGTTTTTCTCCGACATCAAAGAAAATGCGCGCGAATGCGTTTGCAGGTTTGGACGAATCTAAACAAAACGGCGAACAAACTTATGCGGGAGAATTAAATTATTTATTTTTGTCCTCCCTTTTGTGGGTTTGTTGTGTTTTAGGTAATATTATGGAGTTGACAGAAGAAAAATGTTTTAAATTAATCAGTGTTTAAGAATGCAAGAAAAAAATGATGTCCCTATTAGCATCATTTGGGCGGGAAATTTCCAAAATAAAAAAAAGCGAAGTAAATTATAATTTTTACTCTTCTTTGTGCGTAAAAATTTGGTTGGCACTATCTTCTTGTTTTCCGCAATTTTCTCTTCTCAATAATAAATATATATGAACTGAAAACTACTGAAAATAATTATGGGAACAGCACAAACGTTCCGTTTGTTGTTCGGATTGTGGAAATCATAAAAGATCGTTTGTCGTTCTGTTTGACTTTCGGTTCGTTGTTATGTTTGTTGCTCGGTTTGTTGTTCAGGTGTGTACGAAGCTTTACAACTTAAGCAACAATTTTTGGCGAATAAAGATTAGTTTGTGATGTAATATTAGAAACACAAATTTATATCATATCAAATTTATGACAACTTAAAACCAAGAACGTGTATGTTATTGCTAAGAAATTATTAAGGAAAAAGCGCAATTGCAGTGTAAATATTTATAATTAGATATTTTCGAAAGTTTATAAGTCCTCTATTGTAATCTTAATACTTAAAAGAAAATCCTGTCCATTAGCATTATAAGGAAATGGCTTTTACTTTATGAATAAGTTTCAATAACAATAGAATATCCTTGCTTGTTTAATTTACTTCCTTTGAGTCATATTGCTCTAAGGGTTGTTACATTGGTCATTAGAAGTATGTAATAAATAAACAATTACCTACTGTTTGAGAAGGGATAGTGTGAACCAATAAATAAAGTAAGAAATGTAAATTCCATTTTAGTTTAAAATTTCAAGTGTTGTGAAAATGCCACCTCATCTCGGTGCTGATTTGAAAGCGCGGATTGTTTCGGAATTAGCGGCGGGCCGTAGCGTGCGTGAAATTTCACGTATGTTAGATATACCAAAAGCACCGTAGGGCATTACCGAGTAAAATGGAATCTTGAACACACTTTGGAAAGAGCCATCGGAAGTGGTAGACCTAAAGTATCTACACGTGCTCAAGATCTCGAGTTGTTTCATTACGTAACAGAACAACCATTTGCTACATACTCCAGGGCTATAGCAGATACACATTTTCCCGGATGCCGTATAACTGCACAAAAAGATTAAAGGAGATGGGAATAAAGAAGTATAATGCTGCTGCGAAAGAAGTTCTCAGTGACGAAAATATGAGACGTCGTCTGGAATTTGCAAGGCGATATGTGAACGAACCTTTGGAATTTTGGAATCGAGTGATTTTTAGCGACGAAAAAACGTTCAATAGCCGCAACGATGGACCACTAAAAGTTTTTAGAATGGAAGGAACTCGTTACGAAAATAATCACATATGTCCTAAAAAACGAAGTGGTTATTTTTCTGTGAATGTGTGGGTTGGGTTAGCGCGCGGGGTCCAGGAGTTTGTTGGGCTATCGATGGACGTCTTGATTCTGCTGCGTATTTAGATATTTTGGAAACTATTATGAAACCTTCAGTCGAAGTGTTTTATCCAGACGAAGATTATATTTTCCAACAAGTAAGTATTCTTATTTCACTATACTTTCTCCAAAAATAGTTCGGGATCTGTTGAATTAACATTTTCATAATGTATTTTTGTTGTTAAAGGACAACGCCCCTATTCATACTTCGCGGGTTGTGCGCAATTGGATACGAGAAAATAACTTGGAGCTGTTACCCTGGCCAGCAAAAGCCCAGATTTTAACATTATCGAAAATGTTTGGGCTCGAATACTTGCTGTTATCCGAAGACAACAAGGGCCAAATTTTATACCAGTAAACCGTAATGCACTAATTGCAGCCATTGATACCGCATGGGAAACGATTAATATTAATTATATTGATACCTTGATAGCGTCAATGAGCAGACGCCTCCAAGAATGTATCAATAATAATGGAGGTCACACCCATTATTGATTTCTTATATTTATTTATATAGTAATACCTTTATTTAAAAAAAAATTTCATTTAATTTTAAACTATAACTTGGTATCTTAATTATAATTATGTAATAAATTCTTGTCAAAAAACTAAATATATACGTTGACAATAAGAATTGCCTTAGTTTTTATTTTCACTTTTTATATTAACTACAAAAAAAATGAAACGTCATAAAATATACATTTTGTAAGGACTAAATATTATGAATAGAGAGTTTAATGATTTTTTTTAATAACTTACAATAATTAGTAGGTTAGATTTATTTAAAAATAAGTAATAATCAGTCAACCCAAATAACCATGTTTAGTTTTTGATTTAATTTAAAAGTTATTGCTTGTAGACGTTTTTAAATCAAAATTATTTCTAATTTTATTTTGTAAACATTTCCTAAACAAAATTTTGATTCGATAATTAATCGAGCTATGGTGTTTAATTAGCGATACCTTCAAATATATTCTTTAAAGAAAAAAATTAAGTAAGCAACGTAAATTACCTATTTTCTAAAACGTGCTTAGTGTAATGATTCATTCTACAGTCATTCTATAAGATAACCCCTGCTGAGACTACCTGCTGTTAGAATTGTAAATGATACCCTTAAGCCCGCTTCACAATGTGACAAACTTTTGTTTACAGAAATTGTTGTGTCCAAGTTTTAAATTTCATGAGTGTACTTATTTACCTTTGAAACATCAAACTGTATTTGTTTTGAATAAATTACTCATTTGCGTTTAGCAACCGTCTAATACCAAATTTTATAAATACCGAATAGATAAAACAAACTTTCAAACATTCATTTACGGTCATTTATACAAATTATTTCTGATGATATCTGAGGCGATTAACGTAAACGTACACCTGTCATTCCAAATGAGAAATTTTCCGTCATAAGCGACCGATGTCTTGTGAACCGTGAAAAAGCTATTAAACATGCTAATTGCGATCAGAAAAAAGACCCCACACCCCCGTGACCAGGTGAATTGCAGAGCTCCAAATAATGCGATGAAGGTCTTGCGACCGCGAGTTACTCGTGCCTGGCACCAAGTATCGATAATCTCTGGGGAACGATTCACGACGTGGTTTAACCCCTGCCATCTCTTCAAATATATTTTAATGCAGTGATTTACCACATGCAAATTTATTGACTATTATGCTTTTCGGGGAAAAGAAATGATAATATGATTTTATGTTGGCAAACACGTAAGCAATTATTTACTGTGATGAAACTGGGATCAGATAGCTACATTTGTAAAAAGTTTGTTCACCTACATTATTTTCAATCAAATGTTTTTGAATGACATTATGTTTATTTCATAACTAGGCTAAGCCTTTACCCAATTATTTGAATCCATATTCTCCTTCATAATAGGTAAATAAAATAGAATAGAATATATAATAAATTTACTTACGATATCCACTGATAGATTCCTGAGACTGTTAATTCTCCTTTTTCATTTAGGGCATGTTCTATTAATTCTGTATAAGTAAATGGAGGCTTTTTTGGACCAGAATATCTACATGAATTTCCGTGAACTTTTAACGCATCTTCTTTTGTGGACAAATTTTGTTTTTCCGGTATTATTCGCGAAACATTAATCTAAAAACAAAGAAATTGATAATAATAAAGACAAAAATATGTCATAAGTATGGAAAAATATGGAGAAATCAGTAGTATGAAATACACCAATATAACGTCCCCCCATTTTTCCTTTATTTTTTAAGGTATATGAAATTTAGGATATATTATACTCTCACCGGGAACTGCCATTAGTCGTATACGGAAAAGTATACATGGAAAAAAATTGAAAATTAGGAGAATGTCTAAAAACCAATAGGGCAAACTCAACTAAAATATTTTCATTCTTCTGACACTATATATTACTGCTTTTCGGATTATACATCAAACTTTAGGGTTACTTTGTATCAGATTCCCTGTAGCTAGGAGTTATAGATTTCGAGATATTAATTTTTTTAGTAAAATTTTTACAGATGCAAGAGTTTACGGAAATGTCAGTAACTTTTTTGGAAACGAAGATGTGTTCATAGATTAAAAATGTAATACTAAGTGTTTCATATTTGCTGTTACATTTTGACTTCCTCAAAGAGCAATAACTTTTTTAAGTCAAATGGAACACTCTGTATTTTTTTAGTCCTGACGGGTGCAGGTTGAAATTATTTTTCAAATCATATAAGCATTGTTAGGATTACAGCTACTACTTTTGGAGATATTTGCAATTCTCTACTATAGGGGCGTACCTGATCTGTATTCGAATTAGCCATGATTAATATTATTTGAGATACATACAACTGTGTGAATTTGACATAACCCAATAAATTTTTCAAATCATTGTTAAGGATCGTGATTCCAATCATGCCGACTCCTTAACAGTTAACACAGCAGATCTGCTACACCTTTAATAGTAAAAATTGCAAATATCTCCAAAAGTAGTAGCCGTAATGGTAACAATGCTTATATGATTTGAAAAAGAATTTCAACCTGGACACTACAGAGTAAAAAAATACAGAGTGTTCCATTTGACTTAAAAAAGTTATTGCTCTTTAAAGATGTCAAAATGTAACAGCAAATATGAAACACTTAGTATTGCCTTTTTTTAATGTATGGACCCATCTCGTTTGCTATAGTCCATTCTCTTGATACAAACCAAAAATTAACCCGATATGGGGTTTCCGAAAAAAGTTACAGATATTTCCGTAAACTTTTGCATCTGTGAAAATTTTACTAAAAAAATAATATTTTTATAATTTAACTTTTAGTTTTTCATTAAATTGTTCTACGACGGTTCCGATTTATTCCAATACTAGAAAAATTTAAATTCCTTCAAAAATACTAAATTACATGATTTATGAGCAAATCAAGTTCTTCAAAATGGTTTTTGCGGTAAAACTAAATTGTTTTAAAATAAACCATTCATTAGTACCACTAATAAGGGATTTATTTATCCCTAGGATTAAAATTTGCATTAAAAGCAGTCAAAATTTAAGCTAAAAGAAATTGAGAAAACACAATTTTGTTCTACTTAGATGTAAAGAAGTTAATAAGGATGCTTTAAAACAGAAATAAAATTATTCTTGTTGTTTTTTTCGTGTTTTTATTGTGTCTTTAAAAAGTTTCTGTTAATTTTATTGAAAATTCTCCAAATTTATACGAGTGTTAAAAAAATGGATATGTTAAGTATTTATGAGGAATCCAGAAAAAATGCAGCCCAACAATGATCAACATGAGAATTTCTTTATTGACGAAGGAACAGAAATTTTGTTTTGACTCGAACATATGTTGTTTATTTAAGGCAAATTGGGTTTGAATTAAGAATCAAATCATCAAATAATAAGCCGAATTATGCACAAACACAAGTTTAAACCTTTCAAATATAAATTGCACTAGCATTTGTACGGAGGTTATTACGAACGTAGGATGGAATATTGCAATTGGATTTTGCAGAATAACGTGCAACCAAACTATAATTTTTTGTAAAATATTTTATCGACAAAATACAAGATACTGGCTACAAGAAAATAAAAATTTATTACGGGAGGGTAACTTTCAAGTGAGATTTGCCTTGAACGTTTAGAATAAACGGTTATAGAAACATTGGCGCAATAATATTTGAAGTACCTCTAACTGGAGCCAGGTACTTGGGTTTTCTCGAAAATGAAATTATGGACAGTTTAGCTAAATTGCCTCTCCATTTACGACGGGAAATGTATTTCCAACAAGATGGAGCTCCTCCCCATAATTTATTGGTCCAATAATATTGGAAGTACCTCTAACTGGAGCCAGGTACTTGGGTTTTCTCGAAAATGAAATTATGGGCAGTTTAGATGAATTGCCTCTCCATTTACGACAGGAAATGTGTTTCAAACAAGAGGAGCTCTACCCCATAGTTCAAGGATGGTAATAGATTACTTTTAGCGCAAACTTTCAGAGAAAAAGTAATTTCGACGAATAGTTCTGTGAGGAAGCCTTCAAGTCACTTGATTTTCTACCCCTTGATTTCTTTGTTTGAGACCATTTAAAAAACATTGTCTATGTAACCGCTGTTACTACCCGTGACGACCTGGAGCTACGATTAAAAGGTGCAATCGATAACATAACGACCCAGCAATTGCCGAACGTTCTTCGAGATTCAGCTATGAAGAGTTCAGAAGTGCATTGACGTTAATGGACAACATTTTCAACAAATGATGTAATGTTTGGAGTTCATTTTTGATGTTTCAAGGCACCTTATTAACTTATTACCGTTTAATTAGAACAAAATTGTGTTTTCTTGTTTTTATTTAGCTGTAGTTTTGATGGTGTTGATCGCAAATTTTAATACTAGGTATGAATATTTTTCTTATTAATAGTACTAATGAATAGTATCATGGTACCAATTTGGTTTAATTTGGAAAAAATGAGTCATCGAGATTTATTTATTTTATTTATTCGTATTATTGTATTGTGATGTAAGTGTTATGTATGGTGCCCTAGAAGATCAGTATAAACTTGTATAGTGTGGTGACAAAACCGTGTGCAATTGTAGATTGTTTCGTCTTGGTAAAGCATTTGCTTCAAGGTTTAGGAAAAACACTAAAACTTAAACATGTCAACCCTTACCCACCTTAGTATTAATATGTAATAATATTAGTTAAGTGTGTAAACATTATAGAAGGTAAATAGAACATAAAATATAACAGCACAGCCATTGCACGACGAAATATAATGGACCTGTCCAAGCCCCAGTCACGACAATGACGAAAAAAATAGTAGGTTAAAGAAACAGATAATCAGGACAGAGAATGCAAAATGTTGCTGAACTTCAGATGTCCTTCAGATTCGTAAGCCATTCATCCGTTAAATTATGAATGTTTACAAACCTTACTTTAAACTTTGTTAATTGGCAATCCTCTACAATATGTGTATCTGGTTCATTTCCACAGTCACAATTTGTATTAGAAATCGGAATCCTATTTAAACAACATAGAGTTGCATTTTGAATAGCCTGTTCTTATGCGATTTACTTTTGACCAAGTTTTTCTTTTTTGGTCAAAGTCCGGGACTTCTATTGTTGGATCATCAATGAGATATTTATTAAAAACATCAACTCCAGACCATATTTTTTTCCACTCTTCAACTTCAGAAAAAGCCGTACTTAAGTAGTCTTGTAACCATATAAAACTTTGAGATTTAAGTCTTTTGGCATGAGGGTTGTTAATGTCATTCCAAATTGGTAAGTTTTTGTTGAGTTGGCATTTATCCCATTCTCGTTTTAACGCAGTTTTTCGTCGAATGTTCGATGTAGTAATATTACAAAGAACAGGAAGCCAATCGAGAGGAGTAGATTTAATGGTTTCACTAATTATACGCATAGTACAATTCAACTGGGCATCAATTTTTTGTGTATGATTACTATTCAACCAGAAAAGTTCAGTATTCTGCTGTAAAATAAATTAATACAAATGCAGCTGTACCAAGTGTCTTTGCATCTGCTTCCCAAGTTTTTTCTTTATTACTTAAATGAAAACAAGAAACTTCCGTCTTTTTAAGATTGGGGCATAATAACCAATTTGTGAAATAATTTTCCATAATAACTAAATCATCAGAAGCTGTCTTTCAATTTCGAAAAACTCCGAATGTTGAAATGAATTTGCCATATCATCGGCGTCGACTAATTTTCGACATTGTAAAGGAAGGAAGATCAGAAATCAGCAAAAACTTACCAATTTGGAATGACATTGAGAACCCTCCTTCAAAAGACTTAAATCTCGAAGTCCTATATGGTTGCAAGACTACTTAAGTACGGCTTTTTCTGAAGTTGAAGAGTGGAAAAAAATATGGTTTGGAGTTGATGTTTTCAATAAACATCTCATTGATGATCCAACAATAGAAGTCCTGGAATTTGATCAAAAAAGAAAGATTTGGTCAAAAGTAAAGCGCATAAGAACAGGCCATTCAAAATGCAACTCTATGTTGTTTAAATGGGATGCGATTTCTAATCCAAATTGAAATTGTGAAAACGAACCAAAGACCGTTACACATATTGTAGAGGATTGTCAATTAACAAAGTTTAAAGGAAGGTTTATAAACATTCACAATTTAACGGATGAAGCTATATTATGGTTTACAAATCTATAGGGCATCTAAAGTTTAGCAATATTTTGAATTCTCTGTCCTGATTATCCGTTTTTCTATTATTTTTTTTGCTATTTCTTTAACCTACTATTTTTTTCGTTATTGTCGTAACTGGCGCTTGGACCGGTCCATTATATGTAGTCATGCAATGGCTGCGCTGTTATATTTTATGTTCTTATTTATCTTCTATAATGTTTACACACTTAATTAATATTATTACATATGAATACTAAGGTGGGTAAGGGTTGGCATGTTTAGGTTTTAGTGATTTTCCTAAACCTTGAAGCAAATGCTTTACCAAGACGAACCAATCCACAATTGCACACGGTTTTGTCACCACACTGTACAGGTTTATACTTATCTTCTGGGGTACCATACATAACACTTACATCACAATACAATATTTAAAATGTACCATACGAATAAACAAATAAACAAATATGGTAGAAAACGATTATTTTTTTCTGGTTGAGAAAAAAAAACGGAGTATTGCCTCTTGAACAATTTCTAGTACAGAAATACAGAATAAAAATTACTTCAGTTTGTTATGTATCCACATGAGAGTACGGTCACAGTAATGTTATAGGGATCAAGTTATTATTGATTTTTGTTTATTATGAACTTCAGTTATCAAAATCTTTTATAACATTATTTCTTCTTAATGTTTTTTATGTACATACATATACAAAATACAATCAAGTACCAGTGTAAAGTAAGCCTTTAGTACCTAATTGAACTACCAACAATAAACCAAAAGACATTAAATGGTGGCAGCGAAAAATCGCGTTGTGAGTTATTTTGTGTTGTACTAGAAAATAAAAAAGATGTCTGATCACGCAAAGGCACCCGAGGAAATGAATTTTAAAGGAAACGTGGCCAATAACTGGAAGTTATGGGAACAGAAATTCAATCTCTATCTAATCGCCAGCGGTAAAAGTAACAAGATTAACGACGTGAAAGTTGCAATTTTGCTTAACTTTTTGAGCGATGGAGGTATTCAAATTTATAATACTTTTGAATATGAAAAGGAATAGATGATAAGATACTGTCCATAGTTTTAGAAAAATTTCGCAACTACTGCAACGTTGTAAAAATATTTTAAATTTTTTAAAAGAGATCAGGCAGAAAATGAAACTGTTGATCAATTCGTAACGGTTCTCAAACAATTAGCTGCCTCGTGTGAATTTAAGGAACAGGATGTTTTAATGACTGGTTTTGGGAATACGAAATCATCGTATACAGGAAAAACTGTTGCAAGATGGGAATTTGAAACTGAACGAAGCAATACAAATCTGTCTGTCAATGGAAACAAGCGCCGCTACACAAAAAGAAATTATCAAGGAAATTAGTGCAGCGATTTGTTTCGTGAATACACAGAGAACCTCTGGAGGTCAATCTTCAGGACATAACAGAAAAACATCGGGATTTAGGAACAGGGAAGCTGCTACCCAAGAGATAGCAGGTTTCATAAATGCGATAGGTGTGGGCTTAATCACTCTTAAGGTAAGTGGTGTCCAGCTTACAATCGCGAATGTAGTAGGTGCGAAAAGAAAGGTCATTACCGCAAATTTTGTAAAATCGTTATGTGCATCAGATCGATGATATCGATGATAACACCGAAGGCGATGATAACACAGAAGGTAATAATGATGACAGTGACAATATCGACAATCACGAAAACCAAATAGTGTGGATAATTTCGGATATTTTAAATCTAAGTGATTTTAAGAAACCTAAAATGGATGCACAATTGTTGCAGAAAACCAAGACTACGCTTTCATCTTATTCCGGTCATAGAATTACGATATTAGGTCGAGTACATCTGAAATGTAACTTTAATGATTCCAACGGTAAGAAATTATTGTTTTACGTTCTTAACTCGTCAACACAAAGTTCTATTTTGGGACTAGCTGGATCGAACGAATTTAAGATAATCAACCGTCGTGACGCGTTCAAAAAGTGTGAATCTATTAAATTCGATCGAGCTACAAGTGAATCCACAACTTTAAACATTCTTCGCAATTACGATTAATTATTTTCGAAGTCATTAGGAATGGTAAACCGAGAATATACAATTACATTGCAAGCATGTGCAGTTCCTCATATTGCAGCTGCTCGTAAAATACCAATTGCATTACAAAAGAAGGTTAAGGATAAACTTGATCAAATGGCAAAAGAAAATATAAATGTACCAGTAAGTGAACCAACTGATTGGGTACATCCAATAGTGATTGTGCATAAATCAAATAATAACTCACCTCACGATATTCCAGATCTTCTGTGGGAAAAAATTGGAATTGATTTCAAGACACAAAATAATCTAAACTTTATCGTAATTGTCGACTACTATATCAAATTTGTGGTTGTAAACAAATTAACAAATAAAACTGCTGAAAGTGTCATATCTTCACTCAAGAACATATTTGCTATGTTTGGGTTACCTTTAGAAATATTTTCCGACAATGGGCCTTCATTTTAATTGTACCGAATTCGCCAAATTAGCAAAAATGTACAACGTTAAATTAACAACTTCCAGTCCGTTGTACCATCAGTCTAATGGAATGGTAGAAAGAGCAATTCAAACTGTTAAAGGAATTCTGATTAAATCTTTTGGAGAGGGAGAGGATCCATTCTTGTCAGTTTTAAATTATAATGTTACACCAAAACCAAACTTACCGTCCCCAAGTGATCTTCTTTTGGGAAGAAGACTTCGTACTACTCTGCCAGTAGGAAAACAAATTGTTAAGCCGAAATATTCGATTAAAGGGGTAAAGCAAGCACTAAAGGCAAATCAAATGATTCAAAAACATTATTATAATAAATCAACTGTAAAACAGCCGGCGCTTAAACCAGACCAACCCGTTCTTCTTCAACAAAACATTCGAAATTGGAAACCAGCGGTTGTTACCGAAAAAAACTGGACCAAACGATTATAATGTGCTAATCGGCGATACACGGTACAGACTAAATCGCTCCCAGCTGAAACCTATAAGAATACTTCCGTCACCATATGTGCTGAATCAAATTCGTCCGGAAGCGAAAGAAAACAAGAAAGAAAATTCGGCTACTAAAGAAAATAAAATGATGGACTTTTCAGAAAATAACAGAAAATAAAGCCCCCTTTAGTATTAGATTTGTAAGTGAAGAAGTTTAAATCATTATTATTTAAAAAAAAGGCCGTGTTATGTATCCACATGAGAGTACGGCCACTACGAACTTCAGTTATCAATGTCAATCACGTTTTTATAACATTATTTCTTCTTAATATTTTTTTATGTACATATACAAAATACAATCAAATACAAGTGTAAAGTAAGCCTTTAGTAATTGAACTACCAACAATAAACCAAAAGACATTACACAGTTTATCCTAGCATTTTTATTATTCATCCTGACAATAAATTTAAGTATTTTGATAGGTGTTTCCACTATTTGGGCCTTCTTTGGAGCTGAGGTAATATCGGGTCTTGACACACCAATACCTCTAAAATCTTGAAAAAGACTGGACTGATGCCAGTACAGTGTTTCATTGACCCGATATTACCTCACTTCCAAAGAAGGCCAAAATATTAGAAAACCTATCAAAATACAGAATTAAGAAGTTTTTACTATCAATCAATCGTCACCACACTATACAGGTTTATACTGATCTTCTGGGGAACCACACATAATACTTACATATACATCAGAATACAATATTTAAAATGCTCCATACGAATAAATAAATAAATAAATAACCATCAATCAATAAATTTACGTTACAAACTAAATAAGTTCAGATTTTCTTACTTATCTTATTCTGCTTGGAATTGTCAGACGTACCAAAAATGCATGTATATTTGCAATACATAAAAACGTAGTGTTTCTCAAATTTTTTGTTTTAATGCAAAAAAATATTGTTAAAAAAAATTCGTAAGTTTCCTCTTCACCCTTTGGGTGAAGCGTTGAAACCTTCCCTAAATGAAAGAACATTGTGTTTAGTCTTTAAACTTAGCGTAAAACACTTCTTCAAGGCTTAATTGCTGTATGCGGATGAGTATCACTATAATAAAAATTGCGTCAAAAGTTGTCAACGGTCTGACGTCTGCTAAACTTCTTGTGGAACTTAAAGGTTTTCAGAAAAAGTGTTGGAACGCTTTTATTGCAAATTTAAAGGATTTCTATAAATGAATCTTATTGAGTTGGCAAATAAATAAACAAAATTAATGATAAACGGCGAACAACACACACTTACAACCAGGGATATAATTACAACGGAACAATGAAATAACTAACACTATCAATTTAAGCTGCAAATTTTCATTTTTTTTTAATTTTCCAACGCTCACCTGATAAGACGAAAAAAATATTTTTTGCCAAACTACAAGAAGTTTAGCAGACAACTTTTGACGCAATTTTTATTATAATGATACGCACCCGTATACATCAATTGAGCTATTAGGGGGGCTACTGTATAAACTGCAACTGTTTTGGCATCTTACCTACCTAAAGTGTTGACAAATGTTTTTGAGCAATCGAGTGTATAAAATTGAATTTTTTCGATCATTCAAGCCTGTTGTTAGATTATCTGGTAGCAGATTTAAAGAACTTTTGATTCAGCATATATTTTGTGTAAAATCAGTACTGGGATTAGTCAAGACTCTCAGGAACATTACGTTGAACCTCACCTAAGGGGTGAAGTGGAAATCGGCGGATTTTTTCATCAAATGTGCTGTTTTAACATATTCCGCTTGATTACCAGGTAATGTTAAAATTCTTTTCGAAAACCCCGTATTTGCGAGATATTTACAAAAAAAAATTATTTTCCTCCACTTTGAAACCACATAAATATTAGTAGGGGTCGCATCGTTAGAGACTTTTAACGCAATGTATACAGGGTGTAACACAAAGAGTTTTGATTAAAAGTTATGGAATTTTATTAGAGTTTTGAAATTACAAAATTAGTTTTTGAGAACTAAATTCAAATGTAATAATATCATCATGAGGTACTTCCGGTTATGCCGGAGGTGGAATCCATCTTGTTTATTTTAAATGGAAATTCGTACTTTTTATTTTGTTTTAGAATTCTGCGGCAAATTATAGGTAGAATTTGTGTACTATATGTTATACCTAAAATTAACCATTATTGAAATATTTTCATATTTTAAAAATTTTATTTAAATACCGAGTTCTCAAGAAATAACGATGTTCCTCGTTATTATCATGATATTATTATCATGATATTATTATATTTTAATTTAACGTTCTCGGAAACCACTACTGGTGCAATGTCAAAACTCTAATAAAATTGTTTCTTCAATAAATTCTAATCAAAACTCTTCGTATTACACCCGGCAATACCGAGTCGTAGCAAAAATCCAGCCGTATCTGAATTTTTCCGAGGTTTCCTAATGTTTTTGTCTAATTTGACTTGGCTAACAATGATTAAGTACTAATAATTGATGGTAAAACAATGCGGGTTTTTTTCACAAAAATCCAAATTTTAACAAGTGTTCTAGATTTTTCTACAATGTACAAACTTATAATATTATGATTTTCATCTTTACTTAACTTTACTTTTTGAAATTTTAGTTTTGAATAAAGAATAACAAACAAAAATAAATTAAGAAAATTGATGTGAATTAAAATTTATATCACTTGTAGGTAGGTAATGTGTATTATGTATAGAATTAAGGGTATATATCTAAAAAACTTACTTTTTGTTGTTCGAAGTACTGCTTTGGAATAGTTTCAGCTATATAAACGTGATTAAGTTTTCCATTCGAAGATCTATCATGTTTAATTTGAGCAGCATGTTGTTCACTAATCGCACAATCTACAAAATAAGAAAAAACTGCTTTAAGCCAGGGCAGACACAATTCCATACATAGTTTATAGTGGTTAGGTACTTTATGTAAACAACTTTAAAAAACAACAGACGTTTCTAAATATATCAGAAAATTACTAAGCGATTGTTGACAAAACAGGTGAAATAGTCAACAATTTTACCAAAACAAAATTATTTATTTACAAACAAAACTTGGTTTTACGTGCAAGTGCGGAATACAAGTTCATAAGGTGTAACTACATCGATTAACGAGTGAATATAAGAATAGAAAATGAAGTTAAATAACCTGGTACTGGTGGTAATTCGTGAATCCTGTAATTTAACAACCAAGATAGGTTTCCATCGGTACAATCACTCTCAACACCACTATCAGAACTTCTAGGACTTGGTGTGACGGAAGATCCCATATCAAATTTTTGTGAAGATTTCATCAATTTGTTGTCCCAGGTATTCTGAATAGCTTGCAGCTCTTCTATATTTACGTTATGCATTTCAGCAGTAATATTAGAAGTTTTGGTAGAAGTGTCCCAATTACCATTGAAAACAACCAGCTAGAAGTGTAATTAAGAGTTAAGTACTTTTATGTCGTTGTGAAACTGATGATGATAGTTCGATAATTAAAGGAGTACCTCTTTCTTCATGTTATTAGGCGGATTGTAATTTTTCTTTTATTAATTTGAGGTAAGGAACAATTCTTTTTTTGAATTGAATTGTGGTTACGATATGGTATTGTAGAACGCACATAAGTGGCATCTGTGCCAGTTTCGACATCAAATTCTTTCCATTTTATGATAACACCATTTCTGCCATTATAAATATCCCTAGGTTGGAAATTTCTGTCGCGAATAATTAAATGATTGTTGGAGGTGCTCATTAAAACAATTATTATGGTCAAAACTAACAAATACCACAAAGCTCGGATGCAGATTGACAGTTTTTGAAGAAACAAATGAATGATTTCTTTTTATCATTATAGTCGACTGTTCTTAGAAATTTAATTTTTAAAAATACTTACCAAATACAGAGTCACTTTAAATTTACTTTTGTAAATTTTATTTATTTAATTTGTACTCATTCGATAAATTAATCAGACCGCCGAATGATTTGAACTGAAGAATTTAGATAACTAAAAAGCTTCTTATTCGTGATGAAATTATAGTTTGCGCTTGCGTTTAAACAGACACATATTTGAATTATAAACCACCCCTCTAAAACTAATTTTAAATAAATAGTGGGCAATTATTGTAAGAATTCTTTAAAATAATACACACAAGTTCTCATAACGTAATCCAAGTCTGATTATTTTGAAATTAAAATTATTGAACTAATAAAAAAAATAAATAATATATATAAAATTTACAGTACATTACATTATTAAAAAAGTAGGAAGTAGGGGAAAGTAACGCCTTCAATTTCACGGTTCAAAAACTTTTATAAAATTAAATTCGTAATCATAATTCCTTGTTTGATACCAATGTGAATTTTTCTCAATCCGGACCACTAGGTATGTAAAATTTAGCAATTTTATTAATCAGCTCTCGCACACGTACCTAGTTGTATATTTAAACCTTAAATTTGGATATTCCTATAAAATAATTTTTCTAAAGAAGTTTCATTATTTGCCATGTTAAATTTAGGATGTTCGAAATTGTATTATGACATTTATTTGCAGAAATTTCTTAAGGAAAAGATGGTTGAAATAATATTTATAGCCCTCTCCCAAATTTAACAAATAAATTACCCATTTACAAAATTGTAATGACGATAAATAATAAAAGAATAATAAAAAATAAATGTTTTTTAAACAAATTCTATTGGCTGTACCTACACTACTATAGGAAAGTCGCTTTTTTTAATAATCGAAATCAACAAAGAATTATTTTTCAAAGAAACTGCATATATGCCTACTTATGCATTATTTAAATTTTTAAGTGGCCTATGCAAAGATACTGTCGGTATTATGTTTTTAATGACAACTAATTGTTCAACTCTGACTGTTACAAATCCTACTTGGCTGGGGTACTTGGGTAGCTTAACATGGGGTACATACGTATACGTATACGATTATGTTTCGAAAAACTGTCTCGCAAAATACGACTCTTCATCTTAATCTTTAGTGAATGGGGACCCACTACCAACGTCTAATTGAAGGGGTCAATGCTTAGGAGACAGAAAAAACGTTTTCGCGCATTATAAGAAAAAAAAATAATAATTTTGAGTCTAGTGAGTTATTCGTTATTGGAATGTGGACAAATTTTCTCAAAATGATTCATTGCAGCTATTTGACTTATCCCTCCAGTAAAAAAAAAACATGGACATGTCCAGTTCTTGCAAAGTATTTGATATCCGTTTTTAATAATTTTATTGAAGCGTCACATTAGAGTTAATGTAAAATACAAAAAACTTAAATTAAGCTACCAGAAAGAAAAGTTATTACAAGTATGTATATTCACCAAGAATAACATTAGTTATTATCTTCCCATCTTCTAATTCGGAACATGATGTGGCATCTTCTGGAGGAACAAAATTTAAGTGATAGTTTCAAATCTCTGCATAAAACCACTGATCTTTTTGTGGTACATAACTTTCAGACAATGCCATGACATGATCGAACTTTTTCTTTTTCATCTTTCTTCTTTCATGGTAGAAAACCTTTGTATCATCTGGCATAGTGAGAATAATTTCCTTATCTTTTTTCAGCTCAAATTCCTGGAATATCACTGCCGATACTGGTATACTACATAATATTCTTGGCATCTTTGACATGTCATATACAAAGATTCTGTATTTCGAAATTGTAAATTTCCCATTTTTCACACTCGGATTTCTCTTAAATGATGGCAAGAAATGTTCTTTGAAATTAAGGAACATATTCTGATCAGGTACATGAACCTCAAATTTAGTCCCAGATTCTCGAATAATTTTGGTGTACTCATTTGGAAGATTTTATCATATCTTCGCTTTCTCTTCTCAATAGCCGCGAGGCTTCTGTCGCATGGCAGATAACTATGGCCTGGTTCAGGAAAGCGATGGCAAATCATTTTGAACTTTCCCATTTGTACTAGTGTAAAAAGATTGAACCAATGACGTTATTTTTGTTTTGTGACGCACAGTTATCTGAAAGCATGTACAGATCAGTAACTTCTGGTCTTATAATATTCTAGAAAAAAAAAGGTCAGTATGTTGATCACTTCGTTTTGCCCTTTTTCAGCAATAGTTTTGTCATATAGAAAAAAATAAATTCTGCCTGTGCTTCCCACATGGATACAAAAGTTATAGACCCACATTTGAATCTTATAGAAAACATCTCCACTTGACGCCACTGGCAATGGCAAATTTTGCTGATAGTCAAACGTTATAACTTCCATATGAGCGGCAGTTCTTGATAGCTGTGATTTTTCTTTAAGATCTTCGTAAAAAGAAGTCTGCCGTGGTAGCACTGTCAATTTTTTTGCTCAGTTTATCACATGTTTGACACGTATCGGATTTTGGGTTTGCGAATAAAATATTAAAGTTTTCTGTAAAGTATTTTCAAAAAAATTCGTATTTCACAACAGGTTTAAAATTGTCAATCTTTTCGTTTATTTGCAGTATTGTAAACTGATCAGGTTCGTACTTTTCTAGATACAACTCGTGTTGCTTTGCAGTACTTAGTAAAGGTGATAGGTAGTACTTTTGGGAAAACTCATTATATGATCGTGTATGTGAGAAACTGTTACTGGTGGAATTTTGTTTGGTTTACTATCATGTGGTCCTCTTTTGTCGGGGGGGTGGGTGTAGGGTGGCATTAATTTTTAAGTGATTTATTAGCCGATTTATTGTACCTTTTTTTAAACCATGAATAGCAAGCAGTGTATTTTTGCAGATATGAAATTATGGACACCTTCTTAAATCTTGAATAGAAAATGAATCCAGTTCAGAGAAAGAATAAGATAAACATGTACAATACTTACAGAAAATGTACAACATACACTCTTTGGTTTAGTGGGTTGGTCTATACGTTGTCTGTTGCGAGAAACAGCCTTCACGGTAATGTTACGACATAAATAAGAATCCTGGAGATCCTTGCTGGGCAATTTATAGAATTCATTAAAAATGTTTTGTCGAGCGTTAGGCGTGATTCTATCAAACCATTTCAGTTTGCAGTTGCATGTTTGAAGTACTCACATATTCTTTTCCTAATGTTCGACGTTCCTTTTGTATGTTTCGTCTCCATTCTTTTGGTTTTCTCAACCGTTTTCTACTTCTACTTTTGTTTTCATTGAGGTTAGATTCATTCGTATCAGTGTCTTCTGAGCTCCTCTTCTACTGTTTCCTCTGGTCTATAATCATGATCGATCTCATAATTATCTCCACTTAATTTTAGATACCCACAATGTCATGCAAAAAATAGACATGTCCAGATGATGTCCACTTTATGCAACGTATTGTAGGGTAGACAACTTACAATACATATCTGTAGAGTTGCTAGTAGGAATAGAAGTATCGTTGTTGCATAGGTCGATGCACAACTTCATAAAGGACATGTGCATTCATAAAACTAAATTTAAAAAAAAAAGTGGACATGTCCACTTCTTGCATTGGGCTCTTCAATAACACTCACCTCAAGATTGGAGGAGCACATTTGTGGTTGTTTAATTTTTACACTTTACAAGATAGAAGGACTATTTTTTCTCGAAAAACTTTTTTCTAACTCACGTTTCTATGATTCTAGTGATAACAAAGGTCTTCCAGTATTCAACCTTTTTTTTGCAATAATCTTACCTAATTTTGGAATCGGCATAATATTGTAACTGATGAAGGCTGTGCCTTTGCTTCTTTTGTTTCTCCTAAGATTCAACTTTGGTCAGTGCCCGGACCTTACAACGTCTCACTCACTAAACCGTCTGTACTTAACAATAAAGTTGCAAATTCTTATATAGTATATATTTTGGGCTAATATATAAAGTATACATCTACACTATTCTGTTAGATAATTGTTTATAGCTGTAGTCAAAACTATAACGCATATTACAACTAAAATTGTTTACCCAATCTCCGTTTGTCGAACCTCTTGATCTAGGGCTTGTTTCTCTTCTAAACCTCTAGATGACATTGCTGTTCGTACTCCCTCATTCCACGACCGTCTAGGTCGTCCATGTTTACGTTTTCCAGGTAGTTGCCATCGAAATATTCTTTGCGGCCACCGGTTGTCGTCCATCCTCATTAGATGTTTAAACCATTTTAAGTCCCTTCTTTCTATTGTTTCTGCCACTATTTAATTAGTTTTCATTCGATGTCTAATTTATTTTATGCGACAGTTTCTAAACCGAAAATTTTAAACACCTTTTTTTTCACTTTTCCGACGAATTAGAGTTAGTACCATTAACTGGGGTGGCTTTGTGACAGATTTAGCAGTTTTTGTCGATTAAAAATTCTATTTTATAAAATTAAAACATCTGATACATTACAAATGAAGCTTCATCATTTGGCTACTAATATACCCAGATAGTAAACCTAACATTTGACAGAAAAAAATTATTCACAAAAATATTTGACCTCACTAAATGGGGTGACTTTGTGACACCTACTACTTTTCATGCAAATACAAAATCACTGTTTAGCCGGATGAGTTTATGACAAGTAATGGTCTAAAAGTATGTCCTTCATATTGGGACTGTCATAAAGTCATCTCCTAAACGGTGATCATATAAAAATGTGTGTCACGAAGTGTACCCAAAAAATACCACTAAACGTGCAAAAATAATATTTAATTTAATTTAAAAATAAATATTTAACGAATTTTTGCGGTAGATACATTGTGTCACAAAGTCACTGGTTGTCCCAAAGCCACCCCAGTTTACGGTACGTTATAATGAAGCAAAAAAAAATGTCCGACGGCCAGCCGGCCGTATGTAAACAAGATATCAAGAAAACCAGCCGTCCGATTTTTATGAAACTTTGTACAAGGGCCTTATTTATAAATCCAAAGATCTGATTCAATTTTAGGCATAATCTATGTAGCCAAAAGAGCCGTTAACTTACACAGATTTTTGAATTTTTAAATATTTAAATAAATATTCATTTTACACATTTTGTTTCAAATAAAAGTTATTTATAATTTAATTATCCATAACTTTTGTTCAAATTATTTTTTGATCCGATAAGTAATTATTGAGATATAACAATTACGTGACACTAATTATTGTAACAATATCTCCACTAATATAAATTTTACAAAAAAAGTTGAGGAAAAAAAAATACTTGTTTATTATCTATTGAGAGGTTTTTATCCTACCATAAATGGAGTTCAAAGCGCCCACAATTTTCCTACTTTGTTCAATTATTCTGTTTCTTATTTCTTCGAATCTCAAGCCATTTGTATCGAATGTAGCTCCGAGGTACTTAAAACTGTGTCTCTAATTAATCTGTACGTCATCATCGACAATAATGTCAAAGTGTGTTTCTTATTAATTGCTAAATATTCACTCTTTTTAAGACTGACTTGCAATCCCCATTTTTTACATTTTACATAAAGTATTCTGATCATACATAAATGATTCAAGTCCTGTTCTAATTAACCTTTCTTTAATATTAAGATGTTCGGTTTCAATATTATTACTTAGTTCTAAATTATTTAACTATTCTGATATAGTCTTCTAAATGCTGTCTTTTGTGATAAATGTAATTTAAATTTTTATTTCTATTTCTGTGTATGGTTCTAGATCTGCCACTTTTGTTTTCCTTGTTAATACGTTCCCATAAGATCATATTTTAGTTATTAACAAGAAATGGTCTGTTCTACAGTTTGCACTACGTTTAAAGCGGCAATCGTAAGTTTTCATGTGTGTTTTACGTTTCACAATAAAATACTCTGAGTAGATGATTTTTCATTCATAGAGGCTCTTTCCCATATGTACTTGCCCTTATGTACATATTAACAACATTAGACGTATTGTACACTGCGATCATTAAATGATGTCCATACGATACTACTTTCCGCCGTTGATATCAAATGTTTAGTTTGTCATTGAAGTTAGCTAAAAGTAAATGTCAAATAATAGCAAATGTTTTAATTAAACTTTCTATGTTATATATCCTCACAAGTTCTATTAATGAATTTTTTTATAATTTGTCATTTTAAATTAACCTTAAATCAAGTTATAAATGATCAACAGATTATGCTCCTAACTTCAGTAGGAATTTTAAAGATAATGGAAGCAAATATAGATAAATTGGGAATTGAAAGTAGTTTTTTTTAGACATTACTAAATGATCTCCCGGTATTATACAGGGTGTTCGGCAGAAGGGTGAACACAGGAAATGACACATAGGTGGGGTCTTCTCCTATGTGCTCAGCCCATAAAATTTGACCTAGGTCTTACTTTGGGTTTTACCCGATTTTTAAAAAAAAAGCCGACTTTCGCCGCTTTCACACCTTTAAACTTCCATAAGTTTCCTTTTTATTGACAAGTCTGGTAACAATTATTTTTTTTCTGATCTTGATACATAGTAGGTCTTCAAGTAATCAATATTTTTTGTAAGAATGCCGGTTAACAAAAATAGGAGCTTCTAAACTACAAAAAGAGGTAAGAAAATTATTTGAAGACGAACTTTGCATTGAAAATGAAAAAAAAAAACTAGAAGAGATCGATGGCTTCAGATTTTATGTAAACATCTCTACTGTATGCCCTTTCTAACGGTATGTGATTTTATGTTATTTTTTAAGAATAACTGGAGTTATTCGTAAATTTTTTCAAATCAGACGATTTTGACGAAACCCTACTTTTGGAGAAAATTAATTGTTTGACAAAAATTAAACAAAAGTAGGACCTACTATGTATCAAGATCAGAAAAAAAAATAATTGTTGCCAGACTTGTCAATAAAAAGGAAACTAATGGAAGTTTAAAGGCGAAAGTCGACTTTTTTTTTTAAAATCGGGTAAAACCCAAAGTAGGGCCTAGGTCAAATTTTATGGGCTGAGCACATAGGAGAAGACCTCACCTACCTGTCATTTTTCTGTGTTCACCCTTCTGCCGAACACCCTGTATACTTCTTGCCAGGAAAGAACATCCCTGCGTCATAAGTATAAGCTGTGTATAAGCATATGAATCAATATTAAAAACTAAAACAATGTTGGCAAGGTGTGTGGTTTTCAGTTGAAATACTAACCTTAAAAAGTAACAATTGGCAGTAATTTATAACCGCAAAAATACAGAATGAAGCAAGAATAGCACGTTTCAGTCAAAGCGATGTAAGAGAAAAAAGTGTTATCTTTATCTATCAGTTTTACCAACACGAACCTTCAAAAATACTCTGAATTTTAAATTATCACCAAAAGTCAACCCAAGCCACAGATTATTAACCTTTTCTGTAGCCATGTTGATATCTTAATAAAAAATAAATTACAGGTACTTAATAAAACAATTTTAAATACTTACAGAAGACAGAGGTAATAGTAAACAATTTAGTCTTGAAAAAAGCAGCAAAACGATCAAAAGAAGATAAAAACCACGCAGAACAAACCCAAACACAAAACTCAAACGAATAATTAAAAATTTTAAGGTTAGCTTGACTTGGCTTGATTTTTGGTGATAATTTAAAATTTAGAGTATTTTAGAGGATTCGTGTTGGTAAAACTGACAGAAAAAGATAGCACTAGGGCGAAACTTTTTTCTCTTACATCGCTTTGACTGAAACGTGCTATTACAGTGACCAACATTTGACAGAACGTCAACTTAAATGAAATTGAAGTCAATTGAGTAACTTTATTCATAACACATACAGTACATCTTCCCTCTTTATTTTACACATATCTATGTCTTATTCATAGAATGATCGATACGTTATTTCGTACATCGGAAAATAATGACGCAAGTATCTTCTTTGGTGGCACCATGTTTACTAAATATGTAATACTGTTGCATTTTAAATGTATTAGTAATAACAAATAAAATTGGTTTCTCTAATATATCCATTGTTTTTACTAATAGTAAGAGTATTTAACACAGGGGTGGGGGCGCAAATACTTACTTTTGCACGAACCAACTTCAAGCCTAGATCCGGCCGTGATGTCGTGTTAATAGAAAAGGAGCAGGTTGCTAAAATGAATGATGGTTATTTAATATTTTTTTTCTATTACGAAATTTTTACAGCTTCGTTTCCGCATGTAGACAATACTGTAATAGAACTTCTTTGCTTACTGTTTCAGAGATTAATAAATTTTAATAATAAAAGCAGCGGAGCGCTTCTAACCTTATAATATTAGAACTATATTACAGGGAAATAGAAATAAATAGTATAAAAAGGTGTGTTACAACTTCTTTTTGTCGCACTCAGACATTTGCAGACCTCTTTTCAGTCGGTCTACAAACTTTGTCAAAGTGCCATTGTCGTGACAATTGTATTTCAGTATACTGCAGTATAAATGCTTTTGTAAAATTTACGGCCAATATTTCAGTCTCTGGTTAAGTTTAATTTCCAGGGAAGCAATTGTGACAACAATTATTACTATGACAGTAAACAAGTAAACCCAAAAAGTTAACCCATGACTGAAATACTGGGGTTAAACGTATTAAAAAGTATTCACTTTGACAGATGATTGAGCTGAATACGGTCCTGTGCAAGGGTTATACGAAACGTATTAAATGTTTTCAAAATCATATGGATCGATTAAATAAATCTATATAATTGTTGTTTTTCAAATTGTTAGAGAGTCTCTGACACAGATTTAAAGTTATTTCGACCGACTTCGTAAATTTTGCTTTAGAGGATTAGGTTCTAAATTCACGAACTCGCAGTACGTTCAGAAATAGATGAGTAATTATAAGGTACGTCAATTCAAGAGATTTTCCTTAATAATTGCCCAATAATGTTTATATTTGAGGGTTTTCGTCAATAAACGAGGATTTACGTCACAAATGTTTGTAAAATATTAAACTTTATTCTTATAAAGGAAGGTCAATTGTGAAATATAGGTTAATCCGACATTGAAACACAATTTATCTTGCACCTAACAAAAAGTAATCTTAATTATGTATGACCATCAATAATTAACATTTTGCATCTTTTTGAGTCGTTATTGACAACGACCAAACAGCTAAGTTTTGTAATTTCAGTGAAACACAATGGATGTAGACAATGGACAGTCGGAAGGATCAGGTGGTGTTGACATCGAGCAATCATTGTTGCAACAATTCAGTTGCATGGGTACCACTGATAAAGAGGAGTTAGTACAACAATTACAAAAATTGTTGGGTAGTCAGTTAAATTATTCCACAGCCGTATTCTTTTTAGACATGAATAATTGGTAAAATAATTAAGTTTTAGTACATCTGAATATAGTCCGTAAATTTGTAGGAACCTACAAGCTGCCATATGCTCATACTTTGATGTAGAAGCCCCATCAAAACTACCATCCATGGCTCTAATATCTGATCCTATAGCTAGTGATAGCGAAAGCGTAGAACCTGGTACAAGGTACTAAAATTTTAGCTTCTTTAATTGTATTCAAAACTGAAATGTTTTAGTTTTAAAAAGACTTGGCATGTTACCAATAATGGTATTGAGGCATGGCCTTTCGGATGTTATTTAAAATGTGCCTCGGGCGATGACTTAGGAGCAGGGCCATTACAAGTACCATGTCTTGAACCAGGTGGAGGTACATTTCTAAACATACGAATGACCAGTCCTGCCATGCCAGGTATATACCAAAGTAAATGGAGATTATGCACATCTAGTGGTTCATATTTTGGAGGTGGGTTCAATTTATTTAAACACTTGGTTTTTCATCTACTTCATTTTGGAATTCAAGGTTACTCAACCCTTATCCATGCAAGATAATTTCCACACATAACTGATCTATTTAGTCCTAGTTTGTGAGCTGAGGGCCTACTCAACCCCCTTGCCTGGATAAGGGTTAAGCCAAACTGTCTCTGTTTTACGTTCTGTGAAGTATAGTTTTTTTAAAGATACGAATTATGCTAAAATATCTGTAAACAGATAACTGTTAATGCAGTATACAATAAGAAGAATGTAATGAAAGAAAGATATAAATAATTTCAGCCGTGCCTCCTCGGTGCTCCTTTAGTATCTCGTTTTGTTATCTGGTAGCTGGTTAATCGAGAGATTTTTGATATCTTTTGTGATGTTTTTCTTTTAAGCATCTAGAAAACAAAATCGGGGTTGTTTTAAATGACACAATTGTGGTAATACCTTCATATTCAGTAGTTTGAAGTTTAACACCTTGTTGGTTATCATTGGTATATCAAAATATCGTTGCACGAGTTCTAAGGCTTTCAAATAGGTCTTGATAAATTTATCAGGAAAGGATTTTCAGTTAGCATAATTCCCATCGTGGAATATCAAACGTTTTTAGAACACACTGCCACAGTATACTGTAAAAGATGTATGATAGTTAACAATCTCATAATATGATGTACTCACATACTACAGGATGCTTTTTCAAATATATTCAAATAGATTTGTATCATTTCCAAGTTTTTAATAGTAGTTTTGTTATGTGAGTTGGGTTTATTTATGCACGAGAGTGAGAGAATGCATATGAATTAATTATAACAACATATTATATTCCAGGACCCACCAATCCTGAAAGCTCTGTGATTGCGTCTTTGAAAATTTTGAAAATGCTTTGATATGCGGCCTTAGAGACAGCCGGAACTATCGCACATAGCAGTTTTTATTACATAGTTGAGATATCTACTAGCACACAGTATAGTTCGTTAAAGACGTTTTATTAACTGGAATATCTCATTTCACAGAGTATTCGACAAAAACAATCACTAAATTATTTGAATGAATACATTATTGTACAACTAGAACACATTACTCAAGAGTTGTAAAATAATAGAATAGTCAAAAACTTTCAGTGCTTCTTGAAAAATCTATGAATCTTTTTAGTTCAACAATAAATCCAGCTAATTTATTTAATACTGTTACTTGTAAAGCCGTTTCTGATGAACCTCTAGAATTTTTATGAAGTGTAAGAGAAAAAAAATTAAATTCCTTGAAGAGTTGTGCAATTGTTTACCAAGATTGAAGATACTTATTAAAAGAAATAAAATATAAAATTTTGCAAGCGAATCTTTGAAAAGATCTCACAATACAAGCAAACGTACCACAATCCGAGTAGAATATTTTCCGTCGAATATCGCGTGCGCATGTTCCTTTTAATACGAGTTGCAAGTAATAAAGAAAATGAAAATTGCATTTCAGAAAAAATAGTTCAAACAAAAGTTATAGAAATAAAGTTTGCAACAACTCTTTTCTCATCACTTTTTTTTGTATAATTAATATTGGTGGAGAAATTGTTAAAATAATTAGTGTTCCTTGGTAGTCTATCTCAGTAATTGCATATAGGGTAAACAATAGTTTAAACATCATATTAGCCCATGGACGTCCACTACAGGACATTGGCATCTCGTCAATGGTCGACCCTGTGACCTGTCACTAGTCCCTAGTCTCAACTGTATGATTTTTTTTGTCCATTTTTCATCATTCATTCACACAATGTGTTCTGCTCAATTCCACTTCATCGATGTTATTGTGTGTATGATATCTTTTAGATTTTAGCTCGAGTACGATTCGTCTAAGGAAGCAACAATAATTAGCTTATAAGGTTTAGTTATCTATCACACTTTTGAGAATTATGTAGTAGAAAAGAGACTGAAAATAATATGTCTGTCCATACTTTCAATGCAACGTATGTCGGTTTAATACTGCTTTTAAGATTTGAGTCATGCGCGAGCTCTCGTGATTACTACCATCCTTTGACTGTCCCCTAATCCATTTATTTTCTTTTTTATCTCAAGGTTATTCCTAACATTACAGGTTCGATTTTTCTTTGTGCCACTCTTAACTTTGTAATTGATTGTTTGGTTATTCATTGCTTCAACTCCATACGTGAAAACACCATTGATCGAAATCTTTCTTCTTCACTGAGTTTGGTATTTTGCTTTTAAATGTAGTATTCAGTTTTCCAAAGGCAACCCTACTAATCCTCCTTGTTATTTCTGATGTTTGGTTTTCTTTCACTAGTGATTTTGTGACTGGCATATGTCATATGTAGCTTGTAACTATTTTCATCGGAGGTTGTCGATTATCTATGTTTGTATTTGTCATCATTTTTGTTTTGTTTACATTTGCTTTCAAACCAACCTCCAGGGATTTCAGATATTAAGAGTGATGTCATCGGAAAATCGCAGGTCGTTTAGTTTTTGCTCATCTATATTTATACCCTTACCTTCCCAGAATTCTCAAATAATTATTTTCCTAACAAGTATAGAAAGTAGTAAATAAACGTGCGAGTGCTTGATAGCTTCACGAGTGCAAAGTACGAGCACATATATTTTACTTTCCAACGAGGAATGCTATTTTTTAGACGACTGCTTAATTTTTTGTAAATAAATCGTTTAAATGGTAATGTAAGTATTCGTATTTGCAAAGCTTCAAGCAGATGTGTTTGCTGGCTTGCAACTTCTGTTTGTTTAGCGGCTTCCAAAACTGCTGGTGGCGTACACTGAACGTCATTTTCATTACTACTTAACATTTTGATTTTTGATTATAAGTGAAACGAACTGAAGCTAACTGAATTTAATATAAAAGTGTGAAAATGTAAATACCTACTTGATTTTTGTAAAATAAATATGCCGTTGCTAGGTGCATCTAAGATGTTAAAAAGTTACTAATATGTTAAGAAGGAACTAATGTGTTAAAAAGTAACTAACACATTATTTGAAATTTTCTCGTATAAAGTGGCATTGCGATATAGTCAGTTTCTACAGCAGTCGTCTAAAAAGATGTTTTCCAGCGAAAAAGTTTTGGAGACATTGGCTATCCTTGCCATACTCCCCTTCCTACTTTAAATTTTTCTGTTTTAGTATGTAAGCGGATGCAGGAAGTCGCCTTGTTCTAAATATTTTTTAATAGTTGAATGTATTTTATATCTACTCTGCAGTCTTTTAATGCGTTTATAACTACCCATACTTCGATCGTATTGAAGGTTTTTTTCATAGTCTACAAACGTCATAACTATTTGTTTGTTATATTCATAACAATTTTCTATGAGTACTTTGAGAGTCTGTACATGATCATTGGTACAGTATCCTTGTCTGAATCATGCCTGCTCCAGTAGTTGATAAGAGTCTAATTTATTAGTTAATCTATTTTTAGTATCACTCTTGTAAAGAGCTTGTAAATGTGTGATAGAAGGCTTTTGGGACTATAGTTGTTTAAATTTCTAATGTCCCATTTTTATGTAATAAACTGATTATAGCGTTGCTCTAGCATTCCGGAATTTCTTCGTTTATGCATTTGTTAAATAGATAGGCCATTTTCTTTTGTGTTTCAGTGGTACACGCTTTCAAGATCTCGGGTATTATCTCTAGTGATTATTTGTTTTTGATCTGTTTCAACGAGTGTCGTATTTCATCTACTAGAACTTCTGGTATATTATCTGATCCTATATTTATTATAGGAGCATCTCTATGCGATCTGCTTATTATTACTTGATTAGATCGTTCTACTTTCGGTAGGTATAGCTCTTCATAATAGTTCTTTGCAATTTGCATTATTTCAGCTTTAGTACAAAAATGTTTATTAAAATTATCTGTTCTTTTGTTTGCAATCATGACAAAGATTTTTATGGGTATTTATTATTGGAAATTTTTTTCACATTAAAATTTTTAGTATTGTTTAGTGTAAGATTATGTGATTCTAGGCCAGGGTTCTGAAGATTTTCTCTTATCTGTGTTGGTAGGTATATAATGTACTATTACATGCTATTACTTTATCTTTGCGACACCACCGTGTACAGTAAAATATCTTCTTTATTCAAGCTAAATAAGATACGCCCTTAACTAGATCCTCGAGACAATCCATGACTAATACACTTCAAATCGGAATTTATGTCATTAACCATCCAATTCAGATAGATAATCATTCTAACAGATTAAGATATTCATAACGGTAGTATATTTGGATTATTTCACATAAGAAGCATTCATTATAATGATGAACAATCCATTATAACTATGAACAATTAATATAGGTACATCATCAATATTTTGATGTGATATTCGTTTGTTCACTTTGGTTTAATAACTGGTAGAAAAGGGTATAAACCGCCTGCCTCGACCGTACTAATACACAATCAATTTTTTGAAAAGAAATTAAATTGATTATTACATTCGAATGTCATATAACCTTTGACGGCCAATTGATTTTTTAATGGTGTAAAGTAAGCCAATGTGCATCAGATTATGCGATAAGTGTCAGCTTGACAGTTTATCACTGGTTTGTTATCGCATCTAGATTAGATTTATGGTAGGTCTTTTATCAATAAAAAGTTCAAACAATAAACCTACATATTTTATTTATAATTGTTAAAGGTACAATTGTAATAATTTCTCTTGTAATGATCCTTAAAACACAACGCGAGCATTCCATGTTCTCAGATAACATATACTACTTGAGAGAGTTGAGAGATACATTGCGGCATGTTTCTTTATTATGCTGTACTTTGACTCTCATATCATCGGTTATGTCTTTAATAATCCCACGGTGTTAGAACAATCAAAATTGAAAGACAACTGGTCTTTTCAATTACAATATAAGGAATAGTAAGGAGTGAAAATTGAGCTGGAAATTCCACGAAACCAAGGATTAATCTTATCAATTTAACATTATTATGAATCATATAATCTTATGAATAGTACTCTTGAAAGTGTGATTTCTGATAATTACATTTCACTCATTGAATTAATTGATAATGCAAGTTGTCTTTGTTTGTGATTGATCAGATTTTGTAAACATTTTAAGATGAATGAGTCGTATTTATCAAGTACTTTGTTCAACTAATTTTTAATTTTAAATATTTTTTTTAAAACTGGTCACAAATGTTATTTCCGTGACTGATTGTCGAAATGACTGTTTTTTGTTTACTGAACGTAAAAGTATTTCGCGATTTAGAACAAAAAAGACTTGCGTTCAGCAGAAATTTTTATTTAAGTAAGTGATTACATTCGAATTCAAATTTGAAAAAATCATTACCTAAATATATTTATTATACAATTTTATTTATTTTGAGCAATATGTAATTGGAAAGTGGTAATCGTGCAATTCTTGAAAGTAATGCCGCTGGAAGACGATAGCAATCGTTTGTTCTTGAAATGACGATGTTGGATGTTTTACTACAACACTCTCGTCTTCATGAAAATCACTAGTCCCTGTTTTTAAAAAGGTTTCAACGTTTGGACTATGCAAGATGTTTTTGAAACTTCAATTTTTCTTTCAATTAATTATTCAATATATCCCTCCGCAACTGTCGACGAGCGCCAGTAGCCATGCCTCTTCACCGTAACAAAATCAGCTCAAGAAAAGTTGCGGAGGATTGTCGGAAACAATGGCCTGTGTAGCACTCTGTCTTCGGTAATTTTAAGTATGTAGTTATATCCCTTAGTGCGTTTCTCATTTTATTTATATTTATTTATAACTTGGTTTACACATTTTCCATTGACTTATTTAATTAAAAATCTTGGATTTAGTAGTGGACGCTGGACGTAAAGCATGATATTTTCTATATAATTCAATATGAGACGAATTTGAAATAACAAATGTTCTTTTTATTATGTGTTTTCGATTCTTCAATTTTTACTACGACAACAGAACCCTTACCTTCAATATCATTAGTTGTTAAATTCAAGAGCTCCATTCTTCTACAAGCGCCATATATTCCCATTATTAAAATAGTTTGAAAAATTATTTTAAATACGCGTAAAAATTAAATGAATGTAGAATTTACCTTCAATAATAGAAAGTTTTAATCTGGAGCCTGTTCTGTAATTTTTAATTTCGGCTTTGGTTAAGACCTTTGATTTTTTTGGTCGATAGCTCACGCTTTTAGTTTTCAAATATGGTACCGATTTTGAGAATTTTGCTATCCCACATTTTGATGTACGTTCAATGTTTTCTTCAACATAGAATAAATGGACCATAGTGTCGGTGGCCGCAATTTCTTAGCTTTATATTCCAGATAGACCAATCCCACACTTTCAGACACGTTCTTTAATTTCTTAGAGCCAAGCCAATCCATAAACTCCTTAAACGCAGATTCATACTGTCTTGAGGACTTGTAGTGCAGTAAATAGAGATATATTTTTGACAAAAATAATAGTAGGATACCACCTACGCCATGTAATTGTAAATAGTATAAAGTACCTTGTATTTATGTTTTATATCGAAAATGAATTGTCATTATATAATTAATCAGTCATCTTTGCATGCATTTTTTGGGTGTTAAATATTATTTTATCGAAAAATGAGAATATAAGTTTTGTTCCATTTTATTTCAACTTTACAATACTTTTTTATTTTTGACAATTGGATGATCACACAAGCATTCAGTCTCGATTGAATATATTGCTTTAAAAAATTTAAATCGCAATTGTGCATAAACTAATTGCCCAACAATTGCAGGGTTTTGCACACACTAAGTACGTATCATTACCTCCTATTTCCTGAAAGATTTATGCTACATCTCAAAAAATGACGGATCTACGAATTTAAAAAGAAAAACCCAAATATTTCACTTTTTCCGATTTTTCTTCGAAAGTTATTACCTGATTGAGTCCAATTGGTGCTCATTTTATGAATGAGGTACTTTATACTATTTACAATTACATGGCGCAGGCGATATTCTACTATTATTTTTGTCAAAAATTTACTAATTATTTGCCCTATTGACTGGGGTATTGGGGTAAGGCTGGAAATTGCGTTGCGTGCCGTATCTAATACCCCGGAGGCGGATTATCTTCATTACTTTCCTTTTGGAAAAACTTATTTTTATAAAATTATCAACTATTAAACTATGCTTGTTTAACGGTTGCTATGTGGTTGCTATCATAATAATAATCAATTAGGTGGTCAGAGCATATACAAGATTAACGGCCAGTATTTCAATCACGGGTTAACTTAAATTTTGGGTTTACTGTCATGGTAAGAATTGTTGTCACAATCGTATCCTTAGAAATTAATCAAAAATTAACTTTAACTAGGGATTGGTCGCATTAATTAAAAAGGGAATTTATCTATATATATATAAAAACGTTGCTTGATACACCATCGCGAAATTCTTTTTTGGCCTCCTGAACTGTAAAGCACATTTTTCAGTTGTTCATACTTGTCTTGAAAATTAATGTTTACACACAATGCGGTTTAAGTACGGCTACTATGCCGTAAAGTAGTGACTGATTTATCTGCTAATTGGGAACGTCTTAAAAATAAACTAAGTATACAATCCGAAAAATTGATTTTAAACAAATTATTTTATACCATACTTGACACGATAATGTACAGAATAAGGGCGCATTGAATTTTTTTATTGATGATGATATTGATCGCGCCATCTATACGTCAGTTAAACAAATGAACTGACACTGTCAAAATGGTTAAACTACTTAAAATCAGTAGAAATAATTTTGTTCTTCTTTTACTTTTTGATGATGATCGTTGGCCAAAAAAGTGATTTTACGGCGCTCCGGGCTCGTTCCTCAAACAAAGCTGTCGCGCCGTAAAGTATTACTTTCCACACTCTAATGTAAATAACTATTGTATTCGACATTTCGCGATCTAGAATCAAAAATAACTAAAAGTATTTAATTTAAATGGTAAAAAGCATCATTGAAGCACGAATTCGAAATTCTAAAACGGGCCGCATAGCTTCGAGTTGAGGAACAAATGAGTGATTAACGGGTCATCTGCAACGAGTATTTTATACTATCTTTCTAGTTTGTCTTTTAACACTTTATCAATAAAAAGTAAAATTTTAAATCTAGGGAGTTTTTTCGTAATTGGTGACATTCATTAAATACTTGTTATTTTGGTTACAGAAAGCTTTTGTTATAATTTTTTGATATAAATATAACAGTTGACCAACATCAATACAGTAAATTTTAATGTTTTATGGGCACACGCGAACCGCTTATTCTGACACTCAACATTTCGGTCTTAGAATATGCTTATTTTAAACGTAAATTAGAAAATATATATGTGTATCAAGGCACTAAAGTTTGATTTTTCAACTTGAGTGCCAAGGTATGGTTCATTCTAAGCTATTTGTCCAGTGAGGGATCTTTGCTTTTGGGCGCGCACCGCGGTTGAAACTATTCTCAAATGTACTGCTTTCAGTTCATTAGCTTCAGGGGAACAAAGTTCGTACATTTCGCGGTGGTTTCAGATGCAGTGTGCGCCTAAAAATCGTCGTATAATGAACCAGCAGCTTGTTCTTACTTACAGTCAGTTTATTAGTCTAAAAATAAATAAACTACTACACTAATCATCTCAATCATCTCCTCTATGGATACGCTAACACACATACCACAGGCAGGCAGGCAATAGTAATTTTTGAGTTGTATTGTTCTGTTAATTAAAAAGATATACATTTTAAATTTTGGGCATCTAATTTACACCTAAAGTTCTTTGTACTGAACCTAATATTAATATTCGGTCACTTCTGGTCAACTATCCTATTTCAAATGACACCCGATATATTTTTCTCAAAATTTGAATTCTACCAAGGAAAACTAAAATAGGCTTTGAAACTAGTTTAAAGAACTTTAAGTGTTAATTTGATGCTTCAAATTTTTAATGTATATATTTTTAATTAACGGAGATATGCCATTGGAACAATACAACTGAGACACCCGGTATATGGAGGATTACTTTACTGCCGATTTTATTTACTTTACTGCCGATTTTTTGACGATTTAGTGACGATTTCGGAAAAATATGTTTTCAGGTATTTCTTAAAGGAACAGCTGGTACTAGCCAAAACACTGAAATACATCGATTCTTTTTTAGGTTTTTAAATTATTTAATTTTTTTTTATTAAATACAGATCCTTTATGGGCAATTATCACAGTCGTCGAAGAAGGTACAATGGCACTAACACAACAATTATCCCACTTTAGTGACTTAGGATCGTCAAATTTAAGCACGGTTTCATTTAACCCATTTATCCAACCCAGGTCCAGCGGAAACTTACAAGTAAATATGGTTTCTTCACAAACCAATTCATTAAATTTTTGTTTACAGGGAGGGTCAACTTCCGATACAGATTCAGGTATGTGCTAGTTTAAGGAAAATATCTGTGACCTTAGTGCCAATAAACTTAAACACCATTGTTGTGATAGCACTTGTGGATTATGTGTATGTATAATAAATTTATGTATTTTTATTAAAGGGTGTGTTTTTTCGTATGATTAGTTTATGAAATAATTCATACATGAAGTGTTGCTGCATTTTGTGAGTAATTAATTACATATGCAAACGTGTTTGCATATTTTGTTTTCTTCAATTCTTGACATTGACATATTTATATAATTACTAATACAACTGATCTCTATTATTTTTGTTCGTTTGCGTGAACTATCAGAATAAATGAAAGACACGTATGAAATAGTCGAAATCCCAAATATGTTAAATTATTATTTGTAAACTTATTGCATCGAATGCGTTTTTTGTTATATGTTATTAAATTATTTAATATTCGCAGAAATAAGATTTTACATTAAGATAGTTATTAAATTCACATATCTGCGTGGTTTGAAAATTAGAAGTATCTGGAACACGAGCGAAAATATATTATATTTTTTGTGGATATATTTAGTTAATATAATAAAATTGAATCTGAGTAAGACTATATTTGGTTGTTGTCAATGGTAAACCTATACTCAACTGCAATCTAAAAATGCACGGTTCGTTTTTCATTAACATTTGTGAAATTGTCTTAAGATAAATGTTTCAGTTGTCATTCCATAGTATCTGCATTTGATTGTTCATATTGGAGATTGCGGTTGAGATTAATATTGTATAAAATGTGTAAATAATTAAAATATTGTGAAGTTATAACTTTGTAGAGTTTTAATTTTATATTAGATAGTGTATTTTAGTGAAAACGACAATTAAATTTTTTTTTATTACTGATATCTTAGTATTTCTTTTCCTTTATTGGAAAATAGCTCAAGATTAATAATACCCATGTACTTTCTTTTGTCTATGATAATTTTTGTATCCGTAATAAACATTTTAATATATAAAATGGTTTGGATATTACAAATTATCTACTTTTACTGAATAATTTGTTTTATTTACCAGTTTTTTTTGAGCAAGAACTGATCATTGATGTAACTGTCACAATATTGACATAATATTACTCTTATTAAATGCGGTTTAAGTATTTATACACCGATTGCGTATTTGTAGTTTTACAACTAAGTTTTATTATATTTTTAAATAGCATCGTTAGAGGAAAAGAATTAAGAAGCATTTTAAGTAAAAAAGCAAGCATAAATTGGATTGATAGTTTCAATGCTACTATTTTTTCTAATAATACTTATTGTCATATATGTTGCATTAACATACATACCAAAACTGTGGGGAAACGATGCGGTCACCATACTTTATGCAAATATAAAGTAAGGAAAAATTGTTCATATGTTAAAAAATATTAATACGTTGTTAGCCGGAGAAAATCGGCTCCAAGTGTAAAGGGTACATACCGATTAAGTTCTCTCAAATAGAAATGGACACAATTCTAGATGCCCATAATACTTTAAGAAATTTTGTGGCTAGTGGTGCAGAGGTAAAAGGTGATGATGGAGCACAACCAAGCGCAGCTAATATGAGGGCGTTACAATGGAATAACGAACTGGCGCTTAGTGCGGAACGATGGGCTGCACAATGCATTTATGCAAGTGATATATGTAGGGATTTAAGTAATATCTGTATTTTGTTGGTCTATACGTAAATAGCAACTTTATATTTAAGGTACTTTTCCAGTGGGACAAAATATAGCTCGCGGAAATTTTGCGACTAATAATTTGTTGACATTTATTGACGGTTGGTACGAAGAGGTAAACAATTACAACGCTTCGCATGTTTCAAGTTTTCAATTGTATGGTATTGAATTGTTTTAAACTGGTATATTTATAAATACTTTTAGCCCTTCTTATGGATCACATATTACGATTAGGTATACCCAAATGGTTTGGGCTGAAACTTACTTACTCGGTACCGTTATTGTGTGGTTGTTGAAATACGTCATTGTTAACATTTTTTAGGTTGTGCTAGAGCAGTATTTCAAGCTTATATCGGGCCTGATGTAACTTACGTAGAACACATGATTTGTAATTATGGTCCTTCTGGTAATATTCCTCAACAACCAGTGTATTTGAAAGGTTCACCTTGTACGGCATGTCAAGAAGGTACCAGTTGTACCATTGATTATCCTGCGTTGTGTGACGGTAAAAAACTTCTTCTTTATATGGATAAAATATTAATATTAAATGTGATTTCAGCTGACCTAGTAAATAAAGTTCATACTAATACTAAAATAAAAAATAATTGTGTTCAAACGAGTACTTCGTTGTTATTATATGCATTTTTTATACAAGTACATCTTTGTTATTATCTACAAGTATCTTCAATAAACTAAAGCCGTTGTATATTTTTCTGGTGTTATACATAAACATGTTTTATCCACCGCAGTCGCTAATATTCAGTATATGACTGATTTCCGCACATTCTAACAGCAGCAATTGAAAGTATATCATGTCTTGAGTGGATTAAAAGCGGTTTCGTGGTTTGCGACTGACGCAACGCGATATTAGTACCTACGTATAGTACTATTACAAAGATCTATATCTGTATTTGTTTAGAACATACAAGAAAGCCGAAAACTGATACGACTTTATATTGTTTTACGTACATCTATACTATTGTATTATAAAGAAGTAAAGTTGGAAGTTTGAGTGCGAGTATATGAAACTAGAAATACATCATCTCCCCGGAATGTATAACGTCCCATAGATACAAGCAGTAAATTCTCTATACGTGTTAGTGTTTCCTTCAGTCACCCATAGATGACGTTATGCGTTGGTTTTCCGGTTTCGTCATTGATTGAATATCGCGAATAATGTTACCATACGACGGAACAACGCAATAATTTAAAAAATAGATTTGTTTTAAATTTTTAATATTTTATTTGTATAAATATTACTAGGATATACTATTCAGTTTGTTTGAATTAATCTTTAATTTAAAATTGAGTGTTAGGTGTGAAAATATTATAATAATGTATCGCCACCTATCGGCAACTTCGGGAAGTTCATATGCAAAGATAGAATCATCATGCATTCGGGGGAGATGATGTATTTCTAATGAAACGTATATCTCCGATTCAAAAATTCTATTACTAATATTATTTCCGAGCACTATACACCGAGCTGGATTACATATACACATGCATTTTAACGAAGTTGTAATGTAACATTTCAATTTAAACAGCCAAAAAAACCGTAGCGAACTTGGCCGATCGAAAAGTGGGAGTAGCTTAACTACGTTGAAACCAGAACATAATCAATCGCTAGAGTGTTGTGATAAATGTGGTAATTTACATCAATGAAATAAAACACAAGCTTGAGATAAAGTAAATTTAATTCACATTAAATCGCTTTAAATAAATGGGCCAATTTTGACAAAGTTATGTAAATATTTTAAACCATAAGGTGCCTGCACAAACCTGGAAAAATAGGTACGAGAGAAAATTCCAGCCCAACGTCAAACAATGAAACAAACACACATAAACAAAACATCTACCAAAATGATAAACATATCACTGTAGGTAATCATTTATCAGTAACAAATATAATACAAGAATCCTGGTAAGAAACCGTTCATCAGTTCATATTTAAAACCATTATTATAATGTCAATGCAAAATGGTTCTCAGTCAAAATATAGCTGATTTATAAATGCACTTTCATTTAAAATTAAAGAATGTATAAGACTGTGGTTAACGGGCGAATTTTACCAGTCGCTACGCTTCTACCTGCCTCATTAGTTGAATTTAGTTTACAAATATCACATAGGTATATAAACATATTATAATAGACAAATAAATACGACTAAGCCGACCATCTTGACCTGTATATGGCAGAGAAAATATTTTATACAACTGCAAGGCGCTTTCACACTAGTATTTTATTCAAAAATCTGTGAACTCTCATAAAGCGGTTCACTCCAACAGCAGACACGATAACGAGAGATCTGCAAATAAAATCACAATTACTCATCTGATAAACAAAGAGCAATTTTATACTCACCGGGGGACTGCCCCTATGTTTGTCATCATTTGGTTAAGTATATGTCTGTTTAATTACTCCATATAGTATTTATATAAATTAAATTACATTCCGACAACTAGCTAGTATCACCTACTGAAATAAGTGGAGGCTTCCCCGGACGCTCAACCTAGTTGGCATCCCAATGATCGGATCGGGGGGACTAAATAAGGCTACCCTCCCTACCTGCATCATGTCATTCAGGTAGCCCACAACACCCCCTTTGCTTGTAACCCCACCTGAAGGAACCACGAGTGTCGGACAACTGTGCACCGGGGGTGAATAGTTAAGTGGTATTCAAACACACCAAACAACTTCTTTGGTTAATTGTTAAGTGATATTCATACACACCAAACAACCTTTTGTTACAGGCTCACTACTTTTACTTGCGTCTCCACTATCGGTTTACTCAAATCTCCATATTTCGTAAATTACAAATAAATCTTATTTCGTCTATCAGTCACTCTGAAAAAACCTCGTTCTCTATATTTTTATCCCATTAAATTTTTCTACAGAAAAGCATTTATTATAAACCAGATGTGAATAAAATAAGAACAATAGTATATAACAAAATAATTAATTAAACTAAATGAGCAAATAATAAAGAAATTTACAAAAAGAAAACATAATTAAAAATTTATCTTTAACATTAGATATACATATAACAATTACACGTACAAACAAACTGAATAGTAATATTTCTACCGGGATATCAAAATTATCTTGGTCAAGGGTGGTTGTGGAATGTAAAACGTTTGTCTTAGTTTACGTTTGAAATGATTATGTCACTGTCACACATCATCAATAACCTACAAATTTCATACCTATTTATTTCAGCACAATGACTTCACAGATTCTGACACAACAAAACATATTCAAAAATTTAAAGTAAGACAAACGTTATATATACATTCCACAACCACTCTTGACCAAGATAATTTTTGATATGCCGGTACAAATGAAATATTAAAAACTTAAAAAATATATATTTTTAAATTATTGCGTTGTTCCGTCGTGTGGTAACATTATTTCCGGTATTACAACTTGCAGCCATCTTTGATAAAATATAATCGATTCTGAATCGATATCCATCACGACACTATAATCGCGATATTCAATCAATGACAAAACCGGAAAGCCAACGCATAAACGCCATCAATTGGTGACTGAAGGAAACACTAACACGTATAGAGAATCTACTGCTTGTATCTATGTGACGTTCTACATTTCGGGGGAGATGATGTATTTCTGATAATATAGAGAGGTACAAACTTGGTGAGTAATACACCCTAAATAAGTTGTTTCATCATCACAAATATATAATGATATCTATAAAGATAAGATTTTGTCGTTTGCAGTAGGAAGTTTCAAATAACATAAATGTGAGATGTTGTTATATTATTGTTTAACTGCATACATCATATAGATTTATCTTCGAAACCATGAATCTTGTGATAAACACTTAACTATAACAAAGGGATTTTTAGCAGTATAAAAATACAACGATTTATTAGTCATTTAATAGCTTATCTGTTTATCAAAGTAATAGTACATATCTACAATTTAGCGATTTATTGAAACCCAATTAACTTTTATGTCAAAAAGTATTCGAATCAATAGAAACAAAAAAGATGCAATTGCTTATTTAACTTTTATAGTCATGACAAACTTGTAAAGTAGGACTTGACTAGAAACCTAGTGCAAGATATGATATCGAAAATCGAATAAAAAACACCCATCATTTTACAGTTGTTCTTTAATCGATTTAGTTTAAAATAAATATTCAGTAGCATTAAAACGACAAATAATGTTACAAATTTTA
Source organism: Abscondita cerata (assembly GCA_030710515.1). Classification (NCBI taxonomy): domain Eukaryota; kingdom Metazoa; phylum Arthropoda; class Insecta; order Coleoptera; family Lampyridae; genus Abscondita; species Abscondita cerata. Next base: position 281,334 of record JALBCR010000980.1, read on the forward strand.
AGGCATAGATATGTCAAGATTACTCGAAACTACATTTCAAAAAACCACATATAAAAATATTGTACAGGGTGCTCCAGAAATACGTACCATATCAAAGTTGGGTTATTTTAAATAGATCACTCTGTATTTTTTTTCTATTTTTGAATTGTACGATAAAAAATAATGTATGTTCTTTAACATGTTCTACACTACTTCTGTTTCGGAGATAAATCGATTTTACCTGATTTGCAGATTCTCCAAAAATGCAATAACTTCAAGATAAATACGAATAAGCAACTTTGACTTACTCCACCTTGCTAATAGCCGTCAACATCTTTTTGCAATATTTACTATTATAGTATGATTTACAGAGTGTTTTTAATACTACCGCATAACACTAACAACTTAAAACTTAAATAACTTCCTTAACTTGAATAGAACACTCTACATTTATGTAGCCTGTTGAAAGCTGGAACTAATTACTTTTTAGTCGGTATTAGGGTTATCAACCCCTAACTCTGATAGTTTTGGAGATATTTTAAAATTTGCTAGTTTAACAATTACGATGTACTGGAATTTAAGTTACCTATGAAATATCCGTAATATAAACATTATCTTGCAACCTAAAAGACGTCTGCTAAACTTCTTGTGGAGAGGAAGAAGTTTGGCGAAAAACACCTTTTAAATTTAGCATGGGTCGGATCGTTGGGGACTTTTGACACAATGCATACAGGGTGTCCGTAAATCATGAGCAAGGGTGATTCTACTTAAAAAATTAATGCCACAAGTTCCAATAACATTTTTCTGAAAAATCCAAAATAACGGAGTTACACGGTTAAAAAATCAAGCTTTTCTAATAAAATTTTTTCTCGTGTACCGATTCTCTTCAAATTTGGCACACTTACCAATAATGTTCGTTTGTATTTTTGTTCCCAATTTGACGTAAATTCTCCAAAGTTAAAGGGCTTAAACTGCCCTTGACCTTTAATAATGATCCAAACTTTTTTTGATCGATTGTTTTTCTAAATTTTGGTGACACACAATTAAAGAGCATCCAAAAATATTCAAAAAACGTCCTCTTCTTACATGACGATAAAATGAGCTGTTTTCGAGAAAAACGCTTTTTAAAAAGTTGCTTATACTGAATGAATACCAACTCACTTCAGCTCATTTTCAACTTGATTTTTTAAATCGAGCTTTGAGGCCGTGTAACTCCGTTATTTTGGATTTTTCAGAAAAATGTTATAGGAACTTGTAACATTAATTTTTGAAGTAGAATGACCCCTCGAGTTTTTTGCTCATAATTTCCGGACACCCTGTATAATGGAAATATCTAGTCGTACACAAATATCCATCCGTTTCGGAATTTTTTCGAGGTTCCATAATATTTTTGTCTAATTTGACTGGGCTACAATTAGCTTCGAACTGATTCCTAAATTTGTGATGGCGCTTTTATATATGAAAGATAATTTTCTAGAAGATAATTGAATGTTCTCGAGTGAAGTTCTTGAAACGCAGCGATTATTCGAATTCATTCTGGAAACTCAAGTAGCGTAAAAATAGCATTGCTCGTCTAGGTACGTATATTTAGTTTATTTGAATTTGAGTATAATACCATCAAATAAATTTGACATGAACATTAATACAAATGTGTCGTGTTAAAATATTTAACATAATGTTACATAAATATAAAATTTTCACGTTTGCCAAAAATGTACACCTCACACTATCAATATTGTCTTTATTAAAATCTTTATAAAATATATACCAAAATATTGACAGTGGGATACAGTGGGTTTAGGATTTGTTTTTGAATATTTTGTGATAAATTACTAACTAAACAATAAAACTCAGGCTTTGATGACATTTGAAACTCTCAAAGTTTATCGAAAGTAAATTTGAATGTTTGGTTCAGGACTCTGATTTGTAGCTCCGCAAAATGGCGGGGTACCGACCCTTCTGAATATTATTTTTTATTCTGTGTAATACATCAAGTAAAATGTTTTGTGCAAAAATATCTGCAAAATAAAATCTTTAAGTCTGACGAGGCTATAAAACGCCGGCATGGGTTTTTTGGAAATGTCATTTTAACTTTGATTGTTTGCTAGTGTCAAACTCACAAACTAAATATTAATTTAAATCAAAATCGCAATACAGTATTAAATGTGGTACCAAAAACAGTACCTTACGCGATTTTCACTATAAAGGTTGTGACGTCAAGCCAATGAGAGAGTTTTCTGTGTATTTCAATAAATACCAATACTTTTGCTAAGCTTTTCTATATAACAAGTAATGGCACTTTTCTTTAAAATTTTCACATTTAATTTTGAGACTATTTAGGTATTTTAGTTTTTTGTGATATTCCGATTCTATAATGCAATGTTTCAATAAAATGCAACAGATTAATATTCAATACGGCAACATTGCACGAGAATGACAGTTTGTTCTTGCGATTGCTGTACCAGGGTCAAATGTTGATCATAATTGTCTGAGTTTTCTAATTTGGTGTATCTTCTGATTGGCTAGAGGTGATATCACCTTCATACATATCACTGTAATTTTATCATTTGGTTTTATTATTCAGATTGTAATTTGCGTGGATTACCTTCGTAACAATGGCTGAGTTATTATCGGTGCCTCTAAAAAAACCTTCTGAGGTCGACGTCGTGAATCCCTTAAAAAATCTAATACAATCAAGATATAGTACAGCAGACCAACCCGAAGATTATTCTGATCAAATTAATGAATTCGCCAAACTTCGTAATAATGCAATTTGGAGGGCATTCGAAAAGTACGAGAGTTCATTAGAAGTAATTTACAGGTTTGCATTTAATTAGCAATTGCATTACATTTAATTGTTGTTTTCTAGTTATTATGATCAACTAGTATCTTTGGAAACAAAAATACCTGCACAAGAAGTTCAGATACCATTTAAATGGAAAGATGCTTTTGACAAAGGATCAATTTTTGGTGGCAGAATAAGTTTAAGTAAAGTTGTTTTCATACATTTTTTTAAAGTATTACATGTATAACGTTACAGCAATTTCTTCTTTGGCTTATGAAAAAATTTGTGTTTTGTTTAACATCGCCGCACTGCAGAGTTCTGTGGCAGCAGCTCAAAGCATTGAAAACGATGAAGGTCTTAAATTGGCTGCAAAATTACTACAAGTAAGTCTTTCTTATTAGAAATTTCTATTAATTGAATAAAGTATTGTGGGTTGCTAATTGATTATTCTTTTCTATTAAGTTCTTACATTCTAATGAAAGACTATAAAATGGGTTGAACATTAATAGGAGTGCATATGTAAAAGTTTGCCATAGATTTGTGCTGTACTAAATGTATGCTCACGTTATGACCACGAAATTCATTTTCTTGCACAATTATTTATGTAAATGTGTAGACTAAACAGTAAAGTACTTTTGTTTAAATAAAATAATTCCATCCATTTACATAGGTATAAGTTCAAATTGTAGATTTTGCATGCCTTCACCTACAATATTTAATCTTCTATTTAAAAAAACTCTACTTTGTGTCAGCTTTGTTTGCGAATCACTCTATATGCACTTAAATATTTTTTAATATGTAGGTCTAATAACTAGGTATTACCTTGCCAAAGTTAGTTGTGGCAACGGTATGTAATGTTACGGCAATTCCTTCGGAAGTGGGGCAATAGTATGTAATGTTTCGGCAATGTGGCAATGGGTGTACAAAATTTATGGTAGTGAATACCCCTTCGGTATTAATAATGGGGTTTGAAATTTTGAACACCCTGTGAAATATTCAGAAATTCGGAATAATTCGGTATACCGAATTAAGAATACAGGATTTGTATGTTGTGCAATAGTGCAATACGAATTGCACATACTATTAAAATCACAATTAAAAATTTTTCTTTTTATGCCATATGTGTACAGCATTGAAGGTTAAGAAATCTGGTCACCCTAGTGATAAGTTATTAGTCGGAAACCAGTGAGTTTTTCTTCGATTTCATCTTGCGTTTTTTTTTTAAATTATTGAAAAATCAAAACATCTGAGAAACCGTAATAGGGATCCTTGAAGAAACTGGCTCTTATTTCTTCAGTATAATTCGAAATTCTCATCAAATACAGGATGTACCATAAGAAAAATCGTCACTTTGATGCGGCATTCTTTTTTGAACCACTCTGTATATTTGAAAATAATTTCAGTTTGTAATGAAAGACGTGGGGTGAAACTCCGTGTCGTTGTGGTGGGGCACCCTGTTTAAATAATTTTTTATAGAAATTTTTGGTTAAAATGTTTTTGTAGAATAAAGAATTGCTGATGTTTTGGTAAGTGACGTTGAAAAGGTTTTTTTAGAAGAATCGATTACCCAAAAGTTCTTTAAGCATAACTACATTTAAAACTTCATTACTTGTTTATAAAAGATCTTATTCTTTTCAGCAAGCCTCAGGTATATTTTCTCATCTAAAGTCTACCGTAATGCTGTCAATTCAACAAGATCCTACACCCGATTTAAATCCGGACACTCTTGGAGCTTTGTCCGCGTTGATGATAGCTCAAGCGCAAGAAATTTTTGTACAAAAAGCTATACATGGTAAGTTCAATAATGGTTCTGTAAGTTTATTAATTATTGTGTTGTACTAGATAACATGAAGGATCAAATAGTCGCGAAATTAGCATCGCAATGCGAAGATCTATATGGAGAATGTTTAAAAATCTTTCAACGGGAAAATTTGAAGCAACTTTGGGATAGGGACTGGATTCCAGTTGTACGTTTATAGAATTTGAATTGCTATTGTAATCCATATTTAATTTATTGTAGGTAGCAGGAAAACAAGCTGGTTATCATGCTATTGCCGAATATTATCAAAGTCTTGTGTGCAAGAGCAATCAAGTGTTCGGCGAACAAATTGCCCGCTTAGAGGTATTTTTTCAAAGTGTTAAATTCCAATCTCAAATTATGTTTTTAGAACGCTATGGAGTTATTCAAAGCTGCACAAACCCGTTCCGGTAAACCGACGATGTTTCAAGACTTCGCAAATAAGGCGCAAAGAAATTTAAATGAAGCTAAGAAGGATAACGACTTTATCTATCATGAAAGGATACCGGATATTAAAAGCGTTCATCCTATTGGCAAAGCCCAGCTTGCTAAAATTCTACCTTTGTCTTATCCTATGAGTCAAAACTTCCAAGGTTTGAAAATTTATTATTTGTTAATCACTACGTTTGCTTACAATATTTTTTTTAGATTTCTTTAGCGATTTAGTACCAGTAGTTGTTCATCAAGCTATTGCAGCTTATGATTTGAGGAAGAACGAAATACAAAACACAGAAATATCGAAATTACGCGAATCGACACAATTTTTGAATAGGTAATATATTTGCGAACGATTAAAATGTTTTCTTATACTTGATGTAACTTTCAGCGTGCTCGCTTCCCTAAATCTGCCGGCAGCCATAGAAGTTACTCAAGGCGGAAATTCTTTGCCTCCATCTATTATGGAAAAATCAGAAACCGTACGTCGGCTGGGTGGAATTACTCATTTAAATGAACTTATCACCGAACTACCTGAACTTTTGAAAAGAAACCAAGACATTCTCGATGAGGTATTTGTAATAATTGTTTGATTATTAAGAAGTTTCATATATAAACAAAATGTCAGGGAACATCTAAGGAATTTAAAATTATAGGCGGATCGAATGTTAAATGAAGAAAAGGAAGCTGATGATTCTTTGAGGAAACAATTTAAAGAACGTTGGACTAGAACTCCTTCTGAGAAACTCACCGACATGTTTCGATCAAATGCTGCTAAATATCGACAAATTATCAACAACGCCATACAGGTGTGCTACAAAAATATTCCATTTTGTCACCATTTCAATCGAATATTTTTAGGCTGATCAAACCGTTCGCGAGAAGTTTGAAAGTCACAAAATGGGAATGGAATTGCTCAGCAAATCTCCTGGTGAACTTCAATCAGCCGTACCTGCTGGACACGGCGGGGGCGTTTCTGATTCCTCTTCTGTTCAAACTCTGCGTAATTTAATGGAAGAAGTTGATACTTTGAAAACTGAGCGAGATGTCATCGAGTCTGAACTTAAAAGCGCAACTGTTGATATGAAGGAACAGTTTTTGTCTGCTTTAAATAATGATGGGGGTATTAATGAACCCGCTTTATCAATGGAAAGCATTGCCCGAGTGTTCGGACCTCTACAGAAGCAAGTTAAGGAGAGTGTAGAGAGGCAAGAGGATTTAATTGCTCGTATACAATCCGCTCATCAGCAATTCTCACAAGAAGTTGGTTCAAGTGCGGGCGGTCGCGATAGTATGATGTGTCATTTAGCTGCTGCTCACGATGCTTTTCGTGACTTGCAAAATAATTTACAGGAGGGTACTAAATTTTACAACGATTTGACTCAGGTATACATTATATTTTGTAATACTTAATCTACTATCCAAAAATTTTAGTTGCTAGTCGTATTTCAAAACAAGATATCAGATTACTGTTTTGCGCGTAAAACTGAGAAAGAAGAGCTATTGAAAGATTTAACGCAAGAATGTAGCAGGCAAGCACCTTTACCACCACCCTCGCAGCCGTCCTTTTACACTGGTATGAGTTTAATGTGCTATTAAATGTTTGTTTCTATTTACTATTGCTTTAAGATGTCAAGAAAACGGAACCATCACCTACAACACCGACTTCACCACCTCAATATCAGCCAGCGCAACCTACAGGTAGTTTGCCTTACCCTGTGCAAGCTCAGGGAATGCCTGTACCATTTGGTGCCGCCTCTGGTCCATCCAATTATCCCCCATATGTTCCACCTCCGATGCCTCAAGGATATAACCCTTATGCAGGTTATCCAGGAGGATACAATTACCCTGGAGGATATCCTCAGCAAAACTATCCAGGTAATTATCCCCAACAAGGCAATTATCCCCAGGCCATTACCCACCTGGAACTTACCCATAACAACAACCACCACGTGGCTGGTAGATTTGGCTGTACTAATATTAAGCGAAATAGAAATGTTATTGTTCATGATGTATATTGTTATCCTCTTTAAAATCATGTATCAAGTTTGGGGATGCATTTATTTTGACGTTTTTTAACTTTAGGCATATTACGCATACAAATGATTTAATATTTTTTAGAATTAACTTGGAAATCGTGGAAAAGTATTTTCATACATATTAAGTTAATTATTTTTTTATAACGATCATTTATGAATGACTCTTTAAAGTAGCTTCTGTACCGGAGCTTCTATTGTGCCTCAACTAGTGGTTGCTTTTGCAAATATATCTTTTATTGTTTTTTTGTGGTTTTATTATATATATTTTTTTGTTTTCTCGATTTATTAAAGCACTTTTTTAGTAAACCAATAAATTTTATTGCAAAAGTAATTGTGTTATTATTGTAATAAAATTAGCCGTTGTGCCCGCACTTTAAGCTTGATTCAATTAAAAAATCCTATTTTTGAATTGACATAATTAGAATCATAAACTTCTTGCCAGGAAAGAAGATCCCTGTGTTATAAGTATGTGCATATGAATCAATATTAAAAACTTATGAGTCAATTTGAGTATTTACTATTTAGTTACGGGTAAAAATTAGAAAGTAGTCAGTTGAAATACTAACCTTAAAAAGTAACAAGTGACGGCAAATAATAACCAAAAATACAGTGAAGCAAGAATGACTGCGACCGACATTTATCCGAACGTCAACTAAAAGGCAATTGAGTAACTTTATTCATAACGCATATAGTACATTTTCCCTCTTTATTTTACACGTATCTATGTGTTATTCATACAACGATCTATACGTTATTTCGTACATCAGAAAATAATGACGCAAGTATCTTCTTTGGTGACACCATGTTTAGTAAGTATTCCTGCAAGTGAAGTTTTTAAATATCGACAGCATCACAGATGTCTATAGTATAGGCACAATGCATAGCTCAGTCTAAATATAAGTACTGTGCATAGTATATTTTAGACGCCATCTAGTGACAAATATTCTAAAATTGTCATAGTTTTTCAATATTCATTCTTCTAGAAAGTTTTATAGAAATTCTTACCCTAGACCATTGAACAAAACCATTTGTACGTGTCTGTTATACCTACGTCGATCGAAGTATTAATTATTATTTTAATAACAATCTTTTACAGGGTGTCCTATTTTCGATGTAATTGGGGGGTTTCAGGTATTTCGCGAATTGATAGGAAAAAACCATAGTCGGGACCCTTGGCCCGATTTTTGAGACAAATTTAATAGTTTAAACAGTATTTCGATATCTCGACTCGTTTGGGAGATACAGAGTGTTTTGCGTTTTATGCCATTTTCTTTAAAGCTTTTATAACTTTTTGTTTGTGAATATTTTTATTTTAACTCAAACATTTTTGTGCATTTTTTTATAGGCAATTTAATGGCGTACTTGAATTTATTCTAGCTTAATTCGTTTTTAAGTTACAGACCAAACATGTATTTTTTTAAATAGAAACCATAGTTGACTATTACTCCATTGATTAGAGATTTTTTTTAGCTTTCTGAAAATGTATAGTTTCATATATTTATCTCGGCAAATCAGGAAATTATAAACAATTTTTGAAAAACACCTCTTGATCAAAGTCACCTATGAACTTTTGTTTACTGCGCGCATTCGTTGCTAGTTTTTTGACACTTCACGCAGTTGTTTCTTATACATAAATAGCCAAAAAGTTATTAATTTCAGTAATTAATTATTATTTTAAAGCATTGCAACATTAAATCTAATCACATCTATGTATGTTTCTGCCATTTATTTATAAGAAACAACTGCATGAAGTGTCAAAAAACTAGCAACGAATGCGCGCAGTAAACAAAAGTTCATAGGTGACTTTGATCAAGAGGTGTTTTTCAAAAAATCGTTTATAATTTCTTTATTTGCCAAGATAAATATATAAAACCATATTTTTTCAGAAAGCTAAAAAATCTCTAATCAATGGAGTCATAGCAAACTATGGTTTCCGTTTAAAAATGCATGTTTGGTTTGTAATTCGAAAACGAATTAAGCTAGAATAAATTCAAGGGCGCCATTGAATTGCATATAAAAAAATGCACAAAAAATGTTTTGGTTAAAATAAAAAATATTCACAAACAAAAAATTTATAAAGCTTTAAAGAAAACGGCATAAAACGCAAAACACTCTGTATCTCCCAAACGAGTCGAGATATCAAAATGCTGTTTAAACTATTAAATTTGTCTCAAAAATTGGGGCAAGGGTCCCGACCACGGTTTTTCCATATCAATTCGCGAAATACCTAAAACCCCACAAATACATCAAAAATAGGACACCCTGTACATTGTATTCCAAATCAAACTCGCTAATTGTGTGTTTCCTTGACAAAACCGCCTATAAGATAGTTTAGCCTTGAAAAAGCTCCTATTTGGATTTTGGTTAGGGGCTCCTGCTTCCATAAAAAGCAGTTTAACTGTTACCTCCACCTTAAAAACATCCTTAAATTAAAAAAGAAATTTTTTTATTTCTTATTATGCTTCTATTTTGTAACTCACATGGTATTGCGGAACTTCACTAAAAAAATAATACAAAAGAGCCTTTCGTTTATAAAGCGATAAAGTTGCTGAATTGCATCAAAAATACAAAATCTGTTCATTTAACCCTTTCACTTAATAGGTAAATCATGCTGTACGTGAACGGTAGCATAAAAGGTTTGTTTGTCTAGGGGTAGCATTCATCAAATGACAACATACACCAGCAGCCAACAGTAAATGGGTTCAACAGTTAAATAATTGATAAAAATGTACATAAACTTAACATGCATCTAGGTGGAAATTGCAATTGAATTTTTGTTTTGTAAAGCACTTATCATATGAAACTATTAGTACCTCAATCACATTTTCACATTCCCTAATGTAAAATATTGATTCCAATGATGCATCCACTAAACATAAAAATATTACATAAACAAAACTTTAACATCACAATTTTACATTGTAACGTTTCCATTTAAATCAGTTCAACGTTTATCAAATGTTGATATAACAGATTATGTCAAGGTAAAAATGTTAACAATTGTTACATTAAAAAAGTAACGTTGTGATAACGTTAATTTAACTGCTTTTGTAACATATTACCAACGTTGTAACTATGTCAACTTAAAAAATTGTAACAACGTGTACAATATAACGTAAATTTTTATCTTATTGTTCGTAACTATTTATATTATAATCTTGATATGCCTTTTTTAAATTGGCTCGTTACAATCTCTCGCAGTCAACTTAATTCGAACCAGCGCGACTGCCGTGGTTCTGTTCGTTATATTGGTGCGTCTACCGGTAAGTTGTTCCCACTGATGGTAGGGGGGGGGGGGGGGGGGGAGGGGGTGGGGGGGGGGGGTATTGGGTTTGGGGGTTGAGGGGGGGGTTGTAAATTTTGGTGGTTTGGGGGGGGGGAATTTGGTGTGAGGTGTTGAATTTTTTTGGGTGATTTGTTTTTTGTATTTGGGGAGGGGGGGGGGTTTGGGGGTTTTTGTGGTGTTGTTTTTTTAGGTGTTTTTTATGGGGTTTGAGGGGGGAGGGGGGGGGGGGGGGGGGGGGGGGGGAGGGTGGGGGGGGGGGGAAGGGGGGAGAAGGTTGGGGGGGGGGGGGAGGGGGTTGGTAAAGAAGTTTGGATGAAAAGGGGAGAATGGGGGAGGGGGGGGGGGGGGTGGTTTTGGGGTGGAGGGGGGGGGGGGGGGGGGGTGGGGGGGGGGGGGGGAAGGGGGGGGGGGGGGGGGGGGGGGGGTGTTGTGAAGGGGGGGGGGGAGGGGGGGGGGGAAGGGGGGGTTTTTTGGGGTTTTTTTGGGGGTGGAAAAGTTGAAGGGGGGGAGGGGGGGGAAGATGGGGGGGGTTTTGGGGTGGGGTTGTGTGGGTTGGGGGGGGGGGGGGGAGGGGTGAGGGATGATAAGGAAGGGGGGGGGAGGGGGAAAGGGGGGGGGGGGGGGGGGGGTTGTGGAAGTTTGGGGGGGGGGGGGGGGGGGGGGGAAGGGGGGGGGGTGGTGTTTGGGTTGGGTTTTTTTGGAAGAGAGGGGGGGGATTGTTTGGGGGGGGTTGAAGGGGGGGGTTTGGGTTGGATAGGGGGAAAGGGGGGGGGGGGGGGTTTTGGGTAAGGGTGTAAGGGGGGGGGAGGGGGGGGGGGGGGGGGGGGGGGGGGGGGGGGGGGGGGGGGGGAGGGGGGGGGTTTGGGGGGGGGGGGGGGAGGGGGGGGGGAGGGAGGGGGGTGAAGGGGGTTTTTAAGTTTTTTGTTTTTTAAGGGGGGGGGGGGGGGGGGGGGGGGGGGGTGGGTGGGGGGGTTATTGGGGGGGGGGGGAGGGAAAAGGGGGGGGGGGGGGGGGAAGGGGGGGGGGGGGGGGGGGGGGGGGGGGGGGGGGGGGGGAGGGGGGGGGGATAATGTTTTTGGAAGGGGGGGGGGGGGAGGGGGGTGGTTTGGGGGGGGGGGGAGGGGGGGGGGGGGGGGGGGGGGAGGGGGAAAAGGGGAGGGGGGGGGGGGAGGAAAGGGGAAGGGGGGGGGGGGGGGGGGGGGGGGGGGGGGGGGGTTGGGGGAGGGAAGGGAAGGGAGGGGGGAAGGGGGGGAGGGGGGGGGGTTTTTTTTTTTTTTTATGGGGGGTGGTGAGGTGGGGTGTTTGGGGGTGGTGTGGGGGGGGTGGTGGTAAGTTGGGGGGGGGGGAGGTTGGGTATTAATGGGATTTTTGTTTAAAAAGGGGGGGGAAGGGGGGGGGGGGGGGGGGGGGGGGGGGGGTTGTGTAGGGGGGAAGGTGGGAAAGGTTTGGGGGGGGGGGGGGGGGGGGGGGGGGGGGGGGGGGGGGGGGGAGGGGGGGGGGGGGGGGGGGGGGGGGGGGGAAGGGAAGGGGAGGGGAGGGGGGGGGGGGGTTTTTTTTTGGGGAAGAAGAGGGGGGGGGAGGGGGGGGGGAAGGGGGGGGAGAAAGGGGGGGGGGGGGGTTTTGGGGGAGGGGGGGGGGGGGGGTTTTTTTTTTTTTTTGGGGAGAGGGAGAGGTGGGGGGGGAAAGAGGGGAAAGGGGGGGGGGGATGGTAATAAAGGGAAAGAAGGGGGGGGGGGGGGGGGGGGGGGGGGGGGGGGGGGGGGGGGGGAGGGGGGGGGGGGTTGTGGGGGGAAAAGGAGAAGGGGGGGAAGGGGTGGGGAGGGGGGGGGGGGAGAGTTTGGTGGGGGGTGTTTGGGGGGGGGGGGGGGGGGGGGGGGGGGGGGGGGGTGGTTTTTGGGAGGGGGGGGGGAAGAGGGGGGGGGGGGGGGGGAAGGGTTTTTTTGGGTGTTTTTGAGGAAAGGGGGGGGTTTTTGGGGGGGGGGGAGGGGGGGGGGGGGGGGGGGGGGGGGGGGGGGGAAGGGGGAAGGTGGGGAGGGAAGGGGAAGGGGGGGGTTGGGGGGGGGGAGAAGGGAAGGGAGGGGGAAGGGGGGGGGGGGGGGTGGAGTGGGGGGGGGAAGGGGAAAGGGGGGGTTGGGGGGAGGGGGGGGGGTTTTGGGGGGGGGGGGGTTTGGGGGGGGGGGAAAAGGGGGGGGGGGGGGGGGGGGGGGGGTGGTTGGTTTGGGAAGGGAGGGGGGGGGGGGAAAGGGGGGGGGGGGGGGGGGAGGGGGGGGGGGGGGGGGTGGGGTGGGGGAGGGGGGGGGGGGGGGGGAGGGGGGGGGGGGGGGGGGGGGGGGGGGGGGGGGGGGGGGGGGGGGGGGGGGGGAAGGGAAGGGGGGGGGGTTTGGAGGGGTTGTTTTTGGGGGGGGGGGGGGGGGGGGGAAGGGGGGGGGGGGGGGAAGGAAGGGGGGGGGGGGGGGGGGGGGGGGGGGGGGGGGAAGGGGAGGGGTTTGTTTTTTAAGAAAAGGGGGGGGGGGGGGGGGGGGGGGGGGGGGGGGGGGAAAAGGGGGGAGGGGGGGGGGGGGGGGGGGGAAGGGGGGGGGGGGGTTTTTTTTTTGAGGGGGGGGTGGTGTTGGGGGGGGGGGGAGGGGGGGGGGGGGGGGGGGGAAGGGGGGGGGGGGGGGGGAGAAAAGGGGAAAGGAGGGAGAAGGGAAAAGGAGGGGGGGGGGGGGAGGGAAAAGGGGGGGGGGGAGGGGGAAGGGAAAGGGGAAAAAGGGGGAAGGGGGGGGGGGGGGGAAAAGGGGGGGGGGGGGAAAGGGGGGGGGGGGGGGAGGGGGGGAGGGAGGAAAGGGGGGGGGGGGGGGGGGGGGAAGGGGGGAGGGGAGGGTTTGAGGGAGAAGGGGGGGGGGGGGGGGAGGAGGGGGGAGGGAAAGGGGGGGGGAAGGGGGGGGGGGGGGGGGGGGGGGGAGGGAAAAAGAAGGGGGGGGGGGGAAGGGGGGGGAAGGGAGGAAAGGGGGGGGGAAAAGGGGGGGGGGGGGGTTGAAGGGGGGGGGGGGAGGGGGGGGGGAAAGGGGGGGGGAGGGGGAGGGGGGGGGGGGGAGGGGGGGGAAAAAGGGGGGGGGGGGGGGAGGGGGGGAAGGGGGGGAGGGGGAGGGGGGGGAGAGAAAAAAGGGGGGGGAGAAGGGGGAGGGGGGGGGGGGGGGGGGGGGGGGGGAAAGGGAGGGGGGGGGGGGGGGGGGAGGGGGGGGGGGGGGGGAGGGGGGGGAAAAGGGGGGGGGGGGGGGAGGGGGGGGGAAGGGAAGGGAGAGGGGGGGGGAAAGGAAAAAGAAAAGAAAGGGGGGGGGGGGGGGGGGGGAAGGGGGGGGGGGGTGAGGGGGGGGGGGGGAAGGGGGGGGGAAAAGGGGAAGGGGGGGGGGAAAAAGAAGGAAGGAAAGGAGGGGGGGAAGGGGGGAAGGAAAGAGGAAGAAGAAAGGGGGGAGGGGGGGGGGGAAAAAGGAAAAAAAGGGGGAGGGGAAAGAGAAAGGGGGGAAAGGGGGGGGGAGAAAAGGAAAGGGGGAAGGGGGAGGAAGGAGGAGGAGGAGGGAGAAGAAAAGGAGGGGGGGGGGGGGGGGTGGTGTTTGGGGGGGTAAAGAGGGGGGAAGAGGGAAGAAAAAGAGGGGGGGAAAGAAGGGGAGGGGAGAGGAGGAGAGGGGGGGGAGGAAGGGGGGGAAAGAGGAGGGAAGAGAAAAGGAAGGGGGGAGGAAGGGGAGGAAGGGGGAGGAAGGGGGAGGGGGGGGGGGGGGGGGGGGGGGGGGGGGGGGGGGGGGGGGGAGGGGAAGGGGAGGGGGGAACGGGCCCCACAGCCTGTCATTAATTTAAATTTTTACTTAGGTATCGAAAGTAATTTTGAGCATTTATCAATTCAAAATAGTTACAAAACTCGAAGGCGTCTAAATACATTAAATTACCTCAAATTAAGTAAACATAAAATGTAACCTAATCGTCCGAAACATAATGTGCACGCAAATGTTATTACTCCACATCTTCTAATTATACATAAGATTGGGGAGTTACGCAACAGTTTCCAAACTGAAAATTTTAACATCTCCATTTTTCGCTTTATCCTACGAATTAAAGCTAGTATGTAAGTTGTAATGTAACGCTGTTATACATTTTTTTTTATGTGTCGAGTAAAATGTTTTATGTTACTCCACGCTTGTAATACTCTTTCACAAGTTTTTTAGTGTCGGAACGATGTGGAGTTTTGCGCAAAAAGTTTGTTTATACTATATTGCACAAAAAATAAGTCACTGTAATGTCGTACTAATAATGTTTAACACATTTCTATGTCAGCAACAAACAATACGTTCTTATCTTAAAGTTGCATAAAAATAATAAAACTATAGTTTGCTTAATTTTTTAATATTCAAATAAGTAATTTTGAGCATTTTTGAGCTAAACAATAGCGTAATTACTTACACTACACAAATGTAAAAGTAGCCAAAATCATCAATAAAAGAATGTAACTAAGTATGAATTGACCTAGAAAAACTATTGTACTTTGAGTCCAACTCATGAATACAGTTTCTTTGTTATTTGTTATTTACTGTTGAAGGATATCACACTCCAAAAATAAATATAATTATTATGTACATCAAAAAATAGTTTAATTTCATTTACTTGAAACTGCTCGGTTTGTTTATAAAACCAAGTAAAATTACATTACTATAATCCCTGATTGACTGATATCTAATGTGCCACCTACCAATAAATATTTAAACTACTTCTGAGAGATGGTAAAAATAAGTAGTAATTCGAAAATAAGTAGATGGATCGTAACAAATATTTAATAAAGAAATCGAATTTTAATACAAAGTGTAGCTCGTTCATAGAGAACATATTGTACATGTAATATCTACATTGACTTTATTAGACAGTGGCAACACGGCGGTGTTCAATTTCGAGGTGATTTTATACCAGGTGTGCGATTTTAATCAATCCACGTAATTAACTTCTGAGTTTGACTTTTTTAGAAAATATGTTTGAGACAAAAGTTATTGGGTTTGAAGGGGAACATCTGATGATGATCTTGAAATGGAACTTCAACTTTACCTTGAAACGGAAAATTGTACGCCTAAAATAATATTTACAAGTTTATTTTTGTGACCTTTATAAGGATTATTTGAGGTCAGATGCTTAAAAACTGTGTGGCAGCCATTTATTTGAATTTTCTAGCAGTCTAAATATTGTAAAGGTACCTTTAAAAGAAAGGCCATCCTTAAATATGACAACGACCTTAACCATATTGATCTTTTAATTCTAAAATTTCATGTTAACACCGGTTTCTAGAAAGGGAAAATTTCCCGTTAAAGTGTGACAACGAAATTGACCTTTAAATCAATATCCAGGGTTATTTGAAGATCGTACTTTTTTAGTTTCAAGCTCACGAATTGAAGCTTACAAAGACCAAACTTTTAAACCTACACCCATAAACTTCATACCTAAAAACTCCAATCTCACAATTTTTCATTTCAAAATTAAAATTGAGTTGCAGTACAATAGCCTTTTCACAATATGTTGCAGACCTCCTATCCTATATGGTTAATGGCAATTAAATAAATAATTCATGAATGAATGTAGTTTATTAAAATATCTAACTATTCTCTGGAAACCGATCGCTATAAAAATTTATTCCTGTACCGATAATCGGTGACCTCCAACTTACCTTTTGAGGTTGATCTAGCCATCCATATCTGGACATCTTATTCCTGCCACGTCTGTCTACTTCTCTACAATACTACTTTTTCGTCTGTCCTGAAATAATACACTAGCCAAACCTGGCTATTTATGATCACAGTCGACAAACATTTAGCTAAGTTGGAAATATAGCATGTTTTCTCTATTAATTTATATTTTATGAGTGATTGTATCTATATTCCAACATGAATGTAGCAACCTAACTTTTTGCGCATTGTATTTGATCGATGTGATTTGAAAGATCTTTAGAAAAATTCGTTTAATGTGATTGCGTCTACGTAATTTTTGTTGCTTAAACTTAACGCCATTAATTATCACACGCATTTGGGTAAAATTGAAGCTAGGTTTAGATAAAGCAATTAGTGAAGTTAGAGAAAGAAAAATTAATGCAATAATAATTGGATATAACAGGATGGAGAAAATAAAGGCAATTTAGCAGAAAATATTGTATGTAAATATATGAACATAACTTCAAGGACACTAAAATCATGCTACTAACATATCACGAAAAATAAACAAAGAAATATAACAGGTAGATATTTCAGAATAAAAATGTAAAATTGACAGTGAAAAAAAAGACTACCAAAACAGGCGAACTCTTGAAGGAAATTAAATACGAAAGCGTTAAAACTAAAGTGTAATGGGACACACACATAGATGTAAAGCATAGACCATGACAATAGACTAGTATAAATGCAAAAGGAGATGAAGAAAAGAGAGGGACAATACCATAATAAAAAACGAATTTAGAAGTTAGGACATACAACTTATCAAAGATAAATTTACTTTTCAAATATAACCATGGCAATATGCGGTATATGTAATTAAGCAATTTGTTCTAATAAATCAAATATAATGTAAGAGTAGAAAAATTTAAATATTTAATGAAAATTAAAAATCAGACCACTATTTAGATATGCCCGTTTCTTCCACTCATTGTGTATCACAAAAAGCAAAGCACTGAATAAAAATTGAAAATAACAAATGTTTTATTATTACCATCTAAAGGCAATACAATGGTGCTACATCAACAGCAATACTTCAGTAGCTAAGCAACATTTATGTATATAGTAAAAATTGTAAGTAAAACAAAATAAAATTTTAAATACGTCTACGGTTTCTATAAAGAAATACAATGACAATGAAACATATCAACAACATGATCATACCAATGTTTGCAATTACACATATTGTAACTTTATTTGCAAATGACATAAAGTGTTCATTAAATTCTTTTTCTCCTTCGTTACCTATGAGGCCAGACGCAATGGGTTCGGAATAATAGTCGTTTTCTGTGCTGGTTTCAGATGACGCGACGCTATCATCACTATCTTCCCCACTTCTTCTTTGTCTTTTTGTTCATACTTGCCAATTCTTTTAAAATATTTAAAAAAGGCACTTTTTCCCACTTTATGTTTAAAATATTTGAAAAATCTACTCCCAATAAAAGCTTGAACCTTGAGATTCTCTGTAAAATTAGTTTGAAAAAATTGATAAAAGCTGGAGTTCTTGAAATCCTTTTCAAAATACTGATTTAACTTTGAACTTTTTAAGTCAATCAGATCTTCCTTCGGAGCGTCGGCGACATACCATTCACGATCCGTGCAAGCAATACCATAAACGTTTTCGACGTTTGTTTTGGTTCCATTGTGGAACCCTACTTTCGAATTTGTTAGTTTATCTAATACGTTAAACAAACTTTTACAAGACCATCTATTATTGGATAAAGTGATAGTGTTAATTGACGGCACTTCTTTTAGCAGTTCATTGATATTCAAAGTACTTAATAGATTGTCGTTTAAAAACAAATGTTTTAGTTTTCTAAGAACGTAAAATGAGGTTTCGGGAATTTCTATAAGTTGATTATTATTCAAATATAAAACAGTTAAACTATCAAGACCAGAAAATGTTCCAAATTTAAGTTGGTCAGTGAATTATTTGATAAATTTAATTCACTTAAATAAGATAGATATTGAAAGCACCCCACCTGAATATTTGCTATGTAGTTGTTACTTAAATCTAGAATTTCCAGAAGTAGTAAATTTCTAAATGCATCTTTTTCAATTTTTACGATTTTGTTGTTCCGCGCAATTAAATGTGTAAGATTGACAGCATATTCAAAATTGAACTGGTTCAAAAATTCCACGTCGTTGTTGTTAATATATAAAACCTTTACAAACGGACCAATGTTAATTTCGGTTAAACTGTTGTTGTTAAAATCGATGGTACTGATGTTTGATATCAACACATTGGTAGGAATAAGGTGGTTACTACTCATGTTTACTAATTTCAAAAACTTTGGCAAGTTCTCAAAGTTGAATTCTTTTAAGAAGTTTTGAGATAAATCTAAATAGTGTAAACCGCTTTGATTTTGAAAAATATTCGGAACATGTATTAGAAAATTTCCGTAAAGAATTAACTCAACCAAATGTGGGATATGGGCAAACGAATTTAATTCAATGTTGTATAGTTGATTTTTAGATAAATCTAATGATCTTAAAAAAGGAACTGGTTCGAAGGCGTCTGAATTAACTTCCATTATTTTATTCCCTGATAAAATTAGTCTTTCTAAGTTATGTAATCCGTGTAATGGTATTTTATTTAATGACTGGAATCTATTCTTGGATAAGTCTAAAGTTCTTAAAATCGTCAAATTTCTAAAAGTTCCATTTATAATTTCTTCTATTTGATTTTCTGCCAAATGAAGGTTATTTAATTCCGTCAAGTTTTGAAAGACATCTTGATCAATTGCAGTTATTTTATTTCTATTTAAGTACATTGTTTGGGTTTTTGAAAATTTTGAAAACAGCTTCGTTGGTAACTTCGTAATGACGCTGTTTCGGAAATATATTTCTAAAATAGTTGTAGGACAAGCGTCGTATTCAACTACATCTGCTGCTTCGAAAGTTATGTTGTCGCAGAAGATACGAATATAATCGGTCTCTTCGCATCTGTCTGTTCTGCATTTTATTGTGTGTGTTGGAGTTGTTATCACACAAGCGGCAAATAGTATACTGAACAGGAGTTTCATGCTAACCTACAAAAATATTTAAAATAAACATGGTGCATTGATCATTACAATAGAAAGATACATACAGAGAGATCATCAAGTAGAAAATAGTTGGCAATTCTTTTTACAAAAAATATTTGTTGTATTTACTTGTTTTTATATTCTTTTCGTTTTAAAATCAGTAAATATGTGTAACTTTTGGTGTAACATATTATTCAAAGCAAGAATTTGAAAAATAAAAAATAAAGAACTCTAGCAACGCCAATGAGATTTATTACTATTACCAACAAATCATTTTTTTAGTAGTGCCAACAATTTTTTTCCCTTTTTGATCGCTCTGTATATGAATGGACACATATGCATATTATACATTAATTCTATAAATGATTGTCTCATCAGGAGAGCGTTGGAAAATATAAAAAATGCAAATTTGCAGCTTAAATTGATAATTAATTAATTTATGGTAATATCATCATGTCAGTTATTTGGTCATTCCATTGTAATTAATATCCCTGGTTGTAATCGTGTGTTGATCGTCGTTTAATGTTAATTTTGTTCATTTAAATAAAAATGGTTTTTGAGACCTTCAGTGTGGAGGTAGGAAAATAACCAACTCAAAAAGATGTGCTTGCCGATGTTTCGCCCTTCATAGTGAGGGCTTTTCAAGGCGAGCGTTTCTCAAGTGAGGGCGAAACGTCGGCAAGCACATCTTTTGAGTTGGTTGTTTTCCTACCTCCACACTGAAGGGGTCCCAAAAGACCATTTTTATTTTAAATTGAATTTTTGGAGAAATACTTACCTGAATTCTCGACACCTTTGTTCATTTAGTTGCCAAGTTGATGAGACAATTATTTATAGAAACGCTGTACTATAAATATTACGTACAACAATAAATGCTATTATTATTATTATTTTTACTATTACCACAATTAAAAATACGCAGGTACATATAGTTGTATTATTTTTTTTAAAATTCAGTAAATAACTCAAAAAAATTATAACATAAAATTAAAGAAATTGAAACTTCGTTCAAAATTGAGCCCAGCCAAAATTAAAACTAAACAAGTCAACAATTTGTCCGCTTACCGGATGAAGAAAAAAGTTAGAGTAAATATTACTCAAATGTGAATATTTTAAGTTTATTTACAAGAAAAAAGAAACTCACAAAATCGATGTCTGCTTTTGAAGCGGTCAAAAAATTTTCAAGTTAGTAGCCGTATAGTTTAATATTTTTACTAACTGCAGAATCGTTTTAATTAATAAAATCTACATGAACCACATTTATTGGAACTGCTAAACAGTGTCATTACCGTGAATTTTTTGATGATATTTTGATTTGGGTGTAGAGGACGTCGTCTCCAAAAGGGTGTGTAACAAAAGTACTAAAAAAAAATCGAATATAAAGCTATCCTACACTGAAAATCCTCAACACGGTAAAAATGTGTATGACCGTAGGTATTTAGTAACGATCTGCAATAAAGTTGCAATAAATACAGTGGTTTCTATAAAAAAATACCACGACGAAGAAAGAAATTTATTTTAAAAAATTTTTTTTATTTATTTATTTCATGCGTGCTAATAATGAATACTGCAGAAGTCGTAAAAAAGAAAGGTACAAAATAATGTTTACAAAACAATATCGATAGAAGAGGGACACATGCTTATCACGATCTCTCCGACTCTTTTTTTAAATGACTACCGGTAGGCAGTCGATTGTAAACTTTTATTCCATACATACATATAAATTATTAAAAATTGTTAAAAAAAATCGCTAATTTTTGAATTTAAAAAATTTTCCTAAAACCAAATTTACTTGGATTAAAACTTAAATCAAGATAAAAATTTTTAATTTCCGGTGTTTCTTTCTAAGATTAGCGTTTTTCCGATTCGCTTTAAGAGTAGCGTATATTTTTAATTTAATTAACAAATTGATAAATCTTATGTTCAATACAAACTTGAGAAAATTGTTTGCTTTCTGATGTTAAACATGTAAAAATATTTTTAACGATACATTTTGTACATTTATGAATAGCGAATGACGAATTAAATACTTTTGATAGGTAAGTGAGATACAAACTAAATATGCTCGGCTTCATAATCTTTACACATTCATTTTCAGAAAATAAATCTTCCCCTCACTTAATTATTTTTCTCTACATATCTCACATTTATACCTTTTCAACTGCTTAAATGCTAGATAACCAGCTCAATAAACTATGCTACAAGATTCTAAAGAACAAACGAAAACTGCACAAAAAACGCACCAAAAAACTCGTTTTTTGTGCAGTTCTTTGGTGTTTTCCCTTTGTTACAGTTAGCACGTGCATAATAAAAAATAATAATGTGCACTCAACTCAATTTATCCCAGTGCGTTCTAATAGTTGGATTTGCGAATTGTTTTTAAATTTTGTTTCAAACTTCAATAAAACAACAATTTAATTTGTAAGAAATAAAATTTATTTGCATCAATACAAGTTATGATAAAAAAATCATTTTTATGTATTTATTTCAATATAATTGTGGTTATTATTTACATAAACAATTTATTCGCTTCGGACCCAGTTGGAAAATATGCATCTGCTGAGTTTTTTTTAATCGTGAAGGGCGTCCTTGGTTGTAATTTGCTTAGATGAGCAAGTTGATTCTAAGAAGAAAAAAATAACATAAATTCACTGATAAAAGATATGCTGAGTCAATTATATTTAATTTTGAATATTCTTTCAAAATTAATTACACACAAAACCTTTTAGTTTAGCTTCTAATGACAAGTTTCTATGTTCAATAACAAATAACAAAAAGTTGTTAAAGGACTTTTCAATTTCCTTAAAAACCCTTTCGATTGCTACACAGGGTAATCTGCGTAGAACGTGCATTAAAAGTTTTTTAGCTTTCAGATAAATCAGAAACTTGAAAAACTTCGCTGGTTTTTTAAATTTTGGCTTTGATGGATTTTAAAATAAAATTATATGTTGTAGTACTTTATAAGACAAGTTGAATTAAATTTAAAAAAAGTTTCAAAATTTGATTAGGTAAGGTCATGTTTGAGGTCAAAGGTCAAACATATATTCGTAAATATCTCATAAAGTATTCCATTACACAGTCGTGTAATATATCAATCAAAAGGGAATTAATTGCAAGCCAATTTCAAAAATGCATTTAAAAATATTTTAACATTTTAGGTTCAAAAGTTATTTCACTTTCAAAATTTTTGAAAATATCGACTTTTGTTTCACAACCTATACTAACGTGCAATATATCAATCAAAACGTGTGGAAAGCCAATTCCAAAACTATTTTCAAAACTGTTTTACTAGATTGGGTTTAAAAGTTATTGCACTTTAAAAGTGTTTTTGAAGATTTCGACTTTTTTGTTTATCAACTTGCATTGCCCAGTAACATATCAATCAAAAGCTGATTGAAAAACAATTCCAAAACTGCTTTCAAAAATGAGGTGGCATTACGGGTTCAAAAGTTATTGCAATTTTTAAGTTTTTTATCAAGCTTAAGATCGTGTAATGTAATGTAACTCTAGTATTTATGTGTTCTACTCAAACGTAGAATTTTTGTTCTACGCAGTTCTGGTCTCTCTCATTTCTAGTCAACTTCAGTTTTTCTCTTCTCTAGTCAACTCTAGTTTTTCTCTTCTTTTTAGTCAACTCTAGTCTTTCTCTTTGCTGGTCAACTCTAGTCTTTTCTAGTCAATTCTAGTCTTTTCTTTTCTTGTCAACTCTAGTCTTTCTCTTTCTAGTCAACATTAGCTTTTTTCTAGTCAAGTCTAGTCTTTTTTTTTCTAGCCAACTCTAGTCTTTCCTCTATTCTAGTCAACTCTAGTCTTTCTCTTTTCAAATCAACTCTAGTCTTTCTCTTTTCTTGTCATACTGAGCACTCACTGAAAACCCCGTTACAAAAACACCTCAATAGGATTTACCAGCCTAATTTAGGGATACGGGATTCAAGAAAATCAGATGTTTGTTATTATTTAATGAAAATAAGGTTGCAAGCGCATTAAGTTGTTTAAAAATGGAGATGCAAAAATAAAAAAGAAAAAGACTAAAGTTGTACTAGAAAAGAAAAAGACTAGAGTTGACTAGAAAAGAAAAAAACTAGAGTTGACTATAAAAAAAAGGCTAGAGCTGACTAGAAAAAGACTAGAATTGACTAAAAAAAGACTAGAGTTGACTAGAAAAGAAAAAAGACTAGAGTTGACTAGAAAAAAAACTAGAGTTGAGTAGAAAAAAAAAAGACTAGAGCTGACTAGGAAAAAGACTAGAGTTGACTAGAAAAGATGCCTGTAAAAAATTCTACTCAATATTATACAACACCCTCGATAATCATGTACCACTTTACAAGAGCCTAAAAAACACTTACCATTTTCCTAAATGGTTCACCCTACCATAAAAGCAAAAATTAAATTGAGGGACAAGTTACGTAAATTATTTAAGAAAACAAAACATGATCACTACCATAATGAATACAAAATAATTCGGTCTCAAATTAAACATGAAATTAAATTTGCGTACATTAATTATATAGAGCATGTTCAAAATACTTTAAAAAAAATCCAAACAATTTTTGGACATTTATTAAAGAAAAAAAAGATTCCTCTAGACTTCCGAAGATAATGACTATAACAACACCACTACAGATAAACCACAACAAATTGTCGACCTGTTTGCAGAATACTTTAGTGAAGTCTACATTAAACACTCCACCACGAACACATTAATTGAGAACGCTAGTAATTCTCTACATTATCGCTCAAACCATTTTCGAAAGCAATGTTGTGAAGGTGTTAAAAAAGTTGAGAAACAAGAACACTGCAGGCCACGACAAAATACCAAGCTTTCTAGTGAATGATTGTGCTATCATTTTGCTGCACCTTTAACAATCATTTTTTAATCTATGTATTAAATCGTGTACATTTCCGAATTGCTGGAAGCAAGCAAAAAGTTTGTCCAATATTCAAATCAGGAAACAAACCGACATTTGCAACTATCGAGGTATTTCTATTCTGTCGAATTTTTGCCAAGGCTTTGGAAATGTTGGTGTATAACGATCTCTATGCCCAATTAAAAATGTTATAATCAATGAGCAACATGGGTTCATAAAAGGCCGCTCAACTGCATCTAACTTAGCTCAGTTTACGCAAATTGTATCGAAAACTTTAGATCATAAAGGGCAATTGGATGTCATATACACCGATTTTTCAAAGGCCTTTGACAGAATCGACCACAAATTACTTTTACAAAAACTAAATTCGGTGGGTGTACAACAGACACATTAAAGTTTTTAATTCTTACCTGTCAGGAAGAGAACAATACGTGTTCTATAACGGACATGCATCTGAACCGTTCAAAGTTCTATCGGGCGTTCCCCAGGGTTCAAATTTAGGACCGTTATTGTTCTTAATATTTATAAATGATATAACAACGAACATTAATTGTCACAAATTACTTTTTGCAGATGATCTTAAAATATTTTACAAGATCAGAGATTTAAATGATTGTTGTAACCTTCAAGAGCAATTAAATAAGCTATATGCGTGGTGCAAACAAAATAAATTAAATTTAAACATATCTAAATGTAAAGTAATGAGTTTTACACGTAAATATAACATTACATTGTACGATTATAACGTAAGCAATAAACCATTACAGAGAGTTGAACTAGTGAATGATCTGGGGGTTACCTTCGATCCGCAATTGAACTTCAATAAACACATCCATGATACGGTATTGTCTTGTAGAAAGAAATTAGGTTTCATAATTCGAAACACAAAATCGTTCTTTAATCTAGAATGTCTTAAAACTCTTTATTATAGCTTAATTAGGTCTAAGTTAGAATATTGTGTAGTAGTTTGGAACCCAATCTATGACTGTTCATGGTCTCGTTCTATTGAGTCAGTACAAAGACGATTTACAAAATACCTATGGTTTAAATATAATCTTACATACCCTAATCATAACGTTACAAACCACGAACTATATACTACATATGAAATGAACTCACTACAATCACGGCGTATTAGAACGGACTTAATATTTTTATACAAGTTATTACATAACCAAATAGATAGTATGTATCTTTGTCAAAAATTAACTTTAGAATTCCAAGAGCAGAGTCTCGCAATCTATTAATGTTTTATAGCAATCACACTAAATCGAATATGTTAATGCGAGCTCCTATCGAAAGAATTATGAGGTTATACAACTCAATAGTGTACGACAAATGTGATATTTTTAATGTTAATTTTTCAGCATATAAGGTACTGCTCAATGATTGGGTTTGCTTATAAGATGAGTGCGTGTATTTTGGATTTTTTATTATCTAAAAATTTTATTATATTTGTTATTATATTATTATATATTATATTATTCTATTATTGTTATACAATCTGATCTAAATAAGTATACATTTCTAGTATTAATATATATTGTTGTCCTGTAATTGGTACTTTTAGGTACTGTTGGGCAAATACATTTATTATTATTATTATTATTATTATTAAAAGAAAAAGACTAGAGTTGACTAGAAAAGACTAGAGTTGAGTAGAAAATTCTAGACATATTACACGACTGTGTACATGGAATACTTTTTGAGATATTTACGAATATATGTTTGACCTTTGATCTCAAACATGACCTTACCTTATCAAATTTAAAAAATTTTTTAAATTTAATTTAACTTGTCTTATAAAGTACTACAACATATAGTTATATAGATTATATAAACTCAGAATTATATGGCCAATCGACTGATGTAAAAAGAATTATAGGTTTGTATTTAAAATAAGAAAGTTGATAGCAATTTTTGGCACACCCTGTATAGCCGAAGGTTTGAAACTATTTTAGGTAGAACGAAAATGATCGATTATGGCCGCGTACTAAATTTCAAGTTTCTGATTTATCTGCAAGTTAAAAACTTTTAATGCATGCTCAACGCAGATCACCCGTTATACGTACACTAGGTACATGAATGCATAAGCATAATGTTTATCTCATCAATTTGGAATTAAAAGAAAACTCTAACTAGTAAATAAAAATATTTGCTTACCTTCTTTCTAGAATTTTACAGGCACTGATTTTACACTTAATAATTTACGTTTATTGTTTATAATGATTTCGGAGGGTAAACAAGTTTTCACATATTGACTTATTTTCTAAAGTGTCAATATCCACAACCGCAATACAAATTTTCCAATAATTTTGTTGGTAGTCCTTTGTAGGTTTCACATTTTTGTAAGAAATTTAAAAAAAAACGTATTTCCACGGCGTCTACGCTTTTCTTTTAATTATTAGTGCAACTAACGTATTCATAATTACTAATTGTCACAAAATTACGGTAACTAATTTTATAATCAATGCAGTATCTTGTAACAATGAAGTAACTTCGAACCTCAAACCACTTTCATATTCATATTCAAGATACACGCATTGAGACAGGTACGGTGGAACTGACATATAAAAATGGAGGGGGAAACTGAGAATCTCGTCGTAATTGTACGGTATAGTCATCTATTTTTCATCGTACTTTTGTGTCACATTTCGTCCATATAGATTGCGCATCTTTACGAATTTTATAATCAATGCTTTAATTCAATGGTACAGGGTGATTCAAAGAAACGGGAAATTTTGAAAGTTAAATAAGTTCAAGAAAAACAAATCTTTAAATAAAGTTTTTCATATCATTTAATAGTAAAAAAATAATGCCATTTTAGAAAAAATAAATACCGTAACATTTATTTTTTGAAGATGACATCTTGCAGGTGTTTTCCTTTTCTACGCAAACATTCCTGTAGTCTCTTCGTCACATTGTCCATGGTTTTACGTAACATTACAACTGGAATTTCTGAAATCGCTTCTCGAATCTTGGCTTTCAATTCAACTGTAAAGATGAAGCGTGACGACGAATTGACCGATGTGGACTTCTTATGACCGTATCTCGAACAGCTTGGATATTGACTGGTGTACGAATGGTTCGCGCACGACCTGGAGGTTTCTTTCCCATTGCTGAACCAGATTCCTCGAAATTATGTATCCATGTTTTAATTGCAGTGCTGATGGAACACGATCGTGGCGTCCTAAATTAAAATGACGGCGGAATTCTCTACGTGCCCCCCTCCATACTGTCATTGTTCTTGTAAAAAGCTTTGATCGCAAACGCACGATGCGCACCACTCAAGCATCCATGATAACTAAATGGCAAGGTTTTGTTGACAGGCTGGCATACCTTATTCAGTGGTACCAATCGCCCACGGCTACCAACACAACTTTCAAAATTTCCCGTTTCTTTGAATCACCCTGTATTACCATTGATTATAAACTTATAACCCTATGAATTGAGAGATGGAATACGTAACAAGACTAATTGAAGCTAAAATGGTGATGTGTGTTAAGCCCTGATTTAAAAAAATACTTAGTTATGTTTAGTTGTTTACGGTTGTAATGATTTTTGCTTAATTGCATTTCAACTTTTTTCACCGATTTTCTAATTTTGTTTATTTCTTCAATTTTTAGTTATTGTAAAAGTAGGCATTAGATCGAACTTAACCTTTTGGTCGTCCATGATCTTTGTCAGTAAACCCCAAACAACAACGTATGGTTAAGTTTACCATATTCTTTGTTAACTTGTAAATTGTGAATTGTGCTACGCGGCGCTAGTGTATGCTTCACTGTATTTTAAGAATGCTCCACCCACCAAAACATTTGTCATACCCCTACTGCAATGATTTTACCTGCTTTGGAAATTCCGACTATTGTATACTTCTCGAGAGAGGATTACAATAATTACATCACTTTTTAATTTTTGTTATACTAATTTGAACATATTCTTTACTATAAACCCAAATATTGTGAGAGTTTTTGATTAATTTGATGAATTAATGATTTCACAAGTAAAATACCAAATTCACATCTTTTGATAAAATTAGCATAAATACTATTGAAAATGACTTATTAAAAGCAATTATTTTCTGTTTGTCCTTTAGGAAATAAGATCAAAACAATGTCTCCAAAGTGGCTCCTAAGAAATTCAACTGAACTTTTTTGACTAAAAAATAAAGTGCTGTAGTGCACTTTTTCTATCATTCACTTATAAGCTCGTTCAGCACTTTATTTTTCAGTCAAAACAATTCATCTGGATTTTTAGGATACTTTTAAACATATTTTTTATTACATTATTTTGCACTTATAAAGTGTTGTTTTTTTAATAAAAAATTTTTTAAATTTTTTATTATTAATTATTTTTTACTAGTAAATAAAAAATTATTTACTGTTACAAAAAATATGTAAAATTACATGTTAAGAATTACTATGGTATACGAATTACTGAATCTCTTATTTTCTGGCCTCGTGGCAGTGCTGTTTTTTAAACAGTTTAAAAAATATTCTGCTGTGTAACTTAAAAAATAGATCAAAAAATATTCTTAAATTCCTAAAACAATAAAATGAGCATTCGAAGAACTTTGTAATGAAAACGCTGAGAATAAGTCACATTGTATTTACTGATTTATCAATTATTATACTGGGCTCCCAGCTTATGGGACCCCGACGTGTTTAAGTAAAAATTATTATTCAAAACTTCAAATTTTCATTGATAAGATGTTCTTAACTAAAGAACAAATACGAAAAATATAAAAATACTGTGACCGTAGTTAACGAGACTTGGTAGTACTGGAAAAAAATACTTAAGAGAATAGTAGCCACCATAAAGTACTATATGCTACACAAGGTTTGGCATTTAGAGGTTCAAATGAAAATATGGATAGTCAAAACAAAGGGAACTATTCAAGCGCTGTTTAGCCTATATTTGCAAACTTTGATCAATTTTTGTCTGAACATTTAAAGCAATTAGCCAATAAAGATAAAGATTCTGTTAGTTGTTTGTCGCATCAAATATGTGACGAATTAAGAAAACTTTTATAGAAGAAGTGAAAACAGCAAAATATTATTGCATCATTGTAGACTCAACCCCGACATAAGTCACCAAGACCGACTTACATTTATTCTTAGATATCTACAGAAAGGAAAAGTAATTGAAAGGTTTTTTGGCTTCATATGTCGAGGTCAGGCATACGATAATGCTTAGAACATGTCAGGTCAGTATAATGGACTCCAAACAAGAATACGATAACTAAACTGGAAAAAGCTTCCAATTTGGGTACTATTTTTTCTTTCCACAGTTCCTCATTCCTATCGATCTCTTCCACATGGAAATCGTTTTCGCTAAATAAGATGAAATCACAAAATGATTTTTCCACTATATTTAGTTGTCCCTGTCTCTGATATGAGTATGTTAGTTGTATTTGAGATCACCGATTGAAACAAATAGTGTAAGAATTTTTATAATCGTTTAATGTGGTCCAATTACATGATCTCCAACTATACCACCCCAAACAATTAAAGACCACCTAGTTTGACCATAAGTTTCTATAAGATGAAGATTACTTGTTGAATAGTAGTGGAAATTGTGTCTATTCACAGTTCCATATTTATGAAATGTGGTTTCGTCTCCAAAGAGGACAAAATCAAAGAAATCCGCCTGATTATAAATTTGCTGTTGACCCCCATCGCAAAATGCAACTCTTCTGGGATAGTCACCTTCAAGTAACTCTTGATGAAACTGGATATGGTATGGATGCATCTTATTTTTCGTAGTATTTTGCGGACAGACCTGTCACTAATATCATGATAACGCGAGATTTCACGTGTACTTACATGTGGATTATGGGTAATTTCAAGCATCATGTTTAATTCATTTTCTCCGTTAAATACAGGTTTAGTTCTTTGCTTTTTTTCATAAACTACTGAACCCGTACGATTAAAACGTTCTAGTAACATTTCCAACGTTATTTTCTCGGGTTGTCTTCGTGCGGAATATTTCTCTTTGTAAATTCTTTGTGCTAATACACAATTTTTCATACATTCTCCCAGTGCCCATATCATGTCTGTTAATTCCTCAACAGGATAGTTCATTTCGAACAATATTTAAGTAGTTACAATTTAATAAACACTACACGATTTCAAATAAGTTTGTGAAATGACAGGCTACTAATAATTACTGAATAATATACTGTCATTTGTTCACTGCTAACTTGATATTATAGAAATTTTAAAATACATCTCTTTCTGTTACTAAATTACAAATATCTCAGAAAGTAACGACTTTACCTATAAGGAGTACTAATTAAAAAATGAAAGAACTTAAAGTGTATTTTCACTTTAAATCATATGTCAGGGTTATGTCGCTCTGAAATTCCATTGGTGCAATAATAAAGTACTAGCACTTTCTCGTAACACTGTATCAATGTCAAAAATATATGCTTAAAAAAGAATTATAATTATGTTGTTTTGTCTAGGATATACAGAAGGTTAAAATCAACATGATTTTCAAATACAATTGACTATAACTTTTGAAATATCTTGTATAACGTAATGAAACCCTATGTTGAAAGTATGGCGGATATGAGCTTAATCTAAATTTGAAATAATATATAGGGTGTTCGATTTAAAAAAAAGTATGTTTGATTCACCCTGGTAATATGTAACACCCTGTAAATACAAAAACAATTTTAAAATGTAAAGTTTGAAGCGGCCTATAATTTTTGATAACAACTTCTTGTGATATCTACTTTAATAACCGATATATCGTACTTCGACGCATTAATGCCGCACCCTGTATGCATATACAAACTGTCGCTTATTAGTTATTTATCGTAAAAATTACATTATTTAAAATTTTTTGTGGCAAGAGGCATCGAATTTTTTTTTGAAATTACTTACAATAAATATTATAATGAAGTAATAAAATCACATTCAACTTTGTCAAAATAATAAATCAATTAAGAAAATTCGAATTAAACGATATTTTAAAGAGCTTCACCAACTGTGAGCTGATGCACTTGAGAGTTGCTCTGAATCATGTTGCGCTACTCGCCGAGAGCTATTGTTGTTATTTTTTGTAAAAACACAATACCTACGCTTCTCAAACTGGTGGTTATTGATTGCTAATATATCGAACAATTTAAATTTTTTTAGATCACCATGTTCTTTAGTTCTGATAAACAATACAATGTAAATTGTTTATATCTCGGTTTATAAATAAACAAATGACATCTTTATTTACATTTTTTAATACGAACCGATTCCCACTTATTCTATTTCATTTGCTCCATAATCTTGTCTACTATTTTTAACTGTTTAAAACAAAAACTGATTTTTTACAAAAGAAACTAAAAATTACAAAATACAATTGTTTTTTTTTTGGAAATGATAAATAATTACTATGATTCTTAAATTCGCCAAAATATATTTTTTTAAAAATAATTTCTTCTAAGGCTTCAAAGTTTCAGTTTTAAAAAATTATTATAACAAAACTATAATTATTTTGGCGGACACGTCCCCTTTGTTTAGTTTTTGGTCAATTTAATTTGACGCATTATTTTTGAATTTCTGTGGATTACAAAAAAACTGAGAGATGAATTTTTGCAGTTTTCACTACGTAATTAATAATAAATTAAAAAATTTGAATTTCAAAATATACTATTTTGTAAAAAATTATCCGCAGAAAAAATGTTTTTTTTTTTAAAAATTACAGAAAAAAGATACAGATAAATTTTAATAAATTGTTAACTTTTGAAGCTGCGCGGCGCCTACTTTTGGACAAAACTATTTTTCCATTCCTACGTTATTATTCCGAAGCGAATCGCTAAATTTTTGCAAGTAGGCGAACAGTCTCCAAATTCCTTACTTTTCAGCCAGGTTTAATGGACTAAAACTCGGATGAAGTTTTACAACCAAAAGAAAGATTTTCAATAAGCACCAAAAATCTTAGACGACTTGCGAAATGCTTATTTTATTGACAGTCTTTTGATCACAGTCTTAGTATTGTTAAAAAGAGTTATAACATTAGAATCAACGAATAAATACTCAAACACAATTATCTAAAAAAGCAACAATCAAGTTCTATTTCTAGTCTGGTTCAGATCCTCATCCTCATCAGAACTTAAATGTTTGTTAGTTAAAAACCAAATTGGAAACGGACAACACACTTATAATACATATAACCTATAACGTTATTTACGGTGTACATTCTCAGAAAAATCATTCACCTACTCTTCTGTAATGAGTTGACATATTCGTTATACCACATCAAGGAATGGTTAGTCCGTGAAACACAATGGAAGATCAACTGACAATTAGTCGCTAGTTAGTTTTTTCATAAAGAGCGCCAATGGTTCTGTAATTTTTATCTCTACAGAACCATATGAAATTTGTAGCAAGTATAAGTAGTCCTATAGTCCACAATAAACTTTTAGTTTCATTCAGGAACTGTAGTCTAATACATAGAAGTAAGTAGAAGTAATAATTGGAAAGTGAATGCAATAGAAGTTAAACTGAAATTAATGAGAAATGCCATTTTCAATTTTTCAACTTTTTTAAGCACACGGTTTGAAAGTTAGTTGAATCAGAAAAATAAATATAATATTCTTATTAACCGAAAAGAATAGAGGTTCAAGTATGTTAAATAGTTTCTTACAAATGGACGGACCGCTGTTAAACCCGGTGTCTCGCCAAAGTATTGTTTATTTATTTATATAAATGTTAGCCAACTTAACGGACGGTAGGTGTTTGAAGAATGTTAAAATAGATAACTGTTGAATCAAAATAACAGGCTGGGATTACGAAATATTTATTAATGTCATTAGATTTCCGCAGTTCATCGGAAAATTAAGTTTCTGTAGCCAGTTAGACAAACCCATTTTCTTCTGTTGTTGTAATTAGTTTGTAGTAAGGTAAAATTTTAGGAAAAGCCACCCTATTTCGATCGCACCTATAAGTAGGTGCTTGTCGTAAAATTTATGTCGTTTAATTGTTTTGAGGGCAATCTTAACGGATGGATGCTGTTGTTAATATAGTGTTTTATAATCAAATCTTCGACGCATGTTAAATTATTTCAAAATGAACCAGCTAATATGGATTACGCCACATGAATAAGGTTATTAATGTTAACCATTATAAACCGATATGTTAAAAATAGCAGACGAGATTGAAGTTATAAAGCATATCGGCCGTGTATCGTTCAGTACTTTTCATCATACCATTAATATTTAACGATGGTTTGGAAGACTTGCATTTTTTCAATTTAAATTAAATTTACTAAGTCATCTATGCATTTACATAAATGGTTAGTATAGTGGTTGTTTACACAGTAAAATTATTTGAAAAATTGACACGATGCGATGGTAGTAAATGGAAGATTTATGGAAATTCCTCAAGATATTCAACACTATGCGGCTGCAGCGGTTTAACCGGAAGTGACACAAACATAATTTTTATCCCGTTAAACTCAAAAGGTTGTCTTTAGTAAACGCTCCAAATTTCAAATTTTTATCTTCAATAGGAAAAAAGATATTGACTGTACCCACTTTCCTGTGTCACCTTGTATATAGAAGATATGCAGCACTTAGCCCATCATGTTTAGAAAATCAGCGTGTTTTTGTGGACTATAAGAACGGTAAGTCCATACGACAATGTGTTGGAATTCATAAAATTAGAGGATTTCTAAGAAAAATTGCAAAGTTTTTAAATTTAAAACAAACCTGTAGTTAGAAGATATGCTGCTACTATGTTGGTTGGAAATGAAGATGATATTTTGACGTTGAAGAAATTTGGGGATTGGAATTCGTCCGCAGCAGCGGAAGAATATGTTGAACAACCCATTAGTAAGAAGATCAAGATTTCCAAACAACTTTTCAACTCAACCTAAAGTGCTTCAACCTCAACTTTAGAAAATTGTAGTGATTCTTCGGTTACAAAACAAGAGATTTCTATTGCTGTAGTATCAAACCCAAACAAAGAAATTAAGAAATTCACGATTTCGGGAAATACCAGTTGCTCTTTTTATTTCAGTTATTGTTCTCAAACTAAATTGATTCTTTTATTAAAATTTGGTAATTGATGTGAATAAAAATTTTTGATGTATCAAGTAATTATATACATTATAATTCAATGGTAACTATTTGTTTTCCTGATAGATCACACGGTTGATTTGGGGGTGTATCAGTACTTTATTTCTCATTGATATGATACTTATATCGGCTAAGGTCTACAAGGCCAAAAAAACTACGCGGAAAAAGAAAACCTACCAGACAATAAAGAAAGAATAATATAGTAAAAATAAAATAACAAAAAATAAAAACGGAATGAAAACAGTTATACTCAGTATACTATTGGCGCGGAGTAATAAACCTGTCAGAATTATCGAATCTCCCGTATTGCATTGGCGTAGGTACCTGATACATTTGGAAAATCATATTTTTAGTAGGTAAATATATTATAATAGTAAAATCTACCTTGATATGAATTATTATGTGGTTGTATGTTATTTATTTTATTTGTATAGTAGATCACATTACAAATTTTACTTCTTACGTATTATATACCATTATTTTTGTATCTTGGTATAATACCCACATCTACGGCTATGATTCTCGTTTCGTCAGTACCTGGGCTGATGGCAACGTGTTTACACAGATTAAACTATTGTTCTCAGACCCTAGATGGGTCGATATGCTGCAAGAGCGGCACAATGATCGTATTTTGGTTAGAATTTATTGGTTTTTACTTAACCGTACAAGTACCGCTTTCACAAGAAAATAAAGAATTATTTCAAGCAATTATGATTTATTACTCCGCGCCAATAGTATACAGACTATAATACAGAAAACCGCAAAGAAAAAAAATAGAAGAAGTCTTGAAAGAAACACCGGAAGGGACAATTAATACGAAAATGGAAATGATAAAAGTTAAAAGTAAAAATAATATACACATGAAATTTAAAGGAAATACATAAGTAAAGAACTTTGAAGAACCTAATAAATAGGACCAATAAGTAATAAAAATGAAAAAATATATAATTTAGATGTGGTGCGCTACAAAAAACAATGCAAAATAAAAACGATATAGAAATAAATTGTTACGTAATATTTATACCTAGAGCTATTTGAATAAAGTTTGAGAAATTTTGATAATTAAGTTTGCACGTTATTTAAGTAAATTATATGTAAGTTAAGAATAAGATCAAAGAATAGAAAAATTAAATGTATGCACCAATTGTAAACAAAGAGAAACAGAAGTTTACAAAGATACAAACTAGTGTAGGAAATTTTAACGCAAGAGTGGACAAAGAAGAAACCTACAGGCGAACGATTGGAAAACATAAATAATGGGAAAACTAATAACAACCACAACAACAACGGTATTACACAAATCCAGTTTAGAATTGAACGTGAAAGCAACCACAAGTACCAACTACTAATAAAGAAATACATAAAGGAACATATAATATAATCATTTTTGACAAGAATTGAAAGGCAACAGTAATTAGAAGAAAGAAAGTTAAGAACTAGCAAAGAAAAAAAATACAATACAAACAAAGAAAAGATTAAAAAGTACAGTAAAAAGCTGGAAAAAAAGTGTAAACAGTGCGAAAAAAAAGTAAACAATTAGAAAAACATATTATAAAAGCGTAAAAATGTTTAGTTTAAAAAAAAATAATAAACCGATAACATTTGACAAGAAACAGGATAGTAGTTAAATTAATTAAGAAAAGAAATTAATTAAAAATAAGTTTAAAGAAATGGCCAGAAGAAAAAATACCATCCAGACGGCACAAAAAAATGAGAAGTGTTTTCCAACGTTATGTTTGAAATATTCAGTACAGTTCTAGAACAAAAACTGGACAAACTCATAGAAAAAAAATAGGCGAATACAGAATTTAGAATCAGTCAGTTAGTCTTTACCACCACACAATAAACAAAAATAATTTTCATGATGTTATTTAATTTGGCACTAGAAAGAATTATTATAGAACAATTTTCGAAGAATTGAAAGAAAATGTAGAATAAAAACAAAAACATTTAAATGTCGAATGAAAAATCAAACTGAAGAAATGACATGTTTTATCTATAAATAAAAGAAGAAGTTAAACAACGATATACAAAAAATAAATTGAGTAACACAGAAATTAGTAGAAATGTAAATAAATGCATAAAGTAAAAAAAACAACTAAAAAAACATGTTAACAAAATGAAAGCAAAATAAGTTTATGAATTGTTATTTATTAAGGTAGGACGCTCCTAGTGAAAATATCTTAGTTGGTTTAACCGTTATTGGTAGTGCGTTTTGTACTAAAAACCCGGATTCGATTCCAATTGCCGCAGTTTTTTCAGTTTCATCTTTTAAGTACGTAAAAAACTATTCATTTATAGTTACAATTAGAAGTTCAAAATTAAAATTCATTTTATCAACTCGTTTATAATAATCTCTATACAAAGTGATTTATTTGAAAGAACAAAGTTCATTATTATTCTGGAAAAAGGAAAGATCTGACAACAATCTACACACCACCATAATATCGGCCGTATCACAACATCTATAAAAATCATGCAAGCCATTTCTGAGATCATTGATGCGTTCATTACTTAAAACTCACACTGTATATGTAATTTAAATAGATAAATGTTTGGGCAAAAAGTAAAAACAAATATAGAAACGGTTCAAAAAATTCAAAAAACATTTTTTTCCCAATTCGTATGTGCTATTTATAAAGGCCTTGTTGGTCAAAATCAAAGAAAATACGGAGAAGTTGTCATAAGCATTTACTATGTTAAATTAAAAATTAACATATATGTTTTTTCTTGCACAATTCGAACACATTATAAATAATAAAATAAAACAAATTGTTGTGATAATAATGAGTATTCAAAATGTGTTTTACTAAAAAAATTAGTAAAAAAATGATTTTTGTGAATTAGTTAATTAGTTAATTTGTTGCCTAGTAATTTTATGCGCTTTCTAACTAGGGTTCGATTCCGACTGCAGTATTTTTTTTATTATCATTATAATATATTATTGTAAAGTGAATTTAAAATTTTGAAAAATATAAAACTCATGTTATAAAAACTGTATTAATCAATAAAAATTAAGAACAAAAAAATTATAATTGGAATCGAACTTGGATTTATTCGCGTAAATCATTATAAAAATTTGACGGTTTGTTATTAAAGTACTCTGTAAACACTTACATTACCAGATAAATTTATTCACATTTATCTATCTAATAAAATATGTTATTATATTGTGATCAAATTATGCCAGAAAAAAGATATGCATTAGTTTTGAATTTAACATAGGAAACGTCTATGTCAACTTTTCGTGGTAGGTACATACGGTGTACTAGTTGCATTAAATGATAAGTATCATTTGATGTTTTGGGTTTCGCCAAAGATGAATATACTTTTAAAATAAGAAATTTGTTATTTTCGAAACCAATAGCAACAACAAAAATAACACTTCTTTGTGAACGATTTAAATTGAGAAACTACAATTAATCAATAAATTAAAAATGCGCAATTGATTTTAGAATATAAATATTTATCACAACTTACCTCAAGAAAAATTCAACAAGACTGCTACCTTTTTAATGCACAAAGTTTACATTTACACTGGTCAGCATAAAAGCTCTGCACGTTTTAATAACCTTTCAAGTATTGCTCGTTAGCACTTTTACGCAATATGGAATTAGTAGTTGATATTTGCATCCAAGAAAAATGCGTCGAGACTTGAATGAACCCTATTTAAAAGTATTATCAAATTATTTACATTTATTTTGTAAGCACTATAATGATAATCAAATCAAAAAGTTTCATGTTGCGAGGTAAAATTAAATAGTTGACTATTGTTTAGATTTTTCATATCGTGAAATCTAAAACCAAACAATTTACACAGAAATATTATATTTTTAAAATGTATACATAGACTTGACTCACCCATCCATTTTTAGAATAAATTTTAAATCACAGTAAATTTAAGATGTTATTAATTAATTAATTGATTAATGAGTGTTTAACTTTCGTTAAACAAGTAAAATAAAAAAACACATACATTTCAAATTTAATTATAGAATTCGGCAATTTGGAAAAACTAAATTTTTCAAAAAAATTGAACCTACAATTTGACAAGCATTAACACTTGAAATGTTAGATTATTGTTTGCAAACGTAAAGGACGTAATTTTTGCAATTTAATAAAATCTATTATTTATTTATGTTTTGATTATAAATAATTATTCTATTATTATAATGTTATGATTAAGATTTAATGTTTCAAATATTTATATTTATATCAAACTTTATTTTTTTTGAATGTATGTTACAACCAAGATCCTTTCTAATGATTTGGTAACATATTTTTTATCTCTATACCAGAGAGGTTTAGACGTTTAAACAAATCTTTAAAAATATAGGATTAGATATAATCGATTACGTCCTATTCATCTAAAATATTTTCAGTATTCAAACGCTTCCGGTTATACCGGAAGTCGCTATTCACTTTGTTAATTTAAATGAAACACTAATTAAATTAAATTTTTTGTTAATAATTTTACTGTAAATTTATCAATTCTTATCAAAATCGGCATAGAGGCATAACTTTAGACCAAGAACATTATTTTATGTACTATT
The DNA here is from genome assembly GCA_030710515.1 of Abscondita cerata. Taxonomy (NCBI): domain Eukaryota; kingdom Metazoa; phylum Arthropoda; class Insecta; order Coleoptera; family Lampyridae; genus Abscondita; species Abscondita cerata. The sequence continues at coordinate 319,898 of JALBCR010000980.1, forward strand.
TTACAATTTGCTGTAGGGAGCGCCACGTGAATGATTCCTGATGATGAAATCGACTGGTAACTTTTTTTGAGAAAATTTTTTAGTGATTTTGATTAGAGAATATGACGTAAACATCATTTCTACAAAATATTGGTACTCCTGTTTAAATACGATAATTTCATCTGTTTCCGAGAAAAACGCAGTTAAATAATTCGTAGTATCAGAAGGGGATTTCAAATATTACTTCATTTATTAAGGGTACGTTTTGAACTATCAGATAATTATGCTTTTCTGTAGATTTTAATAAGATTTGATAAATTTACAGTGAAATTATTAACAAAAAAATGAAGAAAATTTTTTTTATCTAACGCCTTGTATCTTTTTCCACAGCAATATTTTATTAAGGCATATTGTGTCTTATGGTCTAAATAACCCGCCTTTAGCTTATGTCTTAATAGTTATAAATCACCCTGTATATTTTTGCATTTTAGGTGGATGCATAATACTGAATCTTTTTTATTAAGCTTTATACCTACGAGTATCTATCTTTTACCGTTTTGAGATAAATTTTTTTTTGGAATTCTGACAGTTAACTGACGTTCACAAAATGAACTGAAACTCCTACATGTAGTTCGAAGATTCTTTTATCGTAAGTACTCTTTGAAATAAAAATTGTTGCCTGAAAACAATTTCTAAATTAAGATTATTCAGCGTGAACTAAAAATGTAAAATTGGTAAAAGTAAAAATGGTATTAAATGTTTCCTACACCTAAACAAATCGTTTTAGAGTTATTTCCAAAAAGTGAAAAAAATTAATTCATTACCCATTATGTCGAAAACGAAAAGCTATGGATACGAGAAATTATTTTTTAAATGGGAAGTTTTTGATGCTTGTGATTGAATTGCTTTAATATTAATGCTACTAACTGTTATAATGGATAACAATCAGGATCAATCCTCCCAAGATCCTATAAAGAGACTATCAGGTCTGGTTTAGTATCAATGTCTTTTGTCTTATAGTAGATGACGGTTTACTTACATCATTTATCACTTAACGGCGGAGCGTTGCCTGAATTTACTACTGACTGTTATAGAAGATTTTCTGGATAACATGCGCTTGAACTTGCAAAAAAGCTGATGGTATCAACTTGATAGAACTCCGACCCACTGCATCCAGAAAGTATCCCAACAACTCAGTTTGATGTTTGTCGACAGGTAGATAAGGACCTCTGCCATTGGGGACATATTCAAACAATAAGTCTACAATTCACCGGAGAAAACGAGGAAAGAATTAGAAGAATTTGATAGACCAGTATTCCATTGACTTTCTTGAAGAAGTACGAACAGCGACACTGGAAGGTGTTCCTTTACGCTTAACACGGTGCTTGAATACGAACGAACACTATTTCAAACATTTATTATCATTTGTTTCTAATTTTTTTACATCCATTTTTTGTCAGCTGAAGTAAATGCCAAGAGTTAACCTAAGTTTTACTAATCACTTGGTCACGCTTTTCTTCCATAAAAAATAAATAATTTCTTAATATGTATGAACATTATTTCATTCTAGCTCCTTTTGGCAAAAAATAATGCACTTCGAAATAGCAAAAAACTTCATAAAGACACTCTATTAATTAACAAGCATAAAAAACTTAAACCTTTAAAAAATGATATCTGGTATGGTAATAATTCATAGCATTCTCGGCATAATATGTAATAAATTAAAATATTCCGTTTTTGGAAATAACTCTAAAACGATTTGATTTAGGTATAGGAACGTGTAATACCACTTTGTAGCAAATTTTGTAGTCAATTTGATTACGGAACGAAAAACAGAGTGTTCCATAAAAAAATTGAATTTTAATTAACTCAATAGTGTCAATTTAGAAATTGTTTTCAAGCTAAGATTTTTATTTCAAAGAATATCTACGATAAAGGGATCTTTAAACTACAAGATTAAATAAATTTACTTTCTATCTTACTTTAAGTACCAGTTACAGTCCATTTTATGAACGTCAACTAGCTGTTAGAATTTGGGAAAAGAATTTTTTATCTCAAAAACAGATAGAAATGCAATAAGTTTAATAAAAAAGATTTAGAATTTTGATTCCCATCTAAAAGTGCAAAAATATACATGGTGTTTTATTTGTAATAACAACGTGAATAGCGACTTCCGGTATAACCGGAAGCGATACAAACCTGAATATATTTAAATGAATGATTATGATCAATAATACCTAATTCTATCGTCAAATATTTGCTTTATTCGGAACTACATTAACTTCCAATAAACCGTCTCACACCCTGTATAAATTAACAAAATACAGAAAATTTAGATCAGAATTCTTATACAACCACAAATGACAATTTCAATTCGATATAAATAACAAAAGTCCGTAAAGAGTTACACACACAATCAAAACTGTTTAAAAAGTTTTGAATATTAGTTTGACACTGTGCATACCTCACACACCAACAAGCAAGTTTGATATTAACTACGAAGTGCTTGAAGACTAAGGCAGTGTTCAATATGATTTTAGTGCACAGCTATTTCAGAAAGTACAAAATCCTCAAAAAACTAAGAAAAGTCAGATCCAAATGGTGCAAACAATAGCTATTGAAAAAAAACAATATGCAATGTCAACGTATTAAATGAATTTAAATGAATTTTGAACCTTAACACTGAAAAAATTTTAGGTTGATGGATGCGCTTATAATTTGTAACTCTAAAAATTCATAAACAAGATACTGTGATGGGAGAACCTAAAACTGCATACACACGATTAATTGCGATCTACGATTTTTGGAAACGACGAGGGGTTACACCCTCTCAAGCATTGGTTATAATTATTCCTGAAACTTATTTTTGCAACAAGTAATTTCCCGCTCTCAAATGTACTGAGATAAAGATATTTTCAGTAAATACCACCGCCGTTGCAATTGCGAATCCGTTCTGTTTGCATAGCCCATTCAAAGGCTGTGGGTTTCGCCTATCTTTATTGGAAGAAGACAATTTTGCATGTTCAATAAAAAGTTTGATATTTCCGGATAAAGAACAATGTATTGGTGTTATGGTTGTCAGACTTGTTCCTGATTGCCATGGAAAGGGTTGTTTCTTGAGGTTTTGTTCCTTAATTCCAATATAATCCGTTGATCTTGATTGTGATCTCGTCATTTACACGCAGTGTTGTTCCCCAGTTACCAAAAGTAATTATAAAAGTATAGTGTTGTTTCACTTTATTTCTAATAGTTTCAAACAGTTTGTCATTTGCATTTCGTTGATTTCCTGTGTTTATTTAGTTCACTTTGGAAGTGCTTCAGTAGTGGACAGCCCGGTAGTTAACTTAGATGACTTACTGTCAGGGTAACTCGACGATCGACCTTCAAAAGAAATAGTGATGATATCATTACTATACTCTAAAATTTTCAGAAGTGCGCCCTGAAACAAAATACTTATTACAAATTAATGATTAAAACATAAATAAACATTTAAAAATAACACTTGGAAATGGAAATCGAATTTGTAATGTATGACTTTGAGGCTAACGGGAGAGTAACTCACTATACATAATTATAAATAAATTCTTCGAGATCAGCACTAGAGGATTTTGTTTTATTAATAAAGCATCGACAGTACTCCTTATCCTCGAGCATTACAGTTAAATAACTGATTTCGGTACTAAAACTTACCATTTTCAAGCATAACAATATACCCCAGTCAATAGAGCAAATAATAAGTAAATTTTTGGCAAAAATAGTAGTAGGATACCGCCTGCGCCATGTAATTGTAAATAGTATAAACTTTTTTTCCTGAGTGAAAAATAATAAACCAGTGTTAATCGTGTGAAAAGAAAAGTTATAAAAGATAAAAATACAAATAAAATGAGCACTAATTCGACTTGATCAGGTAATAAATTTCCGAGTAAAATCAGAAAAGTGAAATATTTTTTTTAATTTGTCATTTTTTGAGATGTAGCATAAAACTTTCAGGAAATAGGTACTTAGTGTGTGCCAAACCCTGAAATTAACTATTAACTATAGTTTATTTGCTGAAAAATGTAACATACGAGATTAAGTCGTAAAATAAAATCGACTTAGAAGGCGACCGATAGTTGTATTCAATATGCACCTGAAATGCAAAGTAAAAACCAGTTCTATACGGGCGAAAATTGGTTAAAACAAACCTTATGGAAATTTGACAACAATAGAACAATAAGATTCAACTACCTAAGGGTCAGCGGTGCTCAATATTTTTTAGTATTTTATTTGTTACAAACAAAATTTGATTTATTAAAAGTTATAATGCATGCCTCAATAAATAGATAATTTTACCGTAAGTAAAGGATAATACAAAAATACACAATAAGATTTCAAAGTATACTTTCAATATGTAATTAGGAACAAATATAATTAATTATTGCTCACAAATAATGAAGGAATTCTGTAAGTGATGTTAATAGGCTACGAAGAATTTAGGAAATCCATTAAAATCCAATTAGTGAAATAATCAAAGGAAAGTTTTTCCATATATATGTTAACGGCCAAACCCGAATTCAGGCCAAACTAGTTTGTCCTAGGCCAAACCGGTTTATCCTACGCGTATCAGGATATACTAGTTTAGCCCAGGACAATATAGTTTGGCCTAAATACTTTAGGCTTAACTAGTTTGGTCTAGGCCGAACTGTTTAAATCGTTGCAAGTGACAAAATAAACACGTTCGAACCTGTTAATGCCCTTCCGCGCCTCTTTCTAGCAATGCTTTCGTTGTCTATTCACTCATTGCGTGCATTCGTGTTGTGACTTGTGTACGTGCGATCTGTGAAGCCATATTAATTTGATTGTTTAAGGTAGTTTAAAAGTTTACTGTGGTTTTTATATTGTTATTATGGATGAGCCATCGTGTAGTGTTTAAGTTGATCAGTTAGAATGGAGAGAGCGGTTTTTAAAGAACTTGTGCAAAATGAAAGTATAAAATCTTCTCATTTTAATGTTTTAACAAAGGATAAATACTTAGAGCTTATCCTACAAGTGGAAGAGGCTGAAAAGCTCAAATCAAGACACCACTTCATCACAGGCGATTGAAAAGGTTTTCGATTTTAAACATTGGTTCTGTTAAAAAAATTGTAGCCCGTAGTGAAGATAACATAAAGTACTATATTCCTGCTGAGGAATTGTATGATGTTATTGATGCAGCTCACAGAGCTGTCGGACACGGCGGACGTGACAGATTATTGGCTGAGACATCTTTAAATATGCTAATGTCACAAAACAGATGATTAACTTGTATTTATCTATGTGTGTAACATGTCAAGAAAAGAAGACGAAAAAAAGAAAGGTTTAGTTTCTAAGCCAATTTTACATTCCCAAATGAACAGTAGGTGCCAAGTGGATCTCATTGATTTTCAGACTCAACCTGATGGAAAGTTTAAATTTATCATGGTCTACCAAGACCACTTGACCAAGTTTGTTTTGCTCCGTGCTTTGGAATCTAAACGAGCTGAAGAAGTAGCGTACCAATTGAATGACATATTTTTGACGATAGGTGCCCCATGTATTTTGCAGTCAGACAATGGAAGAGAATTCGTCAATCGTATTATATGTGAAATGACGAGTCTTTGGCCAGAACTAAAGCTAGTGCATGGAAAACCACGCCACAGCCAAAGTCAGGGATCCGTTGAGAGAGCCAACCAAGACGTCGAGAACATGATTAGTTGTTGGTTAAAAGATAATCAAACGACTAAATGGTCAGAAGGCTTGAGGTATGTACAATTCATAAAAACAGGGCCTATCTATCATTCGGGCATAAAACAATCGATAATGTGACTGTGCCAATTCCTGATGTGGATAGAGGAAGGGGCGAACTAAGAAATGTTATTAGGTTGTTCTTGAAGTAAACAATGATGGCCTGTACAAAATTGGAACTAAGCATGGAATATTACAGGCACTCTATAGCAGGTGAATTTTCGTAAATATTTTCGAAATATTTAACCTTTAAAACTAAGAAGTACTGATTAGTTTATTTTATTTTATAGTTTTGTACAAGTGTTGTGTCACTTCTAATTAATAGGTACTACATTTTATAATTAAGTAGATTATGTTTGAATAAATAATGTTCATCTCATTGATTGCTTTTTTAATTTTTAACCATTAAAATTTATTTTAATAATAATTCGGCCTAGACCAAACTAGTTTAAACAATCAAATTAATATGGTTTCACAGATTGCACGTACACAAGTCACAACACAAATGCACGCAATGAGTGATTAGACAACGAAAGCATTGCTAGAAAGGGGCGCGGAAGGGCATTAACAGGTTCGAACGTGTTTATTTTGTCACTTGCAACGATTTAAACAGTTCGGCCTAGACCAAACTAGTTAAGCCTAAGAGTATTTAGGTAAACTAGACTGTCCTGGGCTAAACTAGTATATCCTGATACGCGTAGGATAAACCGGTTTGGCCTAGGACAAACTAGTTTGGCCTGAATTCGGGTTTGGCCGGTAACATATATTGCAATATAATCACTGCGCCAGCTTATTTTCGCATGGAACCCGTGCGCTGAATTGTTACAATTAGTGTACGAAAACCATCGAGCCTATTCACATCATTTACAGAATTCCTTCATTATTTGTGAGCAATAATTAATTATATTTGTTCCTAATTACATATTAAAAGTATACTTTGAAATCTTATTGTGTATTTTTTGTATTATCCTTTACTTACGGTAAAATTGATCTATTTATTGATGCACCCATTATGACTTTTAATAAATCAAATTTTGTTTGTAACAAATAAAATACTAAAAAAATATTGAGAACCGCTGACCCTTAGGTAGTTTCCATAAGGTTTGTTTTAACCAACTTTCGCCCGTATAGAACTGGCAAATTTCAGGTGCATATTGAATACAACTATCGGTCGCCTTCTAAGTGGATTTTATTTTACGACTTAATCTCTTATGTTACATTTTTCAGCAAATAAACTATAGATACACTTAAATAATTCTAAAAAAAAGTGATTTAAATTTGACTAACATAAAACAACTTAATATAACATCAAAAACTTTAGTTCAATAATAATTGTTATAGTTTTATCCTGCACTTTTGATGTTTTTACTGTACTAGAAAAGAATATGTATATACTATTAATATTTATTTGTTTTCTATTACATTTACATAAATTCATTAAGAACTTTTTTCTATTTTTAAAAAAACGTACTCATGAAAATAAAATCCTTTTATGTCAATTTAACTCGAATTACCTTAATCCGTAAATGCTTCCCAAGTGAGCTACAGCGCTTTGAAGAAGACATGAGTTTTCTTTAAATCATTCAAAAGTGCCGTTACTTAAAAATTTCAAACTTTGTATAATCAATAAACGATTACAAACTCGTCATTCGTTGTAATTAATTTTTTTAACCACAAGCGTGTCAATAGGAGGAGACCAACGGCTATTTTTATTAAAAATGTTTTAATCAAAGAAATGGAACACTAAAACTAAAATTTTTTTGGTGCAGTTTTTTTGTAGTTTTTCAGTTTGTTAAGAATGTTTTATTTTTACTTTTTTTTATTTGAGGTCCTCTTCTTTGAAGTCAATATCATGAACCGTTTTCGAGAAAATAAATTTAAACCTTTTGTGTTTCTAACATAACATCATGTTGTATTATAAAATTGTATCCGCAATATCAAGTTGGCTTTGAAAATCAACAAAATTTACAAATACTGATAATAAAAGTCGTAAGTATTAAGTTCTTTAGATTGTTTTGGAAATTTTAAATAATTTTATTTCGTGAGGGTATAAAACAACTATTAACATTAAAATAAAAACAAAAATAGAAATAATTAACAACATAAATAAGATAATTAATTTAACAACAGATGCTCCACAAGACGACCATTTGTCTCAATATTCATTTTTTTCTCTAAAGTTTATCTAATTTTAACGGCATTTTTGAATGATTTAAAGAAAACTCATGTAACGATGTGTTCTTAGGAAGCAATTTCGAGTTAAATTGACATAAAATAACCTCTAGTACCTGTAGTTTCCGTTTGGCAGAAGAGTTTCTGGACCTCCTGTATATAAATAATTTTTACAAATTACTTAACGTATGTTAAACAAAATATCAACATTTTTACTAATATTAATAACAATCTTAGATCAACAATTTAATTAATATATTGCACTATATATAGAAATGCAACAGCAGTATACAAAACGGCGTCAAGCTTATAACACTATACCTTATGTTTAATCTTAGGTATGTTATACTTCCGCCGATAATGTTTCTATAATTTTTATCATTTTCCTAGTTGGTGTCATCGTACCTACAGTACGAAATGCGTATACTATTCTGCTAGTAACGCATTAAACTAATTTTAATGATACGGCAAAAATTATTACAACAAGAATTGTAACTATAAATGTAGTTTCCACTTTTTTCTAAATTGTTTAACAATTTATTTAACATAATCGAATTTTTAGTCTTCTATATTGAATAGCTGTTACTATGGTCCCATTTTTTACGGTTTAATTTGTTAGCAAATTGTCGCATTACTTTTCGTTTTTAAATAACGTTTCATTGATAATAATTATTTTTTTCGTGTGATTTTCTAACAATCAGAACGTTCAATTTAGTTAAGTTACCTCGTATAATTTTGATAATATTTGATTATACATAGAGTAACTCCCCAATCGAAATTATTGCAATATTCTCGTTTCCATAGTAACCATATTAATTTCTTTCATAATTTTATTTCTGTTAACTAAAATTACTCAAAAAATAATCGTATTAAATCGTACTTCAAAATAAGTACGGTTATATATCTCAAACTTCCTGTATAATTACAAATCGAGACTCTTTGTAATTATACAAGAAGTTATCGATGTATTACCTGATTATTTTGAAGTATTTATATATTACTACTGATTATATCCGTAACAACAATCAACAACGACTGCGCAAGATTATAAATTAGTAGTAAGTAAATTAACATTAATTTTATCAATGTGTCAAGTACTTTTTAAAAATTTGTATAGACAATTTACTTGGCACATTAATTTTGGCGAAATTGTTGTAAAACCAACATTATCTACAAAGTTGGCTAATAATTAATGGTTAATAGTAACTTTGAAATTGTAAACCACTTCTGACTAATTGAAAACGTCGTGATTTTGTAAAACTTTTGCAAAATACGGTCACAAAATAAGACAGTCCCACGAATTCCCGTAAAAAGTGCAATCGATTGAACTTTTCCAAGTTGAAACATATCAGATTGTTTTGCGAAGAATACGTGTACTCTTGCAACTGGTGGTAACAGTTATTGGCAAGGTTGAAATCGCTTTAACTCCTACAATTGCAAAAAAAACATCCAGATATTCGATATTGTTACATGATAAATTTAGTTCGGTAACAATTTTAAATTTGAAAAACAATTTGATGCCTTCAAAACATATGTCCCCTACTTAATTAATTATATTACTGTTGTGTCCATAAAAGCACAAAAAATCATTCATCTGTGATCAAAAGGTGTTTTCATTTAAAACACTAATAAAGTTAAGAGGCATATTGAGCACGCACAACGAATTTAAATCATCGAAGCTATTGTTGCCGATACTTCGTATGTTATTGTTGTGGAAAACAAGCTTTTCCAATTTAGATAATCAAACAAAATCCTTTTTACTTAGAGTAGAAAGAAAATTGTCACCCAAAGTAAATATTAAACGTTGGAGTTGTTGAAAAAGAGATTTGTTATATTTCGAATCCAAGTTCCTTGCAGATCCAAAAAGAGAGATTGTTTAGACGACTAAAAGAGTTATTATGAAGAACTTTGATTAAATTACTTGAAATTTTAAGTAAATGTAAGCGGTCTGGAAGTAGAACAGTAATAATCGATCACTCTAATATGATCGTGTTGTAAACTTAATTGAATTAATTTTGCGAGGAACGTCTCTTGCGGGATGCAGGTTTAATGGCCGGTTCCACCAACACGACCTAAACTTAAGCAATGTTTAAAGACTTAGATATAACCTGCAAGAGATGCAAGAGATGTTCCTCGCAAAATATTAAAGTTCATCGGCTTTTACTTACAAACAATTTCTTCCGATCTTGAAGCTTAATGACCAGATGGTCTACAGAAGAAAATTTTTCATTTCACATCTTATGAACTGGCATTTCAGCCCCTGTGAAGCAGTAAATTGTTTGATTATTGTCAAGAACAAAAACTCCATTATGGCATATTTACAACCAGATTAGAATACAATCCACTGCTTTCAAAAACTTGCCAAAGAGGAGGACGCAAATTAGCTGATAGCAAATGGTTAGTCAGAAATACCAATAACGAAGACATCTGTCCCATTAGGTAGGTCAAGATACTTTTTTATATTGTCTAATTGTTAATTCCTGTTCGCGCAGGAGTAAGGTATAAGAACACCCCCATCGGGGAACAAAATAACAAAGTGGACTACGTATCTGAACAAAAAACGGGACTGGATAGTAAAGAATTTAAATTTACAAACCATTTGTATCAAGCGGTCCAATTAGCGAAGGTTAGAGTTAACTAAAACTAAACAAGATCCGGAAATACAAATTCAATAAAACTATACGTGTGTCTCTGGCAAGGCGCAACATAGGAATTTTACTATAGAAAAAAATTCAATTGATCCACTAAGGCTATGCAATTTTTTTAATACGGTGTAATTAAAACTTAAAACGATAATAACTTTTTATTAAAAATCGTATTTAAAATTACAACATTTCTTATAATTGTTCTTCGTTGACTCCTGGATTCTAGTAAAACCTGAAATAGAAAGTCAAAAGAGAAATAGCAAATTAAATAATTTAAAGCACAAACCTTTACGCTCTCATTATTCATAACATCAAAAACCTTAATCGGGCATTTTCTAAAAATCTTTATTAATCCCATGAGTTTCAAATTGTTTACGATCGAGAAGCTAAAAATGTATTACACCGTCCAATTCTGGGTTATTCTTTACTTCTGTGATTCCGAATAAAGTTCTTAGAACACCAACTTCTGTTTATCGGTAGAGACCTGTGGTAGAGACAAACTACTCGATCCATACTAATAAAAATATTTGTCTTATCTATAATAACAACTGTATTGACTTAAAATAAACTTTTAGCTTTAGAATACCTGCATATTCTAGCAAGATGCAAGTATTATATCTAATAGTTTACACACGTATCTACAATACAAGAAAACAAAAGACTCATTTAACCTCAAATTCAATACGAACAGGTTTTATGCAAAAAGTATTTCATTATGCTTGCTTCAATAGCTATATTAAAATATGAAAGCAACTGAATATTGTTTAGAATTTTGTAAAATCACAAAATCCTAAATACTTATTTTTTACAAACTTAAAGAATAATATTTAATAATAATCCGATTGCCGTTCGGTTCGTTGTTCTGTTTGTTCCTCGGTTTGTTGTTCAGGTGTGTACGAAGCTTTACAATAAGCATATTAATATGAACTATATCTTATGAAAGGAGAGTTATGTAACTATAATTAACGACTTAACGTTACGTTAGTAGATTCCATTTACTATTTACACATATTTTCTTGGAACATTCGATAATTAACTATCGGGATATGATGACCCTATACTTCGCAGGTTGTGCGCAACTGGATACAAGCAAATAACTTGGAGCTGTTACCCTGGCCAGAAAAAGCCCAGATTTTAACATTATCGAAAATGTTTGGGCTCGAATACTTGCTGTTATCCGAAGACAACAAGGGCCAAATTTTATACCAGTAAACCGTAATGCACTAATTGCAGCCATTGATACCGCATGGGAAACGATTAATATTAATTATATTGATACCTTGATAGCGTCAATGAGCAGACGCCTCCAAGAATGTATCAATAATAATGGAGGTCACACCCATTATTGATTTCTTATATTTATTTATATAGTAATACCTTTATTTAAAAAAAAGTTTTCATTTAATTTTAAACTATAACTTGGTATCTTAATTATAATTATGTAATAAATTCTTGTCAAAAAACTTAAATATATACGTTGACAATAAGAATTGCCTTAGTTTTTATTTTCACTTTTTATATTAACTACAGAAAAAATGAAACGTCATAAAAATATACATTTTGTAAGGACTAAATATTATGAATAGAGAGTTTAATGATTTTTTTTAATAACTTACAATAATTAGTAGGTTAGATTTATTTAAAAATAAGTAATAATCAGTCAACCCAAATAACCATGTTTAGTTTTTTGATTTAATTTAAAAGTTATTGCTTGTAGACGTTTTTTAAATCAAAATTATTTCTAATTTTATTTTGTAAACATTTCCTAAACAAAATTTTGATTCGATAATTAATCGAGCTATGGTGTTTAATTAGCGATACCTTCAAATATATTCTTTAAAAAAAAATTAAGTAAGCAACGTAAATTACCTATTTTCTAAAACGTGCTTAGTGTAATGATTCATTCTACAGTCCTTCTATAAGATAAACCCCTGCTGAGACTACCTGCTGTTAGAATTTTAAATGATACCCTTAAGCCCGCTTCACAATGTGCAAACTTTTGTTTACAGAAATTGTGGTGTCCAAGTTTTAAATTTCATGAGTGTACATATACTTACGTTTAAAGTTTTATTTTAAACGCGACAATTCCACTCATATGTAAAAAATCCTATTTGTTTATACAAAAATCGTAGTTTGCTATCGGATAAATAGAAGAGAACAAAATTGCAAGTGGATAAAAAATCGGATACATTACGTTACCATGGTGAATCTAAATTTATAATCCATAATTAAAATACAACAATAATGTAGGTATATTAAATATTAAATAAATATTAAATGATATTAAAAATTTTGTTATGGAACATATGGTATAGCTTTTGTACTTTCTTATCTATAATCTTATTAAGGTTTTCTGCGCTTTTTTATAAGATTCTTAATTCTTGGAATTGTCTTAACAAATACCACTCGTGCTCAGATTATTTTTACGTTTTTTTCCTCGTACTTACTTTCATATAGGTAATTTAACTCGATCTGTTTGACTTTACTCTCGTGATTTTTTCAAAACATTTTTCGAAAAACAAACGAAAAAATAACTGGCCAAATCTGAACTCTAACGGTATTGCTCCCAACAATATATCTATAATTGCACTTGTGCAATAATTATCGCCTAATTGTGTGCTCATTGACCAATTCAACAATCAGAAAAATGTCATCAATTAAAATGCTTAATTCGACAGATGAAATATTCTGAAAAAATTTAATACTTTAAACAATTCCAACGATTCAAATGTTGATTTGATAGAACACTTGAGAAGGTAGTATTTAATTCTTGTAATTTAGAAAATTATAAAATTGTATAATTTTTCAAATTTGTAAGTCTAGCAAATACATTGGTTATTAAGATCATAGTTTTCTTAATTAGTAAGATATTTTTTTTCAATTTCTCTTTCACGGAAGTTTACTTTATAACAGATGTTCCATTGATTGAGCAGCGAAATGTTGTAGCAATCAGAAGTTTTAAAAATACTAAGAAAAGCAATACATTCTTTTTAACAATTTGAAACAAACAAAAATGATATCAATACGTGCATAGTTGTGTTAAACTCAATAGTTTCTACCTGGTTATAAATTTCTTTTCATAAATTGATAGTAGTTTTATAAGCAAGAAACTGTGACATTCGTCCATTGCTCTATAGAAATAAAAAATAAAAAATGCATTCATACGCTTTCATATTTTACATCCTCTTCTCCGAAGAATGATGAATTCTGTTGAATGTTTGGTATGTTACATAAGATTCAAGAAGATCTACTATTTTTTATCATGTAGACTTAGGAATCCGCTTTACAAGAAACTAATCATTAAAAGAAGTGTTTAGTTAAGTTTCATTGTAAAATGTTCGTTTTAAGTTATTGCATTGTATTGTAAGTTGTTATTTGTTTTGTACCTGCAAACCCGTACTTTTCTTAAGAACTGGATTAGCGATGATTACATTGTAAAACGAAGAAGATTTCTCTTTTCCATTGTTCATATATAAATAGGTTACTAATTGCTTTTTGACAGTTAAAATAGGGACTAATCACTATTTAAAGTCTGTATACTATTGGCGCGGAGTAATAAATCATAATTGCTTGAAATAATTCTTTATTTTCTTGTGAAAGCGGTACTTCTACGGTTAAGTAAAAACCAATAAATTCTAACCAAAATACGATCATTGTGCCGCTCTTGCAGCATATCGACCCATCTAGGGTCTGAGAACAAAAGTTTAATCTGTGTAAACACGTTGCCATCAGCCCAGGCACTGACGAAACGAGAATCATAGCCGTAGATGTGGGTATTATACCAAGACACAAAAATAATGGTATATAATACGTAAGAAATAAAATTTGTAATGTGATCTACTATACAAATAAAATAAATAACATATAAATAATATATGACATAAATATAAAATAAAATAGTAATGCAGATATCGTCAGTACATTTATTACAATTACAATTAATTTGCGGGGACAAGTAAGGATTGAAACAATAAAAGAAACCACATAATAATTCATATCAAGGTAGATTTTACTATTATAATATATTTACCTACTAAAAATATGATTTTCCAAACGTATCAGGTACCTACGCCACTGCAATACGGGAGATTCGATAATTCTGACAGGTTTATTACTCCGCGCCAATAGTATACTGAGTATAGTTTTTAGATTATTGTATTTGGAAAGGGTAGTTTTGCGGTTTATTTTTAAGTAGTACAAATGTGAATTTGGAAGGAGCAGCACGCGCCTATTTCGCGTAGCCCCTGTATTTGTACATATTTTTCGGATTAAAGTAATGTTATGTGGATTTATTGAGCATTTCATTTTTTAACCGTTTATGCTGGCACAGCGGTGCACCAGTACTTCACTCTAGTAAATGTGTAGTGCTAAAAACCAAGAAGAAATTAAAAAAAGGGTGATTGAGTTTGTTTGAATATTTTATGACATTGACAAAGCATATATCCAGTTGTTAAGGCTCTGCTGGAGTGATCTGTGTCCTATACATTGTAATGTAAATTGCCCGCCACTATAAAATCATAATTTGTCGTTTTATTTCTAATTTGTTTTGATTTATTCGTATATCAAAACATGTTCTACAAAACTCGAACAGTTTTTGAAAAAACCTAAAAATAAGGGAGATTTTTGGCTTGAAAGGATACCTATTTGAAAAAATATTTAATACGCAATAAATCGTATTAGGAAATCGAATTTAAAAAATTACGCGGAGTTTTTGTAGACATAATTAATGCAATGATTTTAAGCCAACAATTAATTTTTGTACGATATATAATTATGTTTCTACATTGACGCTACGAATTTGTGTAAAACCGACTTTTAAACTCTTCTGTCTTTTTTTAAATGAACATTTCTTTTCATCATCGGAATGTGTACCTGCTATTAGCAAAATGACTAATGCTTATTGTTTGTATTGTATTGAATTCTAAAGGATTTGCAACGAACCAGGGTAGATGACTAATTGTAAAGATTATTGGTAATGAAACCTTTTTCTTATAATTACTTCATCTTTGCGACGGGTTGGAAGTGTTTAGTGAAATCTCTTTGTTTTGTGAACGTACATTTACAATATGGGTAAACCAAATAGTGAGCGTCGAAAAGTTACTTCGAGAAAACGCCTACGTGGAAATATATCAAACTTTCGAGGATTGCGTAAAGCTACAAACGAAGCCGGTAAATAAATCTTTACAATTCTATTATTTTGTATTGGTTTCCCGTTGCCAATTTCATTTCTATAGTAAATGAGTTCCATTCGCCACACGCTTTTGACGTAACGGAATATTGGCAAAAAAATAAGAAAATGGAAATTGACAAATACGAAGAACCAAAAAACGGCTGTAAAAACATATTTATTTTTAAATTCACGTCAAGAAATATAGTCTTATAGAACACGTATATACAAAATAGAACTTGGTACAGAATATTTCTTGATGCATTATCGTATAATGCAAATTAAATGTGTTTTTACATGTTTTTGTAATAAATGGTTAGTCATTTAAATTTTTAGTAGGTCAGGTGGTGACTAATAATAATAAATCATCTGCCGAGGAGCCTGTTCATATGAAAATTGAGGTAAATGGAATTACTGATTTTTGAAGTAATGGTAAATTTTGTTGTTTCAATCACAGGATAACACGATTGCAGGCAATTTTCAAAAAAAATTATACAGAATTGTTTTGGGAGGAGAAGAATTGTTGACATCAACTATTTCCTGGAACAAACCAACAATTAAATCGACATTGTAGTAAGTTTGGATGCACAATCAACAATGTCTTTCCCTACAAGGAAAGCTTGTCTGGGTTACAGTCCACAGTACATTTTCATTGCAACATGTGCAATGGTAATTTTAAAATATTTACAAGTATTAGCAAACCTTCATCTATGGACATTACCACCGGAGTTGTGGTGCGGGTATCGCTATTGGGAATTGGATTCTCCAATACTGAAGAACTTTTTATAACTTTAGGTATACCCTTCATGTCAACAAAGACATACGTCAAGTATGCAGAAGTTGTTAATAAGGCTTGGATAACCACTGCACAAGTTCAAATGCAAAAAGCTGCGACAATGAAGCCGACTTTGCCAGAGCTATAGGGCAAATTGACGAAAATGAGTGCCACTACTAACTGTAGTTGTCGATGGTTGCTGGTCGAAGAGGTCCTACAAATCAAACTATAATGCTCTTTCCGGTGCAGCGGCTGTTGTTGGACAACACTCTGGGAAAGTGCTTTATTTAGAATTAAAATAAGTACTGCACTGTTTGTGCTAGAACTGATGAAAAAATAAATCTAAAAATCACACCTGTTATAAGAACTATGAAGGATCGTCTAGTGCTATGGAAGCAACAATTTTAGTAGAAGCCTTTAAAAAGAGCGAGGAAACATATGGTGTCAAATATAACAAATTTATTGCGGATGGTGACAGTAGCACTTATAAAAAAAATTTTGGAAAGTCGTCCATATCAGAACATTACAGTTGAAAAAATCGAATGTAGAAACCATATCTTACGAAATTATTGCAATAAATTACGTGCATTGTCACAAGATACGCGATTTCCTTTAAAAATTACGAAGACTTATATCTTCCAATATCATGAGATGGAGAACTGCAGTAGTTTCTTCAATTAAATTTCGTAAGAATCAAGACCACAATTATCCACAAACAGAATTAGTAGAACTACTTCAAAAGGATATACAGAACAGTGTTTGTCATGTTTTCGGACAACACAAAAATTGTGACACATTATTTTTGTCAAAGAAAATCTGAAAATGAAGACTATCTACCTGGAGTTGCAAAACTGCACAGAATTATATGTAAGGCTACAGGAGCACGTCAAGTGCGTCTGGATAAATGCTCGTAGTCTTATTAATGATGTTGATAGTAATATTGTTGAACAATTTAATAGCACTATAGCCAAGCATGTTGGCGGAAAAAGAGTTAACTTCTCTCTAAAAGGTTCCTATGAAGGCGCGTGTGCAGCTGCCGTTGTACGATTTAACACACGACAACCGCTTAGTGAACTATATAAAACAATATGCGAACAGATGCACCAAAACAACTAGTTCAGTTTGAGTTGAAACGAGATAAAAACAATTAAAACCGCCTTCAAAGTTACGACAAAGTTCTCCACGACGACATAAGAAGAACCTCAGTCCAAAAGTGTACGTGTTGATTACGGGGAGAACTGCCAAAACCAGATTTACCGGACGACATTTATATGGTAGAAAGGAAAATTTCCTTAAATCGTTAAGAAAAACCGAAGACAGAAAGAGACGCCTACATAAGTGGCACTGCTACAGGCAAGTAGTGGAAAAAATGGCTGGAGGAGAGGAGGAACGTTTAACTGCCTCGATGTTTTATAAAGTGTGTCAAGACGACCAAACACTTTATGCAAAAATCTTGTCATAGAATTTATTGTATCAAATCAAAATCATTAAATATATTTCCTTTGCGTCATGGTAGAGACAATGAAAGTCGTGCAAAAGGCAGTTGGAACAACAGGAAAACATAGTTGTACATCCTTGTGGACTATTCATAGACAAAGAACATTTTTACCTTTGGGGCCTCCACCTGACGGGGTAGTAAATGAAAATTTAATTGTGGAAATTAAATGTCCTTCATCCGCATACAACATGTGTCCAGAAGATGCCATCAAACAAAAAAAAATTAGATTTTGGACTTGGATGAGACTACTTCAGTACTTTTGAAGTCAGTACAAAAAATCAATGGTACTATCAGGTTCAAGGGCAGTTGCGAGTTTACAGGGAGAAAAGGTTGTTTGTTTGCTGTTTGGACCGGAGAACAATTTCCTTTAAAAACAGCGTACATTAGAAAATGTGATTTATTTTGGGAGAAAACATGGTGTGTAAACTCAAAAATTTTACATGCACTGTTTATCGCCGGAACTCGTAGACCCACGGCATTGTAGAAACATGGACATACGAGAACCGACGTATATTTTAGAAGCCACAAAAGAAAAAATTGGGGAGTAAAAAAGTAATAGTATTTAATTAGTCTATTTTGATCCTATATCTTTAAAATGATTTCAATTCAATTATGTTATGTATTTCTTACAACCAATTGTTTCTTATTATATATATTAGTATAGGCAATTAATAGTGTTAATTGGCATAACCGTAGAACCAATGTACATATTCTGAATTTTGTTATATTTTCTTGCTAATCCTAAATAAATTAATTGGTGAATGTATGTATAGTAAATGCATATCTGTATTTTTCAATTTAAAGAAAGGGTATTATGAGAAATAAATGTCGAAGGTTAAAAAATAACTGTACAAAAGATTATTATTGCAGCTTGTTTTCTTCAGGTAAAGAGCATTGTTAAGGTTATATACCTATCCTACATGTAATTTTCAATAGGCACTTTCTACGTTTAGTGAAATATTCTATTTTAAAAATTTGGGATAATCCCGACTGTACAGCAGAGCCTTAAGAAGAATAGAGGCTACATTTTTGAACGAATTGCCTTTACGTTTATAACTTTAAACGAAGTTCCAAAGCCGTTGAATTGGTTGTAATAGACGTTGAAAGTGGCTACCAAGACCTTTGATGTTTGTCGCGTCGGACAGCGTAACTGTTATTATTAATTAATTTTTCGGAAGAATCTAACATTGCCGTCCTTCCATGGCCTGCTCGGTCGCCTGATTTGTCGCCAATTGAACATGTATGGGATATGATTGGTAGGCGACTGGGTAATTTACCGCACTCTCCAGATAATTTACACAATCTTTAGCAACGGATTTAAGAAGCTTGTGATGATATACCACAAGCATCTATAGATCACTTGATTGATAGCATGCCAAGCCGTCTAGATGAGTGCATTACAAATAGTCGCCGGAGCAACTCATTATTGAAAACATTTTAAGCTTTTTGTTCTTTTAGAGCTTAAATTTTAATCTACCACTTTGTTTAATGAAAATAGACGTTTCCTGAAAATTTCATTAAAATCGTTCAACAACTTCCAGGTGTTTTTTTGAAGTCAGTATATTCTCCGATTCAATTTTTAAGTTTAAGCATAGAAACCAAAAGTTACCATGATGTACGTCATGTCTCACTACTATACAAGAAACTTTATTATTGATGTAAACGATGACTCCTCCGGTATGAGGACTTTCGGTATAGACTATATGTATAATGGGTGCATCCACTAATTAATAATTCATTATCATAGAAATCCTTAGTAATGTATGTTTTCGTTTACACAAAGAATAAAGGAGATTTTCTATTACAACAGTTGTTGCAAATCGTCCATTTTATGTCTAGACCCTGAATATTTGTAGATAAAAAATCTTTCGCATAGACTGTAGTTAAGTATTCATATTTAATTTTATACTTCATTTTTTCAACCCGTCGCAGATAAGAACTACATTACGATCAACTTCGGTATGATTACAGTTCACATTGTCTAATTTTAAAGCTGTACTCAAATATTTACAATTGCTGCAGCATTTGTTTTGATTAGCATTGGTCCGATGTATGACTTCCAGCACATAACGGGCACGTAAATTTCTCCTGTTGACATGCCTTAACCATAAGGACCGTATTTCCAACATTTAAAACATCTTAGAACACTAAAATACTCATACAGGAAAAGCAATCCCATCCCAATTGAACTTTTTTTGATTTATAAAATAATTAAAGCCTCCTTAGAGACTTCTAAAACTGACATTAAAATTTTTTTTTTATGAGGTATATATTTTTTTATCAATTTAATTTCATTTTTATTACTTATCGTTTTTAATTTGTTGACAAATATATCTGTGTCAGTCAGATATTGATCGTAAACAATAATTATTTTTTGGCTTTTTAAACTCAGGAATTCGTATTGGTCTGATAAAACATTTCTAGCCGCTTGTTGTAATTTTTGCATAGATTCGTCGTTTTCACATTCTATTCGAATGCCGGCCGTGAGCTGCAGTTCTGATATTAGTTATTTCTATCTGTGACGGACCAACCTTATTTGTTACATCAGTTCGCGTTTTTCGCTATTCTGATTTGTGTTATTGGGTTTTAATTATTAAGGGTGGTTTCTTAGTCTTAACATCACTCTAGCTTTAGCTTTTTAAACCGGTATCATCGGTTTTAACAGATAAGGTTTTAACTGCGTTAAAACACTCCTCCTGAGTTTGCTTTAACATTTCTTCGGTCTTTTGTTCAAGACTCTCAATCGAAATGAATTTTTTAATTTTGTATAGCTATAAGGCTGCATTCATCACAAAACAAAAAGATTAGGAAACAATCGGCAACACACTTGCTAATATAATCTTTCACTTTCGTACATGAATTTATGATAAATTTTTCGCATAACTTACTTTGTATCTACTTATTATTTACAATAAAATTATCGGAGCACACTGAACACACATATTCACCGAGTGGGAATTACATCGGAATAAATTGCATTTCTATCATGTCATGAACTTCATTAAATTGAACTCTATTTAATCGAAAATAATTTGTAAATGTTGATTCAGAAAATTCAGAAGCCAAATTAAACTCCATGAGTTTTTCTTTTTTTTCAGTGTAGTTGCTCCTGTAAAACGATATATTTCTTTTTTGACAAATTGTAAAGCAAAACTTCGGTTTCAAATGCTATGCAACATGGCTAAACCATCGCAAATAGATAGTTACTTTTTTAAAATAAAATTGCACTCTTGCCTGCATAATAAGATATGCAAAACTGTTCGGTAATATGCGGTCATGCTGCGTCGAACACGGCTGTGTCACATATGTCCCAATGTGCGCCTTGCTTTATGATCGCGAATGTGAATTATGGGGTGTACTAATTACTTCGATTTTGCTTAAATTTAAATTATGTCACGCGCTTCCACTACAATGTTGATACATTTTTGATATACGAGGATATATTGAAAAATTCTTAGCCTACTATAGAACCAAACAAAATTTCAATTTCAAAATAATTTATTACTCGACGTATTCTCCTCTTAATTGGATACATTTATTACAGCGAACCTGCAACGTCTCTAGACCTTTCAAAAAATGTTTCTTCTTGCTCTGCAAACCAGACCTCCACAGCTTCTATTACCTCCTTGTTGGAAGAAAATGTACGACCTTTTAAACTTTTTTTCAGTTGAGGAAAGAGGTGATAGTCGGACGGAGCCAAATCGGGTGAATAAGGGGTGTTCTAGTAATTCAAACCCTAAATCACGAATTTTTGCATGGCAACATGAGATTTGTGTGCAGGGGCGTTGTCCTGCAAAAACAAAACACCTTTGGATAGCTTTCCGCGTCTTTTCTCTTTAATATTTTCCCGTAGAGTGGTCAGTAATGTCGAATAGTAATCTCCAGTTATTGTTCTACCCTTATCCAAAAAATCAATCATGATTACTCCATGGCAATCCCAAAAAACTGAAGCAAGAACTTTTCCAGCAGATTTTTGGACACGAAACTCTTAGGTCTTGGAGAACCAGAGTGTCGCCATTCCATCGATTGTTGCTTTGTTTCTGGATCGTAGAAATGTACCCAAGTCTCATCCATAGTAACAATTCGGTTTAAGAAGTCTACATCGTTTTCAAATCGAGCACAGATCGAACGCGATGCTTCTACCCTGCACGCTTTTGGTCAACATTCAAACATTTGGGGATCCATTTTGCAGCAATTTTCTCATGTCCAAATTGACGTGAACCATATGATGAACGCGTTCGTATGAAATATTCAGTGCTTCAGATATCCGTTTTAGCCCAATTCGACGGTCTGATAAAATCATGTCATGAACTGCATCGATATTTTGGGGACTGACACAGAAACTGGCCTTCCCGATCGGTCATCATCTTCAATGGAAAATTTACCTCTTTTGAAGCTTGCATTCCAATTTTGACGGTCGCATACGAAGGACATTGATCACCAAGGGTATTAAGCATATCTTCGTAAATCTGCTTACCTCTTAACCCTTTTAAATACAGGTACTTGATGATGGCTCGATACTCCAATTTTTTGATTTTCACAATTTCGGTGGACATCTTTTTTCATTTAATTTATTGCGTGACTCTGGTTTACTTTTTTGACGTCAAACTTTACACTGACACTTCTAATAAGTTATTGTTCGTTGCTATGGTAACGCAATATTTTGTTTATGCAAGGAACTGGTCTAGGCTAACTATATATCAATACATCCTCGTAAAAGAGCGTGTTATTTGCCTGAACATCAGTCCTCTAGAGATTCTCCAAAATAACTTTTTCTCGAGAAATGCTTTCGAAATCCTCCAGATACCTTTCCATTGGAACCATTTATTATTGTTGAGTTAATAATTAATTTATTTAATAATTTTTATTAATAAATTTCTGTTGTACAAAGAATGTAAAAATAAATTCTGTAAACACTTCAGTTCTCAATTACTAAGTATTATTTTATTACATAAAAATACTTTTTACAAATACTACGCCTGTTTCTTGAGTATTTATAATTAACTAGGTAGGATAATTCAGAAACACTTATGTATAGGCTAGTCGAACATTATAATACATAAATACTTTTCCCGTCATCTTATAAAAAAGGAACCTTATTTTCAAAAAGTCTCGCTAAAAATTACATCAAAGGTGCATTCGTTTATTACATATTAATCTTATAAACTCCATCACAATAAACATTATAAACTTCGTTCTCAATAGCAAAAGGATGACGTCACGCAGCAGTTTGTTACAAGGTTGTCATGTTTGAATAAATTTTGGTTTTCTACTTCTGCATTTTTAATTGCAGGGTTTCTATAAATGATTGTCTCATCAATATGGCAATTAAATGAACAAAATTACTATCAATTTAAGCGGGAAACTTGCATTTTTAAAATTTTCCAACGCTCACCTGATGAGACAATCATTTATAGAAACATCTAAACATCGTGAAGTTTTGTCAACTTAACATAAATAAAGTAACTTTAATTTACTTTATTGGTAACAGAAAAATTTCAATGTTGTACAGGTGTAACAAATTTCAAAGTTTCACGTCATCCTACTCTTAACGTAAACAAACTTTATTAATGATTAAAGTTCATACTGTTACAAGAAGCAAATTTTTATATTAGTACCATTTCCGCTTCCACGTTATTACATTGCTTATAGTTAATATTTTGTACATTTATATACCTACGACAGTAATAATATGCTACGAAGCATGCAGATAAAAATAAAAGTATAATGACAACCATTAAAATTTCAACTTCAATTTTAAAAGTATTTATTACATTTACAACCTCTTTTAAACTATCAGGCTCTTTTTTTAATGTTTCAGATGTAGAAAAAGATTCAACAGGTTTTAAAGCGTTTTTGTTTGATAATGAAGGAACAATCAAATCTTTTGAATATAAACTATTCATATAATTAAAAAATTCTGATTTATTAAAATCGTTTGTAAAAAAATCTATAAAAACTGGTATTTTCAAAGCTCTTATCAAAATGTTCAAGATTGAAAGATAAGTTTGTCATCATCTTTTTTATTACATCATCCGAATCTAGTACCTCTTCATTGGAACACGCAATTCCGTGAATATGATAAACATCAGCATTAGTACCTTTAACAACGGAAACTTTTTGTTTATGAAAAACTTGAAGTAGCTTACCAAGGAAATTGCAATTCCAGCTATTGTCATGCAAAGCTACGATTGATAATTTTGGACAATGAATTAAAATATCATTAGGATCAATTTGGCTTAATAAATTATTTGATATGTTCAGGGTTTTAAGTAATTTATTGGTGTAAAGGATTGATTCGTCTAAAACTTTAAGTCGATTGGAGGAAACATCTAATGTTTCTAACTTTATCAAATTAGAAAATGTACCGTGATATATGTTAGATAGTTGATTACTAGATAGATTTAATAATTTTAATGAATGTAAGTCTTTAAAACATCCTATTCCAATGTCACTTAGAATATTGCCTTGCAAGAACAAATTTTGTAAGTATGAATAATTCTCAAATTTGTCATTTGACAAATTGGTTAAGCGATTATAACTAATATCAAAAGTAATTAACTTTCTATTTGTTTCATTGATTCGTTTGTTCTGCATTTCTGAGATATTATTGTAGCTTACATCTAAAACAATTAAGTTACTCAATACAGAACTATTTCTTAATTCAGTCAAAAAATTGTTATTTAATATTAGTATTCTCAAATTACTAGAACATTTTGAAAAATCAAAGTCTGTGATGTTGTTGTAAGACAAATTTAAAAGTTGTTAATTGAATATTGTTAAAGGAAACGTTTAAAATATTATGTATGTAGTTATGAGACAAATCAATTTTTTCTATATTTTTTAAAAGTCCAAAAATACTTTCTGAAATATTTTTAAGGCTGTTATTGTGCAAATCAAGTTGTTTTAGTTTACTTAAGCCAGAAAAAGAATTATCTTCAATAATTTCAATGTTATTACTTGATACGTTTAATATTACTAATTGGCCCAATGAGTTAAAAACTCCAGGAGACATTTGTTTCAGTAAGTTGTCGTTTAAATGTAATTCCCTCAGTTGTATGAGATCAGTGAATGCACCTGGCAAAACGTTTTTGACATGTGACGAGTTCAAAAACAATTTTTCAATATTTGCATATAAAGCAAAATAGTTTGACCGTAACTGTAGTTATGGTACTGTTTTCCAAATGTTAAAGATTTTGGTTTACTAGTTCCCAAAAGAGTTGGTACTTCAGAATCTTCAAAATTCTCACAAATAGCACCAAAGTAATTAGAGTACCTAGATAGCCTTTTAACGGTACAAGTTCCTTTTGATAGCACAGGTATCCATTTTGTACATAGACAGAAGACGACAATAATTGGTAACACCACCTAAAAATACAAAGTAATTATTTTACTGCCTAGAAGTAAACAATTAATTATGAGTACGCATACTATAATCAACAAAAATAAAAGTAAACATTTTGTGGGAACGTTTCACAAGTGTGTGAAGTAAGCCCTTTGTGCCCTTTGTGTACGTATTGTTGATTTTAAATTTAATTGAAATTGCAAAAATTGTTTAATAATGACAATCTCATTTAATTCAAAGATGACATCATTTGTGTTAACACTTAACACGTAGACAAAATTAAAACGTAATATTCCAACAGGTGGAAGCAAAGTAAGTGATTCAAAAACTTAAGATCGTTAACAATGCGTTAGCATTATTTACACATCACGAACTATCTACAGTAAAACCTCTATTTTCGGCCACCTCTTAAAAGCGGCCACCTCTAAAACCGGCCAAGTTTTCCAAAGTCAAAAACCAATTATACGGAAATATCCATATTAATGACAATCCATTTCTGGCCATTCTTAAGTAAGGTCATTAGTAGACAACAGCTTAAGTGTACAAGTTGTGCATAATATATAATTGTTTCATTGTAAGGCTTAAGTAATTACCGGTAATTAAGAACGGATTTAAAGAATTTGTTCAATTTACAATAGACAGTCATTACAGAGAAAGTACAATTAAAAGGATCATTTAGCTCACCCCAAAAATCGTATATTGCGTACATAGTTTGAGTTAGTATGTTCAACAGTGCTGTTACAGATACTGTCCGCGCAGCTAAAGAATGCCTGAAGGTTGGATGCGCATTCGTCCAACTCTAAGTCCCTTGTCAGTGGCGTCGCCATTAAAAGAGCGTTTCGTTTTTATCATGTATTACACTAATTAATTATTTATTTCTGTTGTTAATTTACATACGTACTTGTTAATTTGACTTTATTACAATTATTGCAACAACATTACAATGAACCATTTTGTATCCTACGTGAATTTTATTTTGAAAATTTTAAAGCTCATCATACTCAAATTTATTAGACAAATATGTATAAACAATACTTTCACAATAGTAAAATAAATAAGTAGTTTTGCGGCGCATGTAATGCTGATGGCATTTGCTTAAATTCTCGTTAAAGAAATCCTAATAGTTGACATTCCTTAGTATCATTAGACAATGGTATCATTAATAACAATTTGGCAAATATTCAAAAATGTTTGTATTAGTTAGTTCGCTTTCAACTGTGATTCTGTCAGGATATCTGAAAATACAAGAGTTTAAAAACGAGTGTAGAAATATTGGTTCTACATTGGGAAAAAGTGGCCAAGTAATAAATGGTCAAACGCGTGAGGTGATATATAATGTGTACAGTTATTTAAAAACTTACACGCTACATATACCTTGAAACAATTAAAAAAAACCGTGTCTGAAGCAACAAAAGTGTCTGTTAGATCGGTGGCAAATATTATTAAAGAGGGTAAAGATCCAACAGAAGAGGGAAAACCAAAATTTTCAACTCCAAGCAAGAAACGCCCACGGCCATCTCCTGTGACCGACTTGGAAGTTTTCGAAAAGACCCTTTTTCGCAATATAATATATAATTTTTTAAAACCGAGGGTGCACGGGTGACAATTCCTGCTCTACGCAAGAAACTCCACAGTGACTTAGGTTGGCACAGTGGTGCTACATCTTTACGTGTTATATTAAAAGACCTGGGATTTAAATGGCATCGAACTGAGAATAATAGAAAACTTTTAATAGAGAAGAACGACTTAAGGGCTCTAAGAATTAAATACTTACAAAAAATTCAATCCTACCGAGAATTAAGTCGTCCAATTGTCTACATGGACGAAACATATGTTCATAGTGGACACACGCAATCAACGTCGTGGAGTGATGGCACAACTAACGGACTGCTGTCTGCAATTTCCAAAGGACCAAGAATGATTGTGGTACATGCAGGGGGTGAAATGGGTTTTTTACCAGGTTGTTGTCTGGTATTTAAATCAGGAACTAGCAGCGGGGACTATCACGACGAGATGAATGGTAGCAACTACGAAAAATGGTTACGTCAGAAACTTTTACCAAACTTGCCTCCACAATCGGTTTTGGTTATTGATAATGCGCCGTACCATAATGTTCAGGTGGATCGTGCTCCAACAAGTAATTCGAAAAAGGCAGATATGGTGAAATGGTTAATAGAGAGAAAGATACTGTTCACTCCTTTGATGTACAGACCACAACTTTATGAAATAATTAATCTTCACAAAAAGGAACATATAACGTACAAGTTTGATTCTATATTAAGTAATGAAGGACATACGGTGCTGCGACTACCTCCTTATCACACAGACTTAAACCCGATTGAGTTGATTTGGGCTCAAGTGAAAAATAATGTTGCAAAAAGAAATACCACCTTTAACTTCAACCAAGTTAGAGGATTGTTGGAAGAAGAATTAGCGGCTGTTACTCAAGAAACTGGCAAAAGTGCTCTCAGAAGATAATTGACCAGGAACAAAAATATTTTGAAAACGAAATATGTACTGATTAACGTACAAGTCGAAAAATTGGTTATAAATTTAAAGGACGATTCAGAAACTGAAAGTGGCTGGTCTAGCGATGAATGATTACCTACGAAATATAATAATTTTTTTAAATAGCTACTCTACCTGAATAATACTCTTAAAATACAGTTTCTGTAATTAAAAATCGAACTTATCCTTTTTTGATTTTCATAAACTATTAAATTGTTGTATTCATTTGCAATTCAAATATGAAATTTATTACTTGTCAACATGGTTATTTTTTTATTTTGTAAATGTTTAAACTATTACTGTTCATATGTTATTCAAATAAATAAAATATTTTAAAATTTCTTTTGGTTGGTGACGAATGATTGAAAACGCGACATCGACGACACTGGTAATGATTTCAGTGGCTATTGCGTTAACGAGTGCGACCGAAATCACGATCATCCATGCGCGACACGAGGCATTCTTTGGCCGCGCGGGCAGTAGACGTACAGAAAAATTACAATGTCGCTAAAAAGAACACGTTTGTCTCTTAAAGGGAAAATTGGTATAGTTGTGGAAAGTGAAAAGTTCAATACCAGTGCTAGAAAATTGGCTGAAAAATTCAGTGTTGAAAGAACATAAATTAACGATATTTTAAAAAAAACAAATGTGATTTAAATAAGCTATTTAAAAAAGAATCCAATACAGAGCAGAAGAGAAAATTTCCTAGAACTAAAGGTTTAGAATTGACCGAGTAGTTTACAATTGGTTTTGTAAAGCTAGGAATAAAATTACCTACTTTTAATAAAAGAAAAACATTGGAAGTTGCGGAAAATTTAAAAATGACGGATTTTAAAGCTTCAAATGGGTGGCTTAAGAAATTTTGTGAAAGACATAACATAACCTTTAAAACAATTTGCGGGGAGTCAGCTGATATTAACCTGGACACTGTTGAAGCTGGGAAAGCAAAGCTGGCAGTAATATTAAAGGAGTATTTACCCAAAACTGTGTACAATGCTGACGAGACCGAACTTTTTTACCTTGTGATACCAAACAAAATGTTCTCTTTAAAAACGATAAATGTAGTGGTAAAAAAAACTGCAAAACAAAGATTGAGAATTTTATTTGTACAAATATGAGAGGTGATAAGGAAAATCCGTTAATCATTGGAAAAAGTAAACACCCAAGATGCTTTAAAGGCTCTCATATCAACAAATTGCTCTTAGAATGGGCATCTAATAAAAAAGCTTGGATGACAGTAGAGATTATGACTTCCTGGCTAAAAAAATTGATGACCAAATAAAAAAAATAGAAAAGTCTTATTATTTCTGGATAATGCCACGTCTCATCTCAAAGTAACTCCTTGTAAAATGTGAACATTGTTTTTTTACCCCCAAACACCACATCCAATTGCCAGCCACTGGATCTCGAAATCATCCAAAACTTTAAGATAGCCTACAGGAAGTTTTTTAATCAAAAGGCTGCTAACATTAAAAATACCGAACGTCCTTTTGAAGATGCGGAAAAAGTATCAATTTAACCAGCGCTTTAGTTTGGATATCAGTAGCCTGGAGAAACGTTTCGCCTATTACAATTAAGCTAAATGTTTTGCAAAAGCAAGATTCTCGGAAAAGGTCCTGCAAGAAGATTTCGATGAAAAAGACGAAATTCCACTGGCTTCAGCTTTTTCCTGTATTACTAGAAGGTAATCAACATGTAAGCCTTGGAAAATTATTGCATCTATTGATTGTGATATTTTGACCGAAAGCCCCAATTTAAGTATTCAAGATATAATCAATGAATTAGGACTATAGTGAAGGCTGTGATTCGAACAATGAAAGTGGTGCAGAAAGAATCCGAAGATTTTACGTCAAACATTAAAGATATGGGTGAAGTGTGTGAAAAACTAAGTGATGTGCAAAGTTTTCTATTTTCTAATGATAAGAGTGAGCTAGCGGTAGATGTACTTAAAATTTTATCAAAATATAGAATCTTCTGTTTTACAAACTAAACTTAAAAATGTAAAACAAAACCTCAATACAAAAATATTACACAAAAATGTGATTTATTTATAGGTATGTAATTGATTATTGTAATAGGTATAACGAGCAATTAGGAAATATTATGTAAATGTATGTATTATGTATTCAATATGTATAACTCTTCCATTATTATATTGTCTAATTATTTAATATTGCATCAGCACATTTATAGTTATTTTTTAATGCAGATATAATAGTACCCTATAGCGACCACCTCCATATACCGGTAAGTTTTGTAGCAAATTTTAATGACCGCTATTTAGAGGTTTTATTTGTATCTCATAGCTGGTATTTCATTAGAGATAGTATAGACAATGCATCCCTATAATTGAAAGAGCGCCAGTGATGGACTTAAAAGCAACCAGTGCAATTAATTATTATTAATTTCTAAAAAGAACGAAATGCCAAGAATCAAATACTTCGTGATGTTGTATTTAAAATTGAAAGAAAATATCTTGCTGATTACAGCAAAGTAAGTTTAATGCGAAAATAATGTTTTTATAATATTTTATTTTATTCCTATCAGTTAGCACATTACGTCACATTTAATTTAAATTTTTCTTTATACGCTCATTTTCATTCTTCTATGCACTGTTTACTTAAAGAAACCCTTCACTAAAAAGTATTTATTAATTAATGTGGTGGTTATGGGTTAGAAGTAGGAGTAGGTATTTCAAAACAAAATTTGTTTAACTAATCGTCTTAGGTTAAAAACATTACTCTTCAGTTTCTGTTGGTTTTGAAACTATTTAAGAAAAATTCATTCAAAAATAAGATTTATTTCCTTTTTAACGTGGGCATTTAAATGGTGTTTAGATGTACCCTTTCTACATATTTGCAAGTGAGTTCATGACCGAAACCTTGGAACTACGGATTCATAATGCTATAATTCCGAAAAATGTTTTTCAGTTAATGAATAGTTTTGAATGTTTTTAGTTGCGAAATTTTATTGCAATAGAAATGTCAGATTCTAGTTAAGTTTGGGAATATGGATGCAAACAAAAAGTCAGATATAACCCAGCCACAAAATCAAAGTTTTTGGTTTTAACAACTAGCAAACCGGTAGAGCGGTAAACAGTGAACAATTCTTAAAATAAAAATCGAAATGCAAAGAAAACAACTGAGATGCAGTGGGTGGTCCAGCGCGGATTGATAAGAATCTACACAGCAACTGAAATAAAGTTTTGGGTTTTCCTTTTCACATAGCGATGTACAAACAAGAAACCATACATTTTTTGTTTTTCAATAAATTCTAACATCTAATGATATTTTCAGCATTAATAGAGCTACTGATTTCTTGAGCCGAGATTATTAGATACAGAGAAAAAACTTCGTTTGATATAACAATTGTTCATTACAATAAATCTATAGTATTTCTTACATTAATATTTAAAAATTTAACCACAAATTGAAAATAAACTCTTCAATTAAATTTATTGTATATTTGTTTTAACCAAGTAAAATGTCGGCCAAGAACCTTTAAAACATTAAATTTAAAATGACACAATGATTGTTTATCTAAGTTTGATACAACAGTTACAGAAATAACTTTCATAAATATACCTTCTTTCGATAATATTGCATCCGTTTGATGACAGATTGTAAAACCAAACTGACATGATTAAAATTAAATTAAAAAAAATGTTGAGTAAGTGTTAAAATTTGTGATTGAACCTAACCGTAGAATTGCTTAACAATTTTTTTATTTACGTTTAAATTATGATATATGCCTACACAAAGAAACAAGCTTATCACCAAAAATCAAGGCAGGTAGGTAATATGTTAGGGTTATCCTTACCTTCATGTTGATTTTGTAACTTTTCTTGACGGGTACAACAAAGAGAATATTATTTCTAGTAGGTGTATAAGAACTGATGATGCTTTATTATTTATCACTGAAGCGATTAGCGCATACAACAGCATTATTCTACGAATTGTTCATAACCACCACAACAATCTAGTTGAACGTAAAAGGGGGGACATTTTCCGTAAGTTCAGAACTACGTGACAAAGGCACTAAACTTGGAAGTAAGATCGGTGTAGCTGACGTAGAGTAAGATAACTCTAATACAACAGTTTTGCGTGAAACGGTTGAATTTACTTCCAAGTGATATAATGACAAATTTCATGCACTTTCTGCTTTAATCAACATCTTTATTCATTTTACTCCACATCTTATAAAGAAGCGTTTACCGCAGAACTCCACATAGCCCCTATACTAATAAACGTCAAAGAACGAGTATGTGTATGTTGTAAAAAAAAACTAATTTAACGATTTTAAAAATTCTATTTTTGCCAATGCCAATTTGTGTAACTGTCTTACAATTTTTTATAGCAATAAAATTTATTTATTTAAAAAATGTGTAAAATAAGTATTTTGGTAAATATTCTAAGATTTCGAAAATCTATTTAGGTTAACGGCCCTTTTCGGGTTTATAGATTATGCCCAAAATCTAATCAGATCTGCACAAATATATACAGGGTATTTCAATGAAAAATTGACCCCCCCTATAACGTAAAAACTAAAAAATATTTCAAAATTCGCCGAGACACGTTGATTTTTGTTTTTAAGGGGAGCCTTTTTGACAGTCAAGCCAACACGATATGTTCATCCCCTAATGCCTAGTAACCCCAACTTTAAAATTTCAAACAGACTACCCCACTTGTGGTATATCATTTAAAGCCCTTTTCATTGCAAATACAATGACACTTTGTTTTAGAAATCGGTTGAGATTTGACTGAATTATTGGTACAAACGAATAGTTGACTTACGCGTAGTAATTTCTACGGAATACTCGCCACTCATAAGTTTTTATCGACTACACACGACCACATTTACCTATTTTGTTGATGTCTATCAGTTCACAATAAAAATCAGAAAGAGGACAAAAGCTAAAGCAAATAATAAGTCAGATACTAATTGTTTTTTGTTTATAATAAGTCTATAGAAAATCAGATCTTCTCTGAATAACAAAACACTGTCACAAAAAAGTCGCCGTTTCTTGCTTGTGACCAAAAAATCGTTAATTTTCTGCTTGATCTTAAAAGTTTTAACGTGTTTTAAAAATAGTTTATTTAGTCGCGAAAATAGTAGAAATTGTTGCAATTTATTATCGAAATAATGATTGCGCTAAAGCTACAGCACGAATTTTTAACGCAAATCACCCTGAAAAAATGTAAGCCCCCATTACGTTAAACAACTGATTGAGAAGTTCGTTGCAACGGGTTCGCTTTTAAACAAGAAACGTGAAGTAATTGGTCCAGTTCGAAATGAAGCACTTGAAGTGGCAGTTTTGGGTCATGTACAGATGAACAATAAGCAATCGATTACAACTGTATCTCAAGCTTCCGGCGTATCCCGTTCCAGTGTTCATCGAATTTTGAAAAAATACAAGTTTTATCCATTTAAGATGATGCTGGTACAAGAGTTACATGAAGATGACTTTGATCACCGTAACGAATTTTGCGAATACTTTAGTGAACAACTTCTACAGAATCCAAATCTTCTCTACAATACATGTTTTTCCGACGAATGCACATTTATGTTGAATGGCGAAGTAAATAGACACAATTGTCGTTATTGGAGTGATGTTAATCCTCATGTAATTAGGGAGTTTCATACTCAGACTCCATAAAAATTAAATGTTTGGGCTGGAATTTTGGGCGACCATATTGTTGGACCATTTTTAATTCAAGGTAATCTCAATGGAAACATTTATCTAGAATTATTAGAAGATACAATTGATCCTAGGATAACAGAGATTTTAGAAAGTGACGACAATTTACTAGAAAATG
Organism: Abscondita cerata; assembly: GCA_030710515.1. Classification (NCBI taxonomy): domain Eukaryota; kingdom Metazoa; phylum Arthropoda; class Insecta; order Coleoptera; family Lampyridae; genus Abscondita; species Abscondita cerata. The sequence goes on from JALBCR010000980.1 coordinate 353,545, forward strand.
AAATAACCTTCCAACAAGATGGTGCGCCCCCGCATTATACTGTGGCTGTGCGACAATTTCTGAATAACCATTTCCCGAGACATTGGATTGTCAGAAGAGGTCCGTCGACTGGCCACCAAGATCTCCGGATCTATCCCCTTTAGACTTTTTTTTGTGGGGCCATTTAAAATCACGAGTGTATGCCACGCAGCCTGAAACATTACAAGTGTTACGTCAGAGAATTGTAGAAGAATGCCAATTAATAACTGCGGATGTCTTCAATAATGTTCGAAAAAATTTGAAAACAGACTGTATTATTGTTTGCAAGCTAACGGGGGTCATTTTGAGCAATTCATCAAATAAATCTGACTATTATTTGCTTCAGCTTTTTCTTTCATTTCTGACTTTTTTTGTAAACTGATAGACATTTCAATAAAAATATGTAAGTAATGTGGTCGTGTGTAGCCGATAAAAAACTGTTTAGTGGCGAGTATTTGGGTTTGTCAACTTTTTTGTTTGTACCAATAATTCAATCAAATCTCAACCGATTTATAAAAACGAAGTGTCATTGTATTTGCAATGAAAAGGGTTTTAAAATGATGTGCCACAAATGGGGTAGTCTCATTTGAAATTTTAAAGTTGGGGTGGCTAGGCATTAGGGGGATGAACATATCGAGTTGGCTTGACTGTCCAAAAAGCTCCCCTCAAGAACAAAAATCGACGTGTCTCGGCGAATTTCGAAATACTTTATAGTTTTCACATTATAGAAGGGTCAAGTTTTCGTTGGGATACCCTGTATAAAACGCATACGCAAAGTTTTATAAACATCTGTACGACGGTTTTCCGGACATTCTATTTAAAAGATTTGGTGTAAAAATCTGATACAAACATTCACATCTTTTTAGAAAAGGTGCACCGCGAAGCAAATTGTAAAATCGAAGTAAACATTTCAATATCATCAAACAATAGTTAAATGAATCTAACTGTTAAGCCGTTATTCGAATGATGTAGAAAAGGTGCATCGCGAAGCAATTTAGAAAATCGAAGTAAACATTCTAGTATCGTCCAACAATAGTTAAATCTAACCGTTAAACCATTATACGAACGCAACCTACGAGAGTACGTCGGATAAAAACCAGGTACGGGCGCTCAAGTTTTTTAAGACGAGTTGAAGATTCTCACTCTCACAAAGCGTAAATCAAATTACGTTTTAGAAAAAAATGGTTCAACAATCACGTGATACTAATTGTTCAAACACTATATTCACCAATATCAATTATACAAAAAAAATGAGGGACGAAACTTGTTGGAAATTCTATTGTCTATAGTTTTGTGAGCCTGATAACCTCGTTATGTTCGACGTACTCTTGTAGGTAAGCGTTCGTATAACGGCTTAGCAGTTAGATTCATTTAGCTATTGTTGGACGATACTGAAATGTTTATCGATTTTACAAAATTACTTTGGGTGCACATTTTCTTAATAAATTTGATTTTTTTGTATCTGATTTTTAGTACACATTTTATAAATAAAACTAGACAGGTAGAGCAGCCAGCATGCTACGCATGCGTTAAGTCACAAAATAAATTAGCTTCTAAAGAGCAGACAGTCATGAACAATAATTAGCACTTATTAACATTCATCAGTTGAGTAATCAATATGAATGCAGAGTATGTACTCCATGTGAATTCGTACAAATGAGTCGAGTATTCGGGTGTGCGCTCGCAACGAATCGAGAGTAGGTGAGGACGCACAAACGACGTAACATATTAATATAGAAGATATAGATGTAGTACGAATAGAAATTATTTATTAAAAAATATTTAGAACCGGATTTATTGGCTCGACCGCTTTAACGTAATATAACAAAGTTTATTTAGGTGAGATTGAATGTTTGGTTCGCATAACGCTCGCAGTTATGCGTGTGTGAGTCATCAAGTTCGTGCATACGAAGATTTTTTAGGTGAAATTGAATCCTCTACAGTTAAACCATTCGAAAATTTGCAAAATAACGAATATTTTGATTTTTTATTCGTGTTTTTACGTACTATGGTTTCGGAGTTATAAAAATTACAGTATTCGTATAACAATGTAAAATTCCTTAAAAAATTTTTTAAAATGATAAATTTTATTAAACATTATATGATAGGGTCGTAAAAAGGAACGTTTTTTTTTAAATAAATTTTTTTATCTGTTATAATTTAGAAATTATGGCCGTTTTAGTTTTCGAATGAAATTTTGTTTGAAACGTTTTTTGCTTATAACTTTTGGAAACACGCGAGGTCATACAAAACTGAAACGGCCAAAAATTTTATTTCTTATCCGCGTATGATGCTTTTGAATTTTGAAAATCGGTCCGTAAATAAGCGAGTTGTGGTCAACTTACGGCTCAATTTGTTTGAAATTTTTGACTATTTTTAACATTTTTTAACCTCGAAGATGCCCTCATTGCAAAAAATCTAAATCGAAAAATAAAGACACATCTTTCGTAAACTCGAAACTTTTCGAAACGAAAATATCTTAAACCGTTCTAATGTGAGAGACGAATTTGAAAAAAAGGTTGATTTTCGTATAGATTTGAAAATGAATCGAGAGTATGTGTGCGTTCACACTAACGACATAACATATTAATATAAGACTAGGAAAGCCAGTATGCTTCTCATGAAATTTTTTCGGAATAGTTTTTCGCTTATAACTTTTGAAAACACGCGAGGACAAACAAAACTTTTTATTTCTTTATCCGCGTATGATGCTTTTTGAATTTTGAAAATCGGTCCGTAAATAAGCGAGTTGTGGTCAACTTACGGCTCCATTTGTTTGAAATTTTTTGACTATTTTTAACATTTTTTTAACCTCGAAGATGCCCTTGTACAAAAAAATCTAAATCGAAAAAATAAAGACACATCTTTCGTAAACTCGAAACTTTTTTTCGAAACGAAAATATCTTAAACCGTTCTAATGTGAGACGAATTTGAAAAAGGTTGATTTTCGTATAGATTTAAAAATGAATCGAGAGTATTCGGGTAATTGCGCTAGCAACGAAATAGAGTAGGTGTGGGTTCACACTAACGACATAACATATTAATATAGATATCAAGAAAAACCGTCGTACACATATTTATAAAACTTTTGCATATGAGTTCTTAAGTATTACAATGGAATATCTTAAAAACGGTTTAATATAGTTTCATTAATTTGGTAGGGGTAGTAAGGAGATGGGGGACCTATTTAACCATAATTTTATATTTCACCTACTCTTCAATTTATAATAGTGCAGATCTTATTAGATTTTGGGCAAATCTATCAAGGGTTGTTAATCTAGAGATAGATTTTCGAAGTCTTAGAATATTTACAAACATATTTATTTTATACACATTTTTTTACAACTTATCCATACTTTCCATTCGTTCTTTGACGTTTATTAGTGTTGAGGCGATGTGGAGTTTTGCGGTAAAGAGTTGTTTATAAGATGTGGAGTTGCCAAACCAAAAATTGGAATATATCTTTTTTCGACAAATTAGAGTTAGTACGTTTATAATGAAGCAAAAATAAATTTCTGTGCGGCGGCCGGACGTCCGTCCGTATGAAACAAAATACAGTAATACCCGATAATCCGGCTTAATAAGCAAGCACTGCTGTTCTATGTACTGGGTTTGTAGGCACTTCTCAAAACTTAACTGTAAATATAGAATGTAAATGTTTATAAAATTGTATTGTATGTATTTTTGAGGGACGAATTATCAAGGTCTTACTTTATTGGAAAAATCCCTGATCCGATTTCTATAAATTGCATTTTTATAATAACACCAATCCTGATTAGACCTTGGTCATAATCTGTTAAGCCAAATCTAAACTCCTAAGATGAGATTTTTGAATTTGGCTGGAGTGATGTATTTAGAAAAACTATTCATATTACACATTTCGCTTCAAATAAAGGTGTTTGTTTAACTATATTACAAATGTTGTTAAATTATTTTTTAATCCGATAAGGTTTCCCTGTTTATGGATTGTTCTTTAACACAATTTTGATATGTTTTTGGGACTCATAAAAACTAGTGTAAGCGTATCAAAAAATTGTTAAATTCGCTTTAAGCAGTTTTAGATTTTGAAAAATGTTTGACAATAATGTCTATCGATTATTAAAAAAACGATTTTTGGGATAAATTCGGTGCAGTTTATGCAGCTTATGTAGAGTACATTTTTTTGGCCCGTAAGTCACTATAATTCACATTTGATAAATAAACCATCTGTTAAATATTTCCAGATGTTCACGTTATTGGCAAAACCCAAATCTCTGCTATAGATTTACTTTTGTCAGAATGTTAATGTGACATTTTCCGGCCTATAAAACTGTACAACTTTTCAATTTTTAAGAACTCATCGATTAAGCGTTTCAGAGTTTTATATCAGCAAACGATTTCACAATTGCAAATTCCAGGATCGTATTGCACCAGAAACTAAGCAAATTGTCACTAAGATAAATTTTAGAAGAATTCAGTTTTTGGCTACTGTCAGACATGTATGCAAAAGGACATATAAAGTATGAGCAAAGAGTATATTTTTGTATGAGGTATCATTTCTTTGATGACAAAATCATATTTCCATGAATCAGTTGATATTTAATATATTCAGATCTTTTTTCTTTCCGTGCATTTGAGAGGGATCTACTATTCATTGGTACGAGTTATCTCATGAAACCTTCAAATTTTATAGAGTCATGTATATTCCTCCATGCAACTTTCCTTGATTTGGTTTAAAATTGCAATTTTTTTTATTTTTATTGGTTTGGATAGGGATTCTTATATATTTAAAATTAGGGCTAGAAAATATTTTCTTAGATGTTTCCAAAGTTTTCTGACCGATAACATTTGATTTGTTGCAAAATCTTTTCTATATTCCAAATGAAATATATGCTGTCAATTTTATAAAAAAATCAAAATACCAAAGTTATTAATCAAATTCTTGGCAGAATTAGCGATGTTGTCAGATAAACTCTTACTACTTTTTCTTTTTACTAGTAAGCTTTAGTGGCACTAGGCAGTATGGATTACTTGAGATAGTTGTTAGAAAGTAATTACTAGTTAGTAGGCTTAAAATAGCTACTTTCCTGAACCACTAAGCATTCGGCTCTAGGTGTCTAGCATAGGGATCTTGGAAACTAATAAAAATTGAGATACGGTTAAATAGAGAGACCTGTACTTTTTTGAACTTAATAATAGTATATTAAAGATCTAGTTTCAGAAGACGCTAAAAGTACGAGTCGCTAAAATGTCTTCTGAAACGAATTCTTTATACTATTTTTTCTATTTTAGGCTTTTCAGATTGATTTTAAGATAAAATTTTGCGAGTTTTTAAATTTAGGGAATTTTTAAGTATAATTGCTAGGTGGCAATATTTTTAATTAAATTTTGGTTTAAATGCTAGAACATTTATCATACATTTAATTAAAAAAAATGGGTGGAAATAAAAATGAGTAGATAAATAAATCTACTGAACATTAATTACGCTTTGACGTTTAATATCAAATCAGTGTTACCACCGTTGGGAATAAAAATTGTTCTATTCTATAAAAAAACTAAAATTTATAAAAAAAACTCAATTGGTTGCTTATAGCTCTGTAAGCAACTCAAAATAAAAAAAGCTTTTTCTTTTTTTTTAAAAAAAATATGCTAAAAAAAAAATTATTAGAAAAAAAAATTTAAAAAAATTTTATTTTTGTTTTTTTTTTATTTTTAATTTTCAAAATTATAAAAAAAAAAAAAAAAAAGTATTTTTAATATAAAAAAATAATTATAATTTTTATTTTAATTTAAATTTTTTTTTTTATTATAAAAAAAAAATTCTTTTCTTATAAAAAAAATAATTTTATATAACTATTTAAAAAAAATGTATTTTTTAAAATTATTAATTAATATTAATAATATTTTATTTTTTTTTTTAATAAATCACCTTTGTCTATTTGTTTTTTCAAAAATAAAATAAAAATATGTATTGGAAAAAAAAATTAACAAGTTGTGAATTTAAAAAAAAAGGAAATAACAAAGAAAAAACTACTTAACAAAAAAAAAAAAAAAAAAAAAAAAAAAAATTAAAAAAAATTAATAAAAAAAAAAAAAAAAAAAAAAAAAAACATATTGCGATGTTATTGCATTTGAGCCAGTCCCATAATCCTCGAAAAGTCCTTAAAATGCCATTCCAGATTGATTAAAACCCCATTTAAGGCAAAAATTCCATATTCTTTGTAAATCGGCTATGTTCGGAAAGATCATTGAATCCTGCTGGAAATTGGATAGTTGATCCTAGGTAATGATGATCTTCAATCATTGTTAAGTGTCCCGCAGCATCAGTAATCTTCCCAACCAAAGAAAACCTGTATAAAATTTAGTATTAGTTGTGTAATTAAGGTAGAAATAATAGGTCAAGGTCATTTGCCAGGACACAAAATGTGAGGTGAGAGTGATAAAAGGGACAAAGTGTGATAAATAAAAGTGAGTGATAGACAATGTAAAACATAAACAAGGACGTAAAGGGTGAAAATGCGTGGTTTAAACAAATTTAATTATAAAAAGTTGGGTTATGAATCCAAACAAAATTTAAAGACAAATTGCAAAGCGGCGCAATACTCTTTCAAGAAAAGAAAGACAAGGAAGGAAGGGCAGAAAAACAGAAGAAGAATGGCAGTAATTAACAAATAATTAAGAAAATTAATTATAAAAATTAAAGAAAACTGCAGAAAAACTAAGGGTTCAGATAAACATCCGGTAGATGGCAGCACAAAAACCGACGCGGCGTAACGGATTTATTTGAATAAATTGATAAACAAGTTGGCCATGGATCCGGAAGTAATAAATAGAGGTGCGGAAGAGACGCCCGAGGAGTTGAAAATCACAGCGTAAAGGCGTACATCGTTGCGAAGAAAAATACCGCAAAATAAAATAGATGACGTCACGATAAAACAATTCAAAAATTAATAAAATTGCTAAGTGCAAACAAAGTGAGAAGTTGAAGTAGTACAGTAATAAAACTAAACAAAATAAACGGGGAAAGTAAATACTCACCAGTGAAAGTGATCCGGAAGGGAAAAGGTCCATGAACCCAAGGTGAATGAACGGTCGAGGCTGCGCAAAATTGGAACGACGTAGGAGTAACCTGAAAAGAAAGTAAAGGAACATCGGAAGCATCGAATACAAAAAAAATACTCACCGTCGAAGTTGGCGTTATGACCAGGTAGATTTAGTTTAAGTAGGAATAAGTTTGTAAAGTAGTTGTAGTTCAATTAGGTTAAGAATTCCTGTAAATAAGCAACGTGCACGAAATCAAGACTTGCGCGTAATGCGGGCACGTGAAAATTGTACACGTTGCCAAACTTACCATTTGTCAAAGTTTTGTAAATAAATTTCTAAAACGGTGTTAATTAAAATAAATTATTGTTGAGCCGAGAAGGTGTTTTAATGAAGGGAATAAGACAAATAAATCAAAATTTAGTGACAGAAATTATTTGGATAGTAGTTGTACAAAAACGCGTGCATGTGAAAACACTTTTGTTTCCCGGTAAAAAGTAACCCTTGAGAGAAAGAGCCTAAATTTAAATTGTTTGATAAAGTGGTTGGCGCCTAACATTAAAACAAAATTAAAATTTACCCCTTTGTCATCGCAATATATATATATATATATATATATAAAAAATATATAAATAATTAATTTATTTCCACCCCTAAAAAAAAAAAAAAAAAAAAAAAAAAAAAAAAAAAAAAAAAAATTTTAAAAAAAACCTTTGGGTTTTAAACACGTGTAATAAATATTAAAAATTACAACGTTCCCACGCTATTTATTATATTTATTACAAACTGTTTACACGTGAAAAAATAAAAACTTTATATATATATATATATATATATATTTAAATAGTAAAAAAAAATAAAAAAATTTAAAAATAAAAAACAAAAAAAAATACAATAAAATAAAAAAACCTAAAAATAAAAACCTTAAAATCTTAAATTCTTTTTTCTTTTCCTCTTTTTCTTTTTTTTCCAATTTTTTTTCTTTTCTCATTTTCCTTTTTTCTTTTAAACTACCCCCACCACCTAAACTGTTTTTCTATCTATTATTTTCTTAACGCTGTCAATCATGAGTCTATTTCTTATTTTCCACATCCATATATAAGTGTAGGTAGGAGTATATTGTTTTATATATTGTCATTTTTGTTTTGTCGTTAATTTTTTTCTTGATAAACCCTCTCTTCATGCTGTAGAAACAATTTTATTTGATATTTATTTTTAATACATTTTTCTACTTCCTTTTCCCATACACTAACATTAAATTGCAATGTTTCTGTATTTCCCATTACTACTACTATCGTCTTGCGAATGCGCATTCCCCTATTTTCACTGGTTTTAATTTAAAATATCCTACTGTCATCTTCTTGTTTTATGTTGTTAACGTTTTTAATTATTTCGTCCATGAAAATGACGACTTTATGTATTTCGGACTTATCACGCATCCAACTCCTGCTTCGGCTCGTTCACTCCATCTTCTCTGCACTATATAATATTTCACAATCTTCCATTGTTGTTTCTCCTACTCCTTTTTTTGGTCTCTGTAATTGCCATAATTTCTATTTTATACTTTTTAGCTTCTTCTATTAGTTCTTTTTTTCCAATTTATACTCCTAATATTCCACGTTCTATTCTATCCCCATGTGTCTTTATTATTCTTTATATTTATGTCGTGTGTTTCTCATATCTTTTTAACCTTATTTATTGCTTTGTTTGTATCTGTAAGTCCGTCATGTTGTTTCTTATTTAGTTTTTAAACCTTTCATTGTTTTGTAATTAAATTTGTAATGTCTTTACGTAATTGTTCCACATACACATTGTGTTATTACTCACATTTTTTGATATCGAATTCTGACTTTATTTCCCTTTCCGTTTCTCTTCTTCGCCAAATTCTTTAATTTTCAATTGTATCTTTCTTTCTTTTATTGTAAAAGGTAATTTTCGATTATGATATTTGGTTCAACATTAATATATTCTTTTTCATTATTTGCATTTTATCCCCCCATGATTTAATTTTTACTAGTATAGCTTTATTGATCTTCACTTTCCCTATTTTGAACGCATCTTCAATTTCAAGTTTCAACTCGAATTTTTCTTTATGATTTCTTCAATCTTTTCTTTATATTCTGTTGTTGTTATTTTGTATTTCCTTTCACTACTATATTTAATTACCTTTTTTTCTTTGTCTTGATCTTCAAGTTATTCTGCCTTTCTTATCTTTTCTAATCTTGTTTTCAACTCCTGATTTTCCGGATTTTATTATTTTCCATTCTTTATCCCTCTTTTCTAGTTTTCGTTTTAATTCTTGAATTTCGTCTTGATTCTTTTTGAATTCTTCTTTTAAATATTCCATATTTACTTTGGCGTCCTCTTTAATTTCTTGTTTCCATTCTTCTAGTTTTTAAAATATTTCTTCTATTTCAAGATTTCCGCTTTTTCTTGTTCTATTAATTTTTCTCTCTTACTTGTTTTTGTGGAGATATTATTGTTTTCTTATTTTTTTTAAACATACCGTTTTCCTGCTTTAGGTTTCAGGTTCTTCTGATGTTTTCTTCCTTTTCCTTTTTATTTTCTCTGGACTCACCGGTAAACTGTTAGCTCTTGTTTTGAATTTCCTGTCTTCCAATTTGTTCATTTATTTTTAATTTAGTGTTTTCCTAGTGTTTATTTTCTCTAACGAATTATTCACCCTTTTGTAATAACTACTAATAGCTTTGATGTCTTTATACAATTTTTTTATAATTTTATCCATAATCAGTTGTTATTTACCACCTAATTTAATTACTGTAGAGCAGGCCGATGTTTACGATTGACGCGTCGTACATATCTATAATATAAATATATGTAAATAAATAAACAGACCCACAAAACAAACAAACAAAAAAAAAGCAATAACAAACGATAAATTAAAAAATAACAACAACAGGAGAATGTGTAATCGTTGTTTATATATTTTTAAATTTCTTCCTGTGCCATTGTCTTACGAACACATAACGTATCCTTGTAAGAAACGGAATGCTCACATTGGTGCAATGATTTTGACCTAGTTTGTTGATGAACCATTAAACCTAAACTGATACGATTAGAGTGTCAATTTTATCATCTTTATAAAAAAATATAATGTCCTGGCATAACGAAAGGATTTTTAATTAATTATTTTTCTGTTTTTTTTTTTTTCAAAACCAGCAGAAATATAATCCAAAAATGCTTTGGCAATATGTTGTTTACACGTCTGCAGAGCTCTCTAGGTGCGCACGAAGGTATTCATTCTTAGAAATTTTAGAAAAACCTGAAAACCAATTCTATGTCCACTATAACAACTTGCGCCATTTCTTTACCCATGATTTAGACGTTCTTGTTCCTAGAAGGTCAAATGTGCATTATTAAAACAATCAGTTTGATATTTTTTTGTAGTAACTGCCTAAATCAAGATTTAGTAGCATAGTTACAAAATAATTGTTTTTAAGCTCAAAAAACTACCAAACATTTTATTATGTATGATTAATGTGATCATCTTTGATATCAAATATTTATAAAATATAGTGAGCTAATGCGACTATGGTATATGAGATTTAATAAATTTGTTTAATTGTTATATTAAAGCATTTTCATTTAACGCAGTATTAAAAGTTACCATGGTAACTTTCAGAAATTTAGTCAAAAAAATATGTATTTAATGGACTGAAATGAGTTCGTAAAGTAAGTATTTTTAGGAATATATACAAATAAAAGAAATTTTGAAATCATACTCACAGACAACATGAGATAATTAAGCGATCTCCAAATTATTCATTAAATAAAACACTAGCAACCATGAAATAACAAAAAAATAAAACTAAAGTTTAATTTTTCCACCTCTAAAAAGGCCAGTTGCACCAAACTCGGTTAAATTTAACCGTAGGTTAAAAAAAATCGTTACTATATTTAATCCTTGGATACTATTGTTTTTAACCTACGGTGAAATTAACCGAGTTTGGTGCAACTGGTCGTAAATTGTACTAGAGTAACATGTAGGAGCGCGGAAAGAGCGGGTGATCGAGAAAGCTCCTGCGCTGAACGACCGACACCATTGTGTAAATTACTTTAGTGTTTTATATTAATAATCATGACTCGCTTATTATTACCACTAAAAATATAAAAAATAAAGATAGTTTCGTTTGATCACAAAAAGACAGAGCAAATTTTAACAATATATATTTTTCGTGGTTTAATTTTCTCCTTCCTTGATGTAATGAAAACTGTAGCCAGGAAGCGTATTAAGAATCTGGACCTTTATGCACCACAAATGGATTGTTGAATAAAAGTTCAAAGTAATAGTTGAAGCGACGTTTTGCACCACAAGTGGGTGCTTCTTCAGGCCATCAGCCTAAAGTAGCCTCCACTTGTGGTGCAAAAAGCTTCAATCATTACTTGAACTATTAATAATATCTAATACGCTTCCTAAGGTTACAAATTTAATTAATTATTTTCCTGATTTGAAGCATTCTTTTTGAGAAAAACGATGATAAGGCAAAAAATATCAAAAATAAATATTATTTTGAGCATCTCGAATGAAGATTGTTGTTAATTTAGAATAAGGTTAGATTTATTTACATCTACATTTTACTATACAAATTTTAGGATAAGAATTTATTCTTTTTGACTAGCCCTAGCCCCTCCTTTTTGTTTAGGGTGCGATATACCACCCTTCGGTGTTTTTTTGTTGGCTTGAACTTGCAGGTACATCATTCTTGGTTTTGCAGTAAACCGTTACAGATGCATACAATGTAATAGCAGTTTAAAATTCTTTAATACATTTTAAATGGTTAAATCTCAAGTTATAAAATATTCGCATGTGTTATTATTATTACAATAAATAGTGCTCTACACAAAATGTAGTTTTACACCTACGTTAGTAGAAAAAGAAAAGTTCAGCTCGAACCAGCGTCTAGAGCTATCGAAGCCCTTCATTTGGTTCAATCCTTCAAGAATAAACAAAAAATGGACGTTCGATGCCGGATTTCAAGAAATTTCAGATTATAAACGTTATATTTCAAAAATTCCAAAACTTGATCGTTTCTCAAGTGATGCTGTTACAAGACAGACACTCCCAAATGGTTAACCATACTTGGGCACAATAGAAGTTGCATCCGGATTAAAGCCAGGTATGAGTCCCTTCCATTCCTTTCATTTACAACTGACCGAATTGCTAGAAACCTATCACTGAAATTCTATTTTTAGAATTTACAGTTAAGCTTTATTTAGTTATTTACTTTGAGGCTATTTTGCATCTCAAAAATTACAGCAATTTTAAACTTTAAAAATTACAGTGCCTGGTATTTTTTTACTAAGAATTACAGATATACTTATTGCAGGATTTTATTTATAATTTCTTTTACCATGGTGACAAACAATTTGAAGTTATATTTTTTTTTAAAGGGAAAAATAACTTACTTTCACAAATGTTAATTATTTCACAAATGTTTAAGTAAAAAACATTTTAACTAACAGATAGATTTTATATCAGTTGACAGCTTTGTTACGGGTATACAGTTCATTATTTATTTCCATTTCATTTCAATTTTATTAATTCAAAATGGCCAATAACAAAGAAAAGGATGCCAAAAGTTTCAATGCTAAACTTGAATTGTTGTTGGGTGAATTAAATGATTTCACTGAATTTACAAGGTCGTTAATCCTGAAGAAACGGACCCATTTATGTGGGAGCAATTAGAGTTCAGGTTGGATCAAATCAAACTAATTCCCGTGGAATACTGTGCATTATCCACAGATGCTGCAAAATATCATTAAACAGTGAAAACATACTATCATTTTTAGATTTTCAGTCAAATTACTTTCGCGCAGTTGCTGCAAGCTTCATTGGTATTAAAAATAAAGCTATTAAAAAGCAACAAGATATCGCTAATCAATCAGGTAGCGATTTCAATTTCAGTTTTATCGATGAATCATTCTAATGCAAAGCTGCCTGTATTGAACATTCCCATATTTTCAGGCCACTACTCAGATTGGTGTAGTTTTTATGAATCATTTTCAGCGTTAGTAGACAGTAATCTCAAGTTATCCGAAGTAGAAAAATATTATTATTTAAACAATTCTCTAAAAAATTCAGCCAAGGATATCATTCAGGAGTTAGGTGCTACTGCGGCTAATTATCAAATAGCATTAAACATGCTAAAGGAACGTTATCATAACGAAAAATTAATAATATTTTTCAATTTGGAAGCTATTTTGAAACTCAAAAAATAATCAAGCGAATCTTCTATTGAGTTAAGAAAATTGAACAGGATAAATATTACACGTCAGCCGTTGTTTGATAACACTTTTTTAAATTTATGACTTGCAATTTAAGGCTTACAGTTATCGCTTACATAGTTCGAGCAAAGATCGATCCGCTCACAGCATCCGAATACAGTAAATTTAAAATCAAAAATATTTCTACTATTGAAGAAACGCATAAGTTTCTTACTTCCAGTGGGAAATTTTGGAGAATGTTTTGACAAATTCCTCTAAGTCTCACACAAATCAAGTCGGAAAACCGAAAAATAACAGAAATAAATGGCAAAGCAATAAAGGTAATATCAAGCAGTCATTCCTATCTGCAAGCAATAGTAATTATTCTTGCGCCTTATATAAAGAAAATCATCTCCTTTTTGAATGCTCTAAATTTTTTTTCTATTTCGCAATTTCTATTTCCGTATTCTACACGATACGGAAATAGAAGCTCTTTCCGTACTGTTTTAGGGATTTTATAAATTTTAGTGTATAACCAAATAATTTACAGTTTTAATTTTGACGTAAGAAAATTAAGTGAGGTTTTGTTTGGTTAGTTCTTATTAAATAGATTTTAATATTCAAGAAAATTTAATGTTAATTTATGAAACAAAACTTCAACAAACAATATTCTTCCATCGACCGCGCATTTATGACTTACATTAATGTAAACAAAATTGATTTTAGTATAGGCAACTATACATACATATTGCCGTTTTTATCTTCAATCAACGACAACATGAAAGTATAAATAAAAATCTGTCGTAATTTGTAGCAAAGCAAATTTTAATAATAACAAATCGACATTAATCTACAATTGTAATAAATCTTGAATTTGTTCACAGTGATTTTTAAGACATTTTGTACTGTTGTGTTCAGTTTATTTATTTTACAAACTATTCTCTCTACGTAGTTCTTCAATATTATTTACTCATTGTTCAAAAGTTAGATTCTTTAAGTAAGGCTGTAGAAAAAATCAAAACTATAAAAAGTAAACATTCCGACTTCTGAAAAGATCTTTTGGAGGTGAAGCGGAACCACTTTAACAAAATGTTTTTGTAAATCTACATGCACGTGTTTGTGAAATTATAGAACGGTAAATGTAAACCAAACTTCATCGATAAGGAGTCTTAAGCAATATGTCTCTGATAAAAGTGTTGCAAAGCCATTGACATTATTGAATATGTGCAGGATAATTGTCTCAATAAGTTGGTAAACTGCTTGCACACAGTAAGGATATAAATATCTTTCTTCGGTATGATGCGACAAGTCATTATATAAAGTTCAACTTGTTCGAGATGTGCTTAAGTTACATCCATGATATATCAAACATTGTCAAACGCTTTGGTGTTGTCTTTTTTAGTTGAACAATTATTTTTTTAAACAAAAAACTTTCCTCAAAAAAAAAATTATTTTTTTTTTTTTTTATATATATTAAATTTATTTTATTCAATAAAAATAAAATAAATTAATTAATTTTTTTCTCCATCAATTATAATAAAATATTAAAATAAATTAAATTAAAAACCATAACTAAAAAAAAAAAAAAAAAAACAAAAAAAAACAAAAAAATTATTAACTAATTAATTAAATAATTGTTAAAAATTTATTTACATAATTTTTAAATATAAAAAAATATAAAAAAAATTTTTTTACAGCTTGTCAAACGAGAAGTTTCACCTCAGATGTGCAGAACGGGAAGCGAGACGACATTCGGGGGAAATGAGATGCACTTACTCACTGCCTCCCACTTCGGCGAGGTACACTCACGTCTACAACACTAACATCAGTATCAATACAACACGTTAAGTCATATAATACTTTGATAATACGCTATTCATTTTCGGATTCCGAAGTTGAGTCAGAAGTAGAATAATTGCTAAAATGGTCACTGTCACTTTCGTTTTCACCTATGTTTATTATTACATTATCTATAACTAAATCTAAAGTCGGTTCCATGTCCATAAAGTTTTTTCAATTGTTTTCACGTGTTCACAGCGCGATTTCCACTGCTCACTTGAAAATCCTACAAAAAACTCGTCGCACAGTGCTTCTACCTCTTTCTTATTAAAATTAACATTCCGTTGAGCAACGTATTGTTTCAATGATGACCACACTAGCTCTATCGGATTTAAATCCGGATAATAGGGCGGCAGACGCAAAACCTCGTGGCCTTTCTCTTGAAGCAACTGGTCTATTTTATACGATTTGTAGCGAGGTTTGTGCAACTTAATTAAATTATACAAATCCGGCTTGAGCATATCGTCTGTAAACGAAATTCCTTTTGTCGAAGCCAGTTTTGCATATCTTGCTTCCGGGTGGCTGTAGTGGGACACTTATCATTTTGCACATTATGATACGGAGCATTATCAATAACAAGGACACTATTAGGGGGTAGATTTGGTATAAGTTTCTCTTGTAGCCACTTTTTGTAATTAGCAAAATTCATTTCGTTATGATAATCGCCCGTTTTAATGGACGATCTAAATTTTAAATACGCGTTTTTTACAAAACCGTTTTCACCGCCCGCGTGCACTATTATTAATCGGTCGCCCTTTGAAACTGGTTTTTTAAGTCCTCTGTTGCTATTGTCACTCCAATTTTTTTCGTGTGTATGTGAAGAGTGGATGTAGGTTTCGTCCATGTAAATTATAGGCCGATTGTCTTGACGATATCGTTTCATACTGCGCAAAAAATTAAGCCGCATATGTCGGATATCGTTTTTCTCCATTAAAAGTTTTCTGTTTGTTTTCGTTTTCGCCAACGAAAACCAATCGCCCTTATTTCCTGTCTAAGACTTTCATAACTACCCCGATAATCAACAGCTTCCGCGAACGAACTGTGAATTCTTCGAAGCGAAGGAACTTTTTATTTGTGATGTGATAATCTAATATTAACCGGCGTAAAACTCCTCTATCAGCGTCACCCAAATTTGTCTTCGTACAAACTCTAGGTTTTTTAGACGGTGACGTAAATACGGATGCTTCTCCGTTTTTATATGTTTGCTTTCAATCGAAATTTTTTAATTGTCCTAATGTGAACACCAGTAGCCATCGCTACTCGTTTTTGAACTTGTGCCATATTAATAACAGGTTGTCGCCCTGCATTAAATGCTTCCAATTCGTCTTCCATAAATCGTAAAACATTCGCCACAATTTCTTTGCTTTGACCGCTCAATCGCTTATTTGTGATTTTCGATTGAAATTCCATGCTCACGACACAGCTATTGGAACTACGAGTAATACTTTTGGTCCGAATGTACAAGATTTGCGCTACTCAACGTTCACTAAAGGAATGCGTTCCGGCTGCATGTAACAAAAATTTGCCACTGCGCACCCTTTACTCGGGTGAAACTTCTCGCTTGACAAGCTGTAACTCCGACACTTTGTCTTCGTGCGACAAAAGTGTTGTTGTGACACTTGTTTTTCAATATACTATTGCCTTTACCTTACAGCAACAGTTTGACAAAATTAATGAATTAAAATTTGCAAAAACTGCTTAAAACATAGCAGCCATTCAAAGTGCACTTCAAATTATAAATGTAAACACTGTCTAAGAGCGCATAATAGTCTCTTATGTTTTTTAAAGCATTCCAACCCCGAACTCTCTCCTTCTACTTAAAAATACAGTCATTCAAATGAATCTGAAACATTAGCATGTGCAAGTGTGCGCACAAATCAAGTTTTACTCTCCAATTGTTAAAGTAAAAACTAATGAAAATAAATGGATTCACGCTAGATGTCTTTTGGATTCAGAATTACAATCTAACTTCGTTTCTAATAATCTCTTATCTAAATTAAAAGTCCTCCCACTCCGATAAACGTATCAGTAATCGGTATAAATGCAAATACTTCCCAACTAACGGGCGTAAAAATTAAAATTGCATCCTTGCATAATAACTTTAAAACTAAACCTTCCGATAAACAGTTTCAATTCTTCAAACACCATCATTCCATCTAATATTAAATTAGCTGATGACAAATTTCATAAATCTGCTCCAGTAGATATTCTACTTAGTGCGAGTCATATTTACTTTTTAATGTGCATAAGTCAAGTTTCATTAGGTAAACATAAACCAATCTAACAGAAATCTCTTCTTGGCTGCCTACATCTGGCACTTTCGTTTCTGGAGCTAATCACTCTAACACTAGCTCAGACTCCAACGTAGTTTATACAAACTGTGCCATTACCAATTCTTATCTAAATCCTGACAACATGCTGCAGGATTTAATTTCTAAATTCTGGCAGACTGAAAAGGTCGAGCCTTTCAGTAAATTTTCATTATTATCTAAAGAAGAGAAATTTTACGAAACTCATTTTGCTGAGACTATCTCTCATGACCAGAATAGAAAACTTATCGTATCCATTCTATTCAATTCCAAACTTTTGCAATTTGGCAATTCCAAAAAACTAGCTCTAGATCGTTTCTATAATTTAGAGAAAAAATTATCTAAGGATGTCATTCTTCACAAAAAATATTCCAAATTCATAAATGAATATATTGAATTAAGTCATGCCACTAAAATGTCTAGCAAAGAAGACGATGCATCAACAAATGATGGTCGAGTCGTTATTTCAACATTTGATGACAACTTGTGCATTAACAGTATACCAAGATTTTACCTT
Source organism: Abscondita cerata (assembly GCA_030710515.1). Classification (NCBI taxonomy): domain Eukaryota; kingdom Metazoa; phylum Arthropoda; class Insecta; order Coleoptera; family Lampyridae; genus Abscondita; species Abscondita cerata. The sequence goes on from JALBCR010000980.1 coordinate 371,473, forward strand.
CCACATCATGCCATTGTTAAGTCGAACTCTCTTACTACAAAATTACGTGAAATATTTGATGACAGTGTCAAATTGGACACAAATATTTCCATAAACGATACTCAAATTGTCGGCCCAATGCTTTAAAATGATCTTTTTTCTATTTTGCTGCGGTTTCGCCAACATAAAATTGCACTTACTGGCGACTGCGAAAGAATGTACGGGATGATAAATATTCAGTCACAATTGAGAAAATTCCAATGTATTTTTTGGCGTGATCAACCAAACGATACCATCGATACTTATCAGTTAAATACCGTTACTTACGGTACAGCTTCTACCAGTTATTTGGCCACTAAAAGTTTACAATTTTTAGCCAATCAATATCATGAAACATTTCCAAAACTTTCCAACGTTCTTAGGTTCTGTTTTTATATGGACGATTTACTTTACACTGCGGAAACTGTCCAAGAAATTCTTCAGGTAAAGGACGAATTAACCCAAATTCTTTCATTGGTCGGCATACCCTTAAGAAAATTTTTGTCGAATGTTCCAGAGGCCTTGAAAAATCCTTTCAACTCCGATACCTCTCTTCTAAGTATTCCACTTGACGAACGATCCAATGCAAAGGCACTTGGTCTTTCTTGAAATGCTCTATCAGATACCATTTATTACGCTATTACATTTAAATACAGTGGTCCTCTTGGTCTTGTATCTCCTGTTATAATCACACGAAAAATTCTGATTCAAAAATTATGGAAACTTAAATTTACATGGGATGAGTTCGTACAAATTCCTTGATGTGTCATTCCAATTTTATCAACTCAAGTAGAACTTTATGGTTTTTTGGACAGTAGTTCCAATGCTTATGGTGCCTGCATTTATGTAAGGTGTCGGAATAGTACTCAATGTTCCTCTAACTTATTATGCTCCAAATCGTGGGTAGCCCCTTTACGCATTATATCAATCCCACGATTGGAATTATGTGCAGCACTTCTTTTGGCAGAATTAATGCAAATAGTAACATCATTAACTGTAGTAGTCAGTCAAGTATTTCTTTGAACATACTCTACTGTGGTTTTAAACTGGTTAAACTCTGCAGATAACAACTTTCATTGCAAATCGAATAGCAGCAGTGCAAGAACTCTTTGATAGCCGTTTCTAGCATCATGTTAAATCCGAGGAAAATCCTAGTTTCAAGAGGTATTTCAGTGTCTAACATTTTAGTTAATTCCCTGTGGTGAAACGGACCTGAATTTTTGCTTCTGCAGACGAATTTTCGAAAAGTACTTATTTTTTTCCTAATACGGAATCTTCAGAATGCAAATCAAGTTTTACCGCCGTTACAGAGCCAGATACACATACCGAAAAATTTGATTTGTTTGGAAAATTTTCTTCGTTTTCCAAATTACAAAGAGTACTTGCTTACGTGAATAGATTTATTTCCAATCGTAAGGTTTCGTTGGCGTTCCGCATTTTTAGCTCCTTAACTACTGCCGAACTACAGCACTCTTCTAATATTTTAGTAAAAATCTGCCAACGAGAATCTTTTCCAAATGAAATTAAGCAATTGCTGGTAAAGATAAAATTAAAAACAAAATCAAATGTATTGTTTTTAAATCCGTTTTTAGATTAATGTCAATTATTAAGAGTGGGAGGTCAAATTAGAAATTCAAATATAAGTTTGAGAAAAAACACCCCCCAATTATACATTAACACAGTTAATTATGAAACATTATCATATTACTTTATTACACTGTGGAGCTCAACAATTGTTGACTTGCGTTTGTGAACTATATTGGCCTATTTCAGGTAAAGGCTGCGCTAAGCGTGCAATCAAAAAAAGCGTAAAATGCTTCAGAGTTAGTCCCTTAATGGGGGACCTACCCGCTGAACATTTGGATGCAAATGCATCGGTATTTCACAATACTATGCTGGTCCAATTTTCATTAAAGATAAGAAAACGCGAGGTTACAAACTGATTAAAGCATATCTATGTTTATTTGTCTGTTTAGTTACTAAGGCTATTCACTTAGAACTTGTCTCAGAGCTACCAACTGATGCTTTTTTGGCAACCCTAAAGCGTTTTATAGGACGTAGAGGTAAACCTAACACTTTATATAGTGACAATGTAAAAAATTTTTACAATACCCTGATTCTCAGGAATCTATAATTTCAAATTTAAGTCACCAAGGTATACGATGGAAATTTATTACTCCCAGAGCACCTCATCAAGATGGCATGTGGAAAGTGGTATTAAATGCACTAAAATTCATTTAAAAAGGATATTAGGTAATGCCAATCCGTCTTAAACTCCCGACCATTGTCTTCCATGTCCTCAGATCCAAACGATCTACATCCGTTGACCCCTGGTTACTTCTTAATTGGTAGATCCTTTCAAACCATACCAGAACCTGATTTGTGAAATTTGTAAGAAAATAGATTGTCCTTGTATCAACGTGCCCAACGCTTAGTTCAGCATTTTTGAAAGCCTTGAAGTGCAGAAGTTCTACAGCGAAGAAAAAATGGTTTCAACACATGCAAGAGTTACTCCAAATCGACTCTTTAGTACTCATCCAGGAAGATAACACACATCCTCTCTCTTGGAGTCTTGGCAGGGTCATCGAAATATATAGCCCCCCGATGGCGTTATCATATCCGCAATAGTGAGACTTTCCAGTGGCAATACCCTAAAGCGCGTAGTGAATAAATTGTGCGTGTTACCAATTAGTTAACGTGCATTAAAAATAATATTTAAGGTTTTTTTTGTAAACAAGATACTGTAGTCGTTACTCTATGTTATCCTGTTGAAAACATAGTTTCTCAAGGCCGCCGGTTATGTTGTTAATTTATAATAAGTTTAGATTTATTTACATATACATTTTACTATACAAATTTTAGGATAAGAATTTATTCTTTTGGACTAGCCCTAGCCCCTATTCCTGTTTAGGGTGGGATATACTACCCTACGGTGTTTTTTTCGTTAACCTGAACTTGCAGGTAATCATTCTTGGTTTTGCAGTAAACCGTTACAGATGCATACAATGTAATAGCAGTTTAAAATTCCTTTATACATTTTAAATGGTTAAATCTCAATTTGTAAAATATTCGCATGTGTTATTATTACAATAAATAGTGCTCTACACATAATGCAGTTTTACACTTACGTTAGTAGAAAAAGAAAAGTTCAGCTCGAACCAGCGTCCAGAGCTATAGAAGCCCTTCATTTGGTTCAATCCTTCAAGAATAAACAGAGATATAAGCAATTAAAGTTAAAACGCTACATAAAAAACAATGCTTTTGAAAATTACTATAATTTTAATTATGCCTTTTGCACAGGACAATTTTTGAACAAATTTTAATTTAAGCTATTTAGAACATAACACTTCGATTACCCTATGTGTGAAACTTTAGCTTTTAAGTGCCCACAGGATCAATTTTTAAACCACTTTTGTCTTCAAGCAAATTTTACTATCAGGATGACTCTTTACTTATTTTGATAAAGTATTTACGTGGGAGCAAAACGTCGGCAATTTCAACCGTTCGAGTTGTTTTGTGTTTTCCATCTTTACTAAGAAGGGGTGATATCCGACTAAATTGTAATTACTACTTTTATTGAATATGCTAACAAACCAAAGTGAGGTTAAAGGGGTAGAAAGCTCTGTCAGTAAAACAAAACTTTTATTTCACCATATTACACTTTGTGCAAATAGCTGTCAAAAATAATATCAGCACACATATCACACTAATGTGATTTATTGTCATTTAATTATTTATTTATTTATTCGTGTGGTACATTTTAAATATTGTATTGTGATGTATGGTGCTCCAGAAGATCAGTATAAACCTGTATAGTGTGGTGACGAAACCATTGTGCAATAGTGGATTGCTCGTCTTGGCAAAGCATTTGCTTCAAGGTTTAGGAAAACCACTAAAATATAAACATGCCAACCCTTACCCACCTTAGTATTCATATGTAATAATATTAATTAATTGTTTAAACATTATAGAGGTTAAATAAGAACATAAAATATAACAGCACAACCATTGCATGACAACATATGATGGACCAGTCTAAGCACTAGTCACGACAATGACGAAAAAAATATTAGGCTAAAGAAATAGCAAAACAAAATACTGGAAAACAGATAATTAGGACAAGAATAACTATTGTATATATTCTTTCAAGTGTAAACATGTTTGTAATAAAAAAACTTTTTGGGGTTTAAACACGTGTAATAATTGGTAAACAATTACAACGTTTTGTCACGCTAACACGCAGCTTTTTCAAGTAAATAATAAATAACAGTTTTAGTTACTATGCAATTTTGTCCTTGAACGTGTCGCTGGACCAGAGTAACCAATAGCATTACATATCGGTATTATGGTAATGTTGCTTTGCATAATTTGTTGTTCGTCTTGGCAAAGCATTTACTTCAAGGTTTAGGAAAACCACTAAAACCTAAACATGCCAACCCTTACCCACCCTAGTATTCTGACATGTAATAATATTAATTAAGTGTGTAATGTGATTGTGTTTTGTGAAATTGTGTTGGTACATTTTTTCCTAATTAACCGGGAGGATCTTGATGACCAGGTCCGGAAACCAAAGTGTGATTCTCAGGAACAACATGTTTTTCTTGTTGACCATGGAGTACTGTAAGGTACTGATCACCTTCCATATTTTATATTTGCACCAAAAAACCCGTTAAAAACCAACACTTTTAATTTTAAAATTTAAAAAAAGGTAATACATATCTAACACATTTCATTATTCAATTCGACATATCTTAGTAATTGTTTCCATTGCACACTATTCAAAAAGTTTGGAAAAATCAAAATTAATCATAGGTGATTTATTTATAAAAATAATGGTGACATGGTATATCGTTGAAAATGCATCTTTATTATAAAGTCATAGCCGACTATAGTTTCCATTAGAAAAACAGAAGTTTCTGTCATAACTCAAAAATTATAAGTTAAATAAAAATTTCGACTAAACTTTATTATGTATCACAAAAATACCTAAAACTTTTCCCTATATACATTTTTTGTAAAGTCAATAATAACAAAGCAACATACACCAAACGAATTTACCAAAAAACTTATTTTTCGAAATATCTAGTTAGCCGTTCATTTTTTGAAAGAACGAATGGCACATTTTGGTGATCTCGTAAAAATACAATTCTTTCTCCATTTAACTGTTTCTCTATCTTTATTAGTTTCTGAGATCCTTGTGCTAAACATCGGAAAAAACTAACAAAATTGGAGGTCATAAATAAAACCACATATTCTGGGGCTTAAAATAACTCGATTGAACCTAACTTATGTGCATGCAAAAAAAGTTACAAGGTGTCAAAGTTATAATTTTTGAAAAGTTTTTTGGTAATATTTTCCTTAATAAAAGAACGATTTCAACAAAATTTGGTATTCAACATGAGAAATTTAAACCTGATTACAGTTTTAATGTACATTGTAGAGAGCGCCACCAGCAGCACTTCGCGTACATTAAACTGTTCATAACTTTTTTGCTCCTCGGTACATTGGATTGTTGTTCGAAGATTTTCATTCCTTGACGTGATGAGCTCAAAAAAGTATACTTAAAAGATGTCAATTTGGCCAAACGTTTTCAAGAAAATCGACACTGAATCTTCAGTTGTTATTTTATACAGCCTCTTTTTCATTATGAAAATTCCAAATAACAAAAAAAAGTATAAATGATTTTTTGTTGTAAATAAGTAAGATGAAATAAAAATTTTGGGACCTGCAAATAACTTAAAAATTCATTTATACTTTATTTTTGTTATTCGGAATTTTTCATAATAAAAAAGAGGCCGTATCTCGATAACAACTGGAAGATTCAGTGTCGATTCGAGAAAAAGCCGAGTCGCCTGCGCAACATCTGAGTTGGTTTAAATCAGAGGTTCCCATACTTTTTTTTCTCATAGACCACTTTAAACATTTTGCTGGATCTGGTGGACCCCTGCAGCTATTACATTTACTAACTTACTTCCAAAACCCGAAAAAGTATATGTCTATGTAAATCTGTGTTGTGGCTATTTTTCAATCAACTATGAGTTGAAAGTTTTCGAAAAAAAGGTGAGAATTTATATTGCTTTGATTATGCTGTGAGTATTGTCATTCAAGCTAAGTTTCAAAGCCAGTCTAAAAGCGTCTTCATCCAACAGTTGGATTCCTACTTTACTTTTTTGTATTCTAAGATTGACTCACAGTACAAGAAACCAATAATCTCCCACTTCGGAGTGGTAAAAAGTAAAAATAAATATTTTCTTGTTTTGTAGCTATTTATTCAAACACAAAAATTACTACACTTTTAATTATGTTGTTATAACAGTCTTAGTAGAATCAAAATTTAACATCAAAACTAATAATAATCATTATTAGTTTTGATGTTAACTTTTATCTCAGATTACCATTGTAATCTGAGATAAAAGTTATAATTTTAATGGGAGGGATGTACTTGGTGAATTGACAGCAAATTATCAATATTTGGCTTGAGTTTAGTTAAGTATAACCGTAAATCTCCTCGCTCTGTAATATTTAATCTGCTCCGTTTTTGTCAACAAGTTTGTTACGGCACTAAAACTGCGTTCGACAAGATATGACGAAGGAAACGCTATGAGAAATTTTTGCACAATTCCCCCACAGTCCTGGATATTTTTCAGGTATTTGTGCCTGCAGCCAAAATGATTGATACCCTCTTTTGAATGCTACTTTGAGCTCCTCATTAGTGCTAAGCTCGAGTAGCTCTTCTTGCAGTACCACATTTTCCACTTCAGTTTCATCATATGGATTTATTATCCATGGTGGTATATCCATCGACAGAATGTCTTCAAATCTGATTTTAAAATCATCATACAGGGCAATCAAATGTTGAACATACGTCTGAATATCTTCGTCGAGGCATTCTACCTGCGATAAATTTGGAAACTGGGAAAATTCACGTCGACCAATATTTTGCTTCATAAGTTTCAGTTTACCAAGAAAAGCTGAAATTTCACTCTTTGTTTTTATCAAATTGAGGCTGTCCCCTTGTAACTGTAGGTTGAGGTCATTGAATTTTTTGAACAAATCTGTCAAATACGCAATGTCTGCTTTGAAATTCATGAGGTTTTCTTTTAAAACAGGATCTTTAGTGTTCAGAAACTCTAAAACAGAGTCGAAAAGCAAATAGAATCTTGATAGACATGCACCTTTCGACAACCAGCGTACTTCGGTATGTAGCAGCAATCGTTGGAAGTCCTCATCATTTTCTTCGCACAACTGTGCAAATAAGCGCGTATTTAATGCATTGCTTCTTATTTTGTTAACTGCATTAATCACAAATTGAAGCGCTTGGTGCAATCTATCACTCAATTTTTCGCTACTAGATGTTGTCGGTGGATGACACAGTGAATTGCAATTACCTCTGGTATAATCCTTTTAAGATGACTTATAAACCCACGATATCGCCCGACCATGGCAGGAGCTCCATCTGTTGCCACCGAAATAATGTTTGTGAATGCAATTGATTTTTCCGTAAAAAATCATTCAGAACATTAAAATTGATTCACCTTTAGTGTCAGTCTTCAAAGTTTTCGCGAATAGTAACTCTTCAAACATTTGTTCGCCTTTGATAAATCGAACATATGCCAATAATAATGCTTCATTGCCAGGTAAAGTTGACTCGTCCAGTTGAATAGAAAAATGAGTTGTTTGCAGATAATTACACAAGAAACTTTCAACATCAGAGCTCATTTCATCAATACGTCTTTGTACAGTGTTGTTACTCAAAGGAATTCTTTTAAGTATGTCAAATGAAGATTTGTGCAGGACAGTTTTAAGACCTCTTCAACAGCAGGCAAAATTAACTCCTCTCCAATGGTATGCGGTTTCCCAGATTTTGCTATAAGTAATGAGATATTGTAAGATGCCCGCAAGCCATCGTCGTTGCTTTCAGACGTTGAAGCGAACATACTATGCACGGTGGGTCTCTTTTCATACTTTTCCTTCAATGTTTGGAAATATTTCAAATCCTTACCTATTTTGTCAGGATGACACCTTCTTAGATGATCTTCCAGCTTCGATGGTTTCATAGAGTCATTGCTCAAGACTTTGTTGCATAAAAGACACATGGGCAATCGCTTGTCTGTATTTGATGGAAGAAAACCAAATTTCAAATATTCAACACTGTACTGTCGACACTTCTTCTTAGATTCAGCCATGTTTCGTATCAATTACTTACCTGTAAATATGGAAAAAATGTTTGTTAAGTAATCTTAAAATGATTTAACAAACATAATAGAAGTGGCTTTTAAGATACAAGTTGCTAACAAATAGATAGGTAGGTACTTACTTTTCCAACACTGGCAAACAATAATATCAATTCACTTTAATTTTCAAAAGTCTGAAAACTACTTCCGTCACTGGTGAACACTTATATAGGTACACTTTCTTTTTGAAATTCCGGAAACAACTGAGTAATGTTTATCATTCGCATTCGTATTTATATTAAAGAAAAATCCAACAAGTTCATGCAAGTTCAGACACGACTTTAACTAGGCGGGCGGGCGGCGCGGCATCGGCGAGTCTTGACACGCTCTTTCTGAATATGGAATATGCAAGTTCTTACAAAAACAATTGCTGAGCTTCTTATAATATTGTCTTCCTTATTCTATATATATATATATATATATATTGTCTCCCTTATTCATAGGAGAAGTCAAGTCGGGTCACCTAATACATTTTTATAGACCCCCGTTAACGAGTTGTGGACCCCATTTTTTCCACGCAAGCGTAGACCCTATCGGGCTCCCGTGGACCCCTGGGGTCCACCTGGACCACTTTGGGAATCTAGGGTTTAAATCTTTCATATTCAAAGCTTTATCGTATCCTCAAAGCCGAAAACAAAATGTTCAATAGTAATAGTGTGAAATAATATCAACACAAAAACACATTGCCGGTAGTGTGTATTTTATTTTGACGTTAACGTATCGGTATTGGTAATACAGAGCGTAATAGTAACGCGAAGCTCATAATTCCTGAAACTAGATGGAGCTCTCTTGGAATTTAATTTATTTACAATTTTTGTAATATAGTATCGTGTTGAAACATTAGATAAATGTTATTCTGTTTATCTAAATGCGTGCCAACATGTTCACAACAGAAAAATCCATGTATATTTGATAAAATGTAACTTTTAATCAAAACAACGGTCAATAGCGCCATCACTTGCGATGAATTGGTGAATTGGTATTAACATTATTTTACTATAGTCCTATTCAAGCTAATTTGTCCGGTAAAGGATTAACCCCTCTTTACATTTAAGCGCACACCGCGGTTGAAACTATTTGAAATGTACAACTTCAATTCGTTAGCTTTAGGGAGACAAGATTCGTTTCTTATTGTAGTATTAAATGGATTAAGAAAGGATAGAAACCACGGTGTGTGCCCAAAAGTAAAGGGGGTTAATCCTTTACCGGACAAATAATAGCCAGAATAGACTATAGTAACATTTTTCCATTATTGTAATAGTAACGCAATGAAGTAGTTCTGCCTTGCTGTCTTTAGTAGCAAAATGTTGGAATTGTAATATGCTTGAAAAAAAAAAAAATTTGTGAGTAACTAAGATAATGTTGACATATGTATTATATGATCTGAATAATCATCAATAAATGTTAATAACATAAAGTGAATTTAATATATGATGACATGATAAAAATAATAATAGTAAAACTTGAACTTACAAAAAGATTTCCCTAACTACAGCAAAGTTTAAGATTGTAAAAAGATTCACCAATTTATTGTTTATAAAACTTTATTAAACCGCTTAAGTATACATAAGCACCAATAATTGTATACACCTTATAAATTACAATAATTCAATATTTGCATTAGACTCCGGTATCGTCACAAACTTTATTTCGACAGGGAAACATTTAAGTGACTTATAAAAAGTTTTTACACTATTTAATGCAAGTAAACAAATTGAAACAACTACTAATGTCACAAACAAAAGTAAAATATTGTTTTGAATATCGGATATTTTATTTAAAAGGCGCTATTCCAAGTGACTTGATAAGTTTTGGGGATCTGGTTACAAAGTTTTAACGACTTTGGCATCTTTTGAAATAATTCCGTTTTCTAGTTCTTTAAAAACAGAAATTAATTTAGAAAATGATGCATTTAATCGTTCATCAATTCGTTTCTCAACGATATTAGTCACTTTTTGTTCATAATCTAAGGTTCGGTTGTTTTTTAAAAAAATGTAGAAACTACTGTTAAAAAATCTTTATTAAAAAAATTATTAAACTTATCCCATGTATTTTTGTAATTAGTGGGTAAATTTAAATTGTTCACTTCTTTAGATAATTCTAACTGGTTGTTTAAAATATTATAATTAAAACATGCAATACCATCTATGTTTGTAGTTTTTGTGGAGGTCCCATTTTTTATACTTACTCCACTTTTCCGAAATCTGGTAATGACATTTAATAGATGGTTACAAATCCAAGGATTGTTGTTTAAAGAAACGTAACGTAGTTCTTTTAGATGTTGTAAAAGATCGGAAGCATCAATAGTCGTTAATAAATTGTGGTCCAGAAGCAAGTATCTCAATTTTATAAGAGGATAAAAAGTACTTTCCGAAATATATGTTATTATATTATTTGAAATATCCAAATAATTCACACTTTTAATCCTACAAATGTTCCGAACTCAAAGTCAGACAATCTATTTCCAGATATGTTTATATACTGCAAAGAAGTTAAGGATTCGAATAGTCCGATAGGAATGTAATCTAATTGATTATCTTGCAAATTTAGAGTTTTTAAGTTGGTGAGATTATTAAATATGTTTACATTCAATTTTTTGATTAAATTGTTACTTACATTAAGATTAATCAAACTATTTGAATAAAAAAAATCCGATTTCAAATGTTCTATCGCATTATTGCTTATATCAAATCCTTCATAGATCCCGATAGGTTTCAGCTATTGTTGAAATTTGATTTTTATTTAAGTTTAAATAAACAGTTTGTATAGGGAAATAAAAATGTTTACTTCGTAAATAATTAAATGACAGATCAATACTTAAGGGTAAAGTGGAATCCAAAAATTTTGTTAAGTTTAATATGGCGTTATGTGATAAATCAATTACATTTAGATTTAATTGGTTAAATTGTTCTGAAACAATTACTTTTAGTTTATTCCGACTTATTAATAACACTCGTAACATATTTAAACCTGAAAACGACTTATTTTCTAAAATTTCGATACTATTGTCTGTCAAGTTTAACACTCTTAAATTCGATAAGTGGTTAAACAACCCTCGAGTTATTTCGGTTATATTATTTTGATCAAGTTGTAGATGTTTCAAATTTCTTAAGCCGTTAAAAGCTCCAGGTTGAATATTTTCAACAAATGATGCATTTAAATAAAGTTCGGTTATTCTTTCACATGTATTAAAAGGTCCCGGATAAATCGTAGGTATACGGCTTTTTCTAAATATAACATATTTTATATTGTAGTTATATCTTGGTCTAATAGACTCTATCATTTTCTGCAAACTTTCCTGATCGTCTAGTTTTTCTGCTGCAGATGACTCATTATATGTGCACTGTATGTAGCCATCCGTCGGTCGGTATCTTCTATAATAATCATATGACGAAAAAGATTTGAACGAACAAAATGCTTCATTACGCTTCACTTGAATAAGTAGAATATGCAGATAGAATAACCATTTCTGAAATAAGATTAATTAATAAGTTAAAAGAAATTCATAAATTACCAATTAAATTATCCAATACATTTAACCATTTATTGTATAATATATAATACGATTTGAACACCAAACTTTTAATTTTTTAAACTATTCTCAATCAATACACTAAAAACTATCCATACTTTCGATTCGTCCTTTGACGTTTATTAAGATCAAGACGATGTGGAGTTCTGCGGTAAACGCTTGTTTTATCTGTGATAAAGACAGTTCTACAACTAGTTATATTGTCCAAAACAAAAATTATTCTTAGAATGCACTCCACCTGAATTACGAGAAATAGATAATTCATCACTGGCCACAGTAATTCCAGAAAAGGCTAGAAAAGTTTATGACAATGCGTACCTTAAATTTGTGAATTGGGCAAAAGAAAATAATGTGACTGTTTATTCCAAAATGTGATGATACGAGAGTTGCCTTTTAAGTGTCGGGAATGAAGAAATGTGTAAGAGGTATAATAACGTATTTTTTTAATTGTTTTTCAAAGTACTCTGCGCGATAGTCAATGCACTTTTGCATTCGATAAAACCAGTCGTTATAGCATTTATTCCATTCCGAAGTAGGTGTAGTCAAAATCGCTGTTTTGTAGGCATCCACCGCTTCTTCAGATGTCTGGAACCGCTTTCCTCGTAGCATATTCTTGATTCTTGGGAATGTACAAAAATCATTGGGGCTTAGGTCCGGGCTGTATGGAGGCTGATCAAGAACTTCGACATTTTGCTGTTCCAAAAACGACTTTGTAGCTTGAGCGGTGTGCGAGCTTGCATTGTCTTGATGGAGCATAATGCGTTGATTTGGGTTATCTTTCCGAAGCTCGGCGATCACTTCAGACAAGCAAATGGTCGTATACCATTGAGCATTAACTGTTCTTTGATTTTCAAGAGCAATCGTTGCTACATGCCCTGATTTGGCAACAAACGATGCGACCATTTTCTTGGCAACGCTGCTAGAGCGAACAACTTTTGTCGGTTTCAGTTCACTTTGGAAGACCCGTACTGCAGATTGGCGTTTCGATTCAGGCTCATAGCTATAGATCCATGATTCATCCCCACTTACAATGTCGTAAACGTGTTTTGATGCTCCTGAGTTGAATCATTGTAGAGTTTTTCGACACCAATTGACTCGAGCTATTTTCTGTTCTTCTGTGAGGAGATGCGGTATCCACCGGGAAACCAATTTTTTAATACCTACTTCTTCGTGTAAGATCTTTTGAACTGAGGTCCCTCAGATGTCCAATGATGCCTGAATCTCACGGTATGTCACATGACGATCTTTCAGAACCATGTTGCGAACAGCATCCACGTTTTCTTGAGTGACGGCGGTTTTGGTCGCCCTTCACGCGGTTCGTCACTGAGGTTAGAGCGTCCTCGCTGAAACTCTGCATACCAGCGATAAATGGTTGTCTTTGATGGTGCTTCTTTGCCAAAAACAGCAACAAGTTCTGCGACGCATTCTTGCTGGGTGAGCTTCGTTGAAAGTTATAAAAAATAATCGTGCGGTATTGTTCCGGACTTAATTTCATCTCGTACAACGACTTGGGAACTTTAACACGCCACGGTTTAAAAACTATCAGGCCGATCTAAATGATATTTTGACATTGACATTGACAAGTATCAACAGTTGTTTATAAACAGTTTTTCTGGTTGCTAGGTGATAAGGAACGTTCTATTCCCGACAACCCTCGTAGCATATTTTACATTTTTATCGCAAAAACTGAAGCGTTCATCATTATGGGTGCAATATTCTATGGCAAAATCTAAATTAAATGTGAAACACAATGTAAAGATCGATAATTACTCTAAATTAATTGCATATTTAAAGCGACAAGACGATAACTATAAGTCACAAGGTTTTTCTAAAGAAGACTTTTTGACAATTTATTAGTACAGCACCTGATGATAAATATTTGGCTACAAAGGTACTTACCTATGTTTAAAAAATATGTAATGCTTAATTATTTTTTATAAAATTTATGTACAATATCTTTTAGGTAGTTCTAATATTTGCAATCTCAGGAGCAGTAGATGCGACGAACTAGTTCAATTAAAAGTTAACGAGTTAATGATTTGGGAAACTTATTCTTAGTAAAATATTCCTAACACTAAAACTAAAAAACATCGTTCATTAACTTATAATTGGGAATTTTTATTTGAATATATTTATATATATATATATATATATATATATATATATATATATATATATATATATATATAGAAATATGCACATCTTTGACCAAAGGACATAATTTTTGATAGATTTTTTATTAAATATCAGCATGGTCATTGTCATCGTGTTGTAAATGGGCATACTTAAAATTCCAAACGTCTCAAAAGATGTTGCGCTCTTTTTAAATTTGCCAAATCCCCATGAATATACAGGCCATAGTCTTAGAAGAACCTCGGCAACTACCTTAGTTGACGACGGTGGGGATATTATAGCTCTAAAACGACATAGTGGTTGGAAATCTACCAGCGTTGCCGATGGATATAACAAAAAAATCTGTGAGCAGCAAGCAACAGATGCGAATAAAATTCAATCCCTTTAAAATATACTTCAAGGGAAGTTCCAAATATTAGTGATGAAAATATTTTCACTCGAGACTTTTCTAGCAATGCTGATACGGTTCTTAGAAATGATCCTGACAACTGTAATGTCTTCATTAATGACAGAACTGCCAGTCTTGACCGGTAGCAGTGCTTTAAACCTAAGTAATTGCACCCGTACAAAATCGTACATTCAATTACACGTAAACAAGTGATATTCTTTAATATTATTGCTAATTATGAACTTATTGTAATAATTTAAATTATAATAATTAGAAAATTAATAATATTTAATTCATAGATATAGGGATGATTACTCTAATGTCTACGTAGTAAATAAAACTGTAACTCATGTCTATACATATTTTATTTTTTATCTTTGCGCTTGAAGAAAAAATAGTATATGTGACTCGGAGTACAAAGCGCATTATGTGTTTCGCCTAGAACTTCTATGCTCAACACATACTATTTGCCTTCTACTCCTAGTAACATAATATACTATTTAATTTCATTGTTTTTATTTATTTATCATTTCCCTTCTTTCAGTTAAGTAATACTCAACAAGTACTAATGTAACTCTGCAAACACCGCAATATTGTAGTTTCCTTTAGATTACATGTCAAACTAACTAACTGTATGTCCTTTGTTCTTATCTTATTGCTATGAATCTATGAAGATAGCAATTATCCTGATACCACCGGGTGAATTTCTTTAATGTGTAAAATATTAGCTATTAATATAACAAGATTATTGTAGTGTAAGTGTAAGTACTGTAATAAAGCAATTCCACCACAAGCTAAAGTTATTAGGTGCAAAGGGAAGTGCGCTAAATATTACCATGCTAAATGCACGTCATTGAAAAATGAGGAATTGGCATATTATGTATCTGAGAGTGTTAAAAAAGAAGGTGATTGGTGGATATGTGATTCTTGCGTATCAGTTAGTGAAGATGAATCTGAAATTAATTTAACCTTGGAATTAAAGCAGAAATGAAGAATTATTTCAAATATTCAAACCAATGAACTAAATACACAGTTAGATCTTGAAACAAAAATAAAATACTAAGAGATGAGATAAATAAATTTAATAATAAAACACAAGATAGAAGAACGACAAGTTCGTGCTAAAAATGTAATTATTCACAATTTACCTGAACCGCTTGGTAATTCTGTAGACGAAAAAATAGAAATGATAAACTAAATTTCCGAAATATTATAAACATTCCTGAAGTAACTGATCGTCCTTATAAATTAATTAGACTAGGGAAACCATCATCTAATCCTAGGATAGTAAAGGCTATATTTTCGGACAGTTACACCGCTAAACAAGTGATGATTGACTTTGAAATTTAAGCAAGATCGTACATTATACCAAAGAAATGAACTTCGTAAAATATATGATATATTAGAAAAACGTAAAAGTGAAGGTGAAACAAATTTGGCAGTTCGGTTTATTAATTCAGTGCCAATAATTGTTAATACTGATCGCAATCAAAAAAAGTGAATAATGGCAACTAACTTTATCTTTATTTACATAACGCTGGAGGACTGAAAACAAAACTTAAAAAATTTAGCCTTAATGTAAATGTATTTTGTTATGACATTATTATAATTTTAGAAACATGGTTTGACAATAGTGTGTCCGACAGTGTATTAAATTTAAAAGGATTTGATATATTTAGATATGACAGAACCGATATTTCTAGTGACAAAAAAACGAGGGAGGTGTTGTAATGGTGGCTGTCACAAAAAACCTTAAAGTTCATCGGGAAAACATATCAATTATTGATATTGAGCAGGCTTTTATTTGTATTAAATTAAAAAATAATAACCTAATAGTTGGAGGGGTTTATTTACCACCAAATTCTCAAATATACAAATATGAAAATCATTGTTTAGCTGTTGAAGAATTAATGAATAAATATCAAAATTGCAAATTTTTTTTGTTTGGTGATTATAATTTACCATCATGCCAGTGGTTTAGATAACTATCCATCCAATATTATAGCAGACAGTTTTAGTTACTTCAACTTTAAACAACTGATTTTTATTCCTAATAAGCGAAATGTTTGATTGGATCTAATGTTTTCAAATATTGAAAAATGTTATTATATGAAACAATTGACAGTATGTGTTTATCTTCTATGCATTATTCAGATTACAATGCTACAATAAATCTATCTATAGTTCCTAATAATATTAAATATACCAAATATGTGAAGAACTTTAATAAAGCGAATTATATTGCTATAAATGACGCTATTTCTAGCATAAATTGGAGAGAATGTTTACAAAACTGTGATATAAATTATGCTATAAATCTATTCTATAATGTCTTAGATAAAATTATTGATAAGTATGTGCCGAAAGTATAAGAATCATTACTACTTCGTATCCAAAATGGTATAATAAAAAGTTGATATCACTACTGAAATTAAAGAAAGAGGTTCATAAGAAATTCAAACAAACTGGAAGTATGTTAGATTACAATTTCTTTAAATATCTACGAGAACAATGTAAGTGTTTAAATACTCAATTATATAATAATTATGTAAGTAATATTGAATCTAATATTTAAAAAAATCCTAAATCATTTTAGAAATTTGTTAGTGATAGTAAAAAATCAAATGAATTGCCATCCCATATGATCTTTAATGATTCACACAGTAATGATTTATGCAAATTAGTTAATTATTTTGCTGATCATTTTCAAAGTACATATAATGAATCACCTAATTTTATTGGTAATGTTAATGCAAACATCATTGAAACGAACACTTTACTTGATTTAAACTTTAAGTTTGACGTTCCTTTACAAACTGTTTTTAATGAAATAAAAAATTTAGAAGACAATAACAATATATTTATAATATTTCTATTCCTATACATATTCTTTTTAACAAATCCCTTTCTGAAGGAATATTTCGAATTTATGCAAATCAGGTTATATACAACCAATCTTTAAAGTGGCAGTGAAACAATATTTGTAATTATAGTAAGTATACATCTGGCTTAATAGTTACTTATCAAATAGGGATTTTAATATGTTAGAATAGAGCAAGTAATTTCTAAAAAGTTTATGTATATTCTGGGGGTGTCTCAAGGGGTCTCACTGTGGTCTCTTTTATTCTCACTTTTTATTAATGACATTAAATCCATTTTTAATAATTGTAGTTTTTATTATTTGCTGACGATTTAAAAATGTTCAAGGCTAAAAATCACTGTGATCATTTCAAATTACAAAATTGTTTAAATAGATTATCTGATTGGTGTAAAAAGAAATAAAATTACCATTAAACGTTAAAAAATGTATGCATATGACTATATCTAAGAAACAAAATCTTACTAACTTTCAAAATCATTACAATATTGATGGTTTTTATTCTAAAAACAGTAAATAGAATTAAAGATTTAGGTGTTACGTTTGAATCATACTACAGTTTTAATAAAACACATTCAAGAAAAAACAAGTGAATCATTAAAGTTACTAGGTTTTATTAAACAAATTGCATCAGATTTTAATATTAGTACATTAAAGATTCTTTACATATCATTAATTAGAACAAAACTTGATTATGCGTGTGTTTTATGGTGTCCACATTATTGTAATATGATAAATTTGTTGAAAAAAGTTCAAAAAACTTTACTATGTTAATTGCATTTAAAATGAATATTCAAGGAATCAAATCATATATCACGAAATACTCTCTTTAATAAAGTTGCATAGCTTGTCTAAACGGAGGTTAGAAATTGACATGATTTTTTTATATAAATTTAGTAAATGGATGCATTAATTGTCTAAGTTTATCAGAATGTTTGAATTTCTATGTACCTGTTACAAATCAACCTATAACGAGATCAAATTATATTTTTGTTTGGGTTTCGCTGCAACTAATTCTCCGATGATACGGATGATGAGACAAGCTAATATTTTTTTGTAATGATATCAATTTTAATTTATTTTTGCGGTCGTTGAATGCCTTTAAGTTGAATTTAAGAGAGATTATCTAAATTGTAGGAAAATGTTAACTCTCGTTTTAATGATTTATAAATTTATTATGGATCATATATATTTTTTGTTTGTTATATAAATTAGATGGTTAGTTGTGCTTATTATACTTATACATAATGTTGTACGTTTTGTAAAAGGCGGTTGCCGTTAATATATTAATAAATAAATTAAAAGATTACAAGTAAAAGTCGAAGTCACCTGCGCAACGTCTGAGTTAATTTAAATCCTTGATATTCAAAAAGCTTTATCGTACCCTCAAAGCCGAAAACAAAATAATAATAGTGAGAAATAATATCAACGCCAAAACACCTAAATATTGCCGGTGTGTATTTTATTTTGACGGAGTAGCCGAAAGATGTAATCGTACATTAATAGAATGTGCTCGATCAATGCTCATTGACACTAATTTAGACAAATCGTTTTGGGTTGAAGCAGTGTGTGTAGCAAATTTTTGTAAAAACCGAAGTTCAACAATAGCAATACTAGGAGAAACTCCATATGAGGCAATGACAGGTGAGAAGCCAAATTTAAATTTTATGAGAACATTTGATTGTAGAGCTTTTTGTGCGCATACCGATATAACGCCATTCAAAATTAGATAACAAGTCATATGAGACGATATTTGTAGGTTATAGTACAACAAGTAAAAGGTTATAGACGGAGAGCTAGCGACCAAAAAGGTCATGTGGCTTCAGCATTTTTATATTTCGTTAGCCACTTCCCTGGGCAACCTTTTTCGACAATGTCCATGTCTGTCAGGCCGCGAGCGGTGGGTGCGGGTGTAGTGGAGTGGGAAAAAAACGAAAAAAAATGTGGGCTCAGCCACTTTAATTTTTCAAATCGTTCGGCCGTACTCCTGAGCACCCAAAAATTTTATAGCGACCGGTTGGTGGGAAGGGGGTGCCAGCACTAAATACAGGCCGGAAAAAATAATAATTTTCATGTGGCTTCAGCCGTGTTGGGTTTTTGTGAAGCGAGATTAATTCATGAAGAAGCCCCAAAAATTGCCACTTCAAAAGAGCGGTGGTAAGACAGTGAAAGAAATGGTTGAAAACGTTGAATTTCGCTCGAAAACAGGCCGATGAATAAAAATAAATAAATGAAGGAATACAAACAAATAAATTTTTGCATACATAAAAACAAATGAATACAGGAATATTAATAAATAGAATTTTCGCATACATAAAAAAATAAATAAAGGAGCATAAATAAATATAATAATTTGCATGAACAGATATAGAGAAAAAGGGAATAACATTTTTGCATACGTAATGACGAAAAAAAAGAATCGAATAAATTTTTATAAATATTAACAAGAAACAAATAAGTTTATTTGAATAAAAAAATTTTGAATGAATAAAAATAAATCAATGAAGGAATACAAACAAATAGAATTTTTGCATACATAAAAATAAAAAAAATAAAGGAATATAAATAAATATAATATTTTGCATAAATAGAAATGAGATAAAAAGGAATAAAATTTTTGGATACATAATGACGAAAAAAAATTGTTTAGAATTTTTACATAAATAATAACAAGGAACAAATAAACAAATTTCAATTTAATTATTGCATAAATTAAAATGAATAAATAAAGGAATATATATGAATAGAATATATATTCTGCGTAAATAATAATTAATAGAATAAGGCGCGCAAGGGAATATTTTTTCGCTCGAGCAAAAATAATGTCCTTTAAATTTTACTATGTGAATGAAAATGCGTAGACGCTCAGCTGAAACGCTGCCCTTCGGAAGCGTTCGGGTGTTTCCGTTCAACGGGGCGAGAAGGACAGCGGCTACTCTCTGTTGGCCGAACACAATCGACGCGCCGTGAGGGTGCCGACGTGGTCGCCGACTGCTGTCCCTCCGCTAGTGCTTTTCCCTCTCCATCGGTTTTCGAGCGAAATTCAACGTTTTCAACCATTTCTTTCACTGCCTTACCACCGCTCTTTTGAAGTGGCAATTTTTTGGGGCTTCTTTATGAATTAATCTCGCTTCACAAAACCCAACACGGCTGAAGCCACATGAAAATTATTATTTTTTCCGGCCTGTATTTAGTGCTGGCACCCCCTTCCCACCAACCGATCGCTACAAAAATTTTTTGGGTGCTCAGGGAGTACGGCCGAACGATTTGGAAAAAATTAAAGTGGCTGAGCCCACATTTTTTTCGTTTTTCCCTCCACTACACCCGCACCCCCGCTCGCGGCCTGACGACATGGACATTGTCGAAAAAGGTTGCCCAGGGAAGCGGCTAACAAAATATAAAAAACGCTGAAGCCACATGACCTTTTTGGTCGCTAGCTCTTAGACTATTACCGGTTGTATGATCTTGTATCTAAAATATCTAAAGCCCGTAGAGTCATTTTATCTAAAAAAAGTAAAATCAATGAAGCAAAAAGAATAATCAAATTCTTCAATGACGAAGAGTACATAACGATATTGTTCCTGTTCCATTAAAAAAAACTGTCGACTGTTAAAAAATAAAGATGCCAATTCAATACCAGGACTTCGCAGGAGTTCTCGAAAAACAAAGTTACCGGAACATTTCCAAGAATATGAAGTTATCATGTGTCATCTTCAGCAAGCTAATGTTAGTTTTAGAGCCGAAAGCCCGGCCTAAAGTGACAAATTTAATGCAACTGCACCATAAAAACATTACTCGGACACGTGTTTTAATAGCTTAAGATGTACCATTAAATTATAATAAAGCTTTGCATGTAACAGAAACCAACAAATGGAAGGGGCAATTAATATAGAATTAGATGCACATCAACGGAATAAAACATGGACTTTAGTCAGAAAATTGTAAACCGATTAAATGCGAATGGGTTTTAAGCTCGAAATGCAATGCAGATGGCTCGATTGAAATGATATAAAGCTCGTTTAGTATAATGACTTATAATGAAACATTTTTTCTATTCGTCAGATATGAAACCCTCAGAATCTTATCAGCATTTGCTACACTATATAACTGAAATCCATCATGTTGATGCAGTTGCTGCATTTATCCAGGGATCGATAAATGAAGAAATATAGATGGAAGTTCAAGAAGGCCTGGAAGTCGAAAAAAAGAGAAAAGTAGTTTGTTTGTCGACTTCACAAGGCCATAAATGGTTTGCAGCAGTCCAGCCGTGCATGGTATTTTAAACTGGACAGTAACGTAAAAGAAAACAACTTTAACTCTCATGTTTTGATGTTTGTGTTTACTATAAATTTGTGAGTTATGAATGTATGTAGATGATTTAATATTATTTTCAAATAATACAATATATACTCACTAATAATACTGAATTGTTAAATTTGATAAGGGTTTATTAATGCAAAACTTTGAAATGAAAGATTTTGGAGATTATGTTGAAAATATGCTATATAAATTTAAAATGCATGATTGTAATACAGTTTCAACCCTACTTAACATAAATAAGAAATTAAATAGAGTGTCTGAAAGACAAAAAGAATTACCAATGTTAAAATCAATTTACCGAAGTACATACGAAAGTTACTCTATGCATCAAAGGGAACACGTCCTGATATTCTTCTTTCGCAATATTGTACCAATCCTGGAAGTACACATTGGACCGCTGCAAAACGGGTGATGCGCTATTTAAGAGGATCGACAAATTCAATCCTAATTTATTACAAAGAAGGAAATTCTCAAATAATTGGATATACTGATGCAGATTTTGCTGGATGCCAAGATGATCGTAAGTCAACAACAGGTTTGTATTTCTACTTGCAGGTGCTGCTATTACCTGGCAAAGTAAAAGCAATCGACTGTTGCCACTTCAATAACAGGCGGGAAGCAAAGTATAGCAATTTGGCCAAGAAAATTAGTAAAAAAGCTTTGACTAATACAAAATGAAAATTCAATCACCATATACAGTGACAATAAAGGTGCAATTGACCTTAGCAAAAATAATGTGTTTCATGCTCGCACTAAACATATAAATGTACAACATCAATTTATACGAGAATTAAATAAATATCCAGAAAATCGACACAAAAGAAATGATTGCCGATTCAATGACGAAGTGTTTGCCAACCGAAAAATTTGTTTGGTGTGCAAACCAAATGGGTATAAATATTTAATATAAATTTTGAACACTTGTAATTCTTAAATCGGTGAGACTATTAATACGTAAATTTAAGTTTATGTTTCAGTATTTAATTAAGACCACGCTAGATGGCGTTTGTATATATTTTGTATATAAATGTATTTCCAGTCAGCATCTTTAACTAGATCTCTAAAGCGTTCAATATTTCACGAATTAGTAAAGTCTAATCGTTCTGTAAAAATCTTTAACTTTCATTTTAGATATGGGCAAAAAGCAAGGTGCTATCTTGTCTCTACCTACACAAACTCTTGTTAATTTATAATCTTACTAATTATCCCAACACTTGGGCTTTCTTTAAAAAAAGATTCCAGTCAAAAAGACACCGTGTTCGTAATTGTACCGACGTTTCGACTGGCTAGGCCAGTCTTTTTCGAAGCAGTTTTAGGGGTTGGTGTATTATCAATGACTGATAGAGTTCCTCTTTGATCCAGAATAAAAACTTAAATAATATCCACTAAAAATGTTGTCGTTAAAAAATATAGATATACATATAGACATATTTTTTAATAATAATAATATATATATAAACGATAAGGTTTTCGACATCTAGTGTTGGCTATAATTATTGAAGAATCGACTATGTAACTGCTTTACATACCTGTCGGCAAAGTTGCTAACATTTACGTACGTGAACGCTTTCACGAGTCGACACTAGATGTCGAAAAGCTTATCGTTATATATATATACACATAATTGTCTATAGTAGACATAATTAAAATAATCAATACAAGTATAATTAACAAAATCAACTTAAAGTAAAATCAATTAATACAGAAATGAATTTTGAAATGTTAATTTGTGACTAATTAGAGAAAAAACGTAATAGCTACCTTTAAATTATTACATGTGTAAAGTTTTGAAAAAAAATATCATACTTTGTACAAATCAAATTATATAACTTAAAACAATTCATTAAAGTGCTATTGTAGTGATGTACAGCATTTGGAATGGGGTAGTATAAATTAATGTGACTTCGACAGTTGGAGGTACGAGGAATAACAAAATTAATAGAATTTAGCAAACTTGTACATGTGATATCACCCTTTATAATTTTTTGAAGAAAGATAAGGAAAGATCAGAACGTCTACTATGCAATGAGTTCTCATTCGTAGTATGAAGTAACAAAGACCGTTCACAATGACGTGCCGGATAACAACGATACATTTAAAAAACAGGTATTTTAAGTATTTTCTCAAAACATTTTCTAAGAGTGATATATAGTTTTGCGTGTAAGGTGCCCAAATAATGCTACAATACTCTAACTTTGAACGCACAACGGAATAGAAAAGTTGCCGTATACAATTAACATTACAAAGTCTCTGGCATTTCATATTAAAAATTCTAATGACCTCATTGCTTTATTTGAAATATCAGTAATATGATCAAATAATGATAACTTACTATCTAAGATTATACCTAGATCTACAATTCAAATACAGTTTTTTATAATGGTGTCTTCTAAATTGTAATAGAATTGAAAACTATTAATTTTTCTTGTAAACGTAATTTTTTTACATTTTTTAACGACAACCGACAACAAAATTATCAAAAATATACAAGTAGTGCAATATACTAACTACAACAATACAACTTAAACTATACCTGTGCATAATTAAGGTCGATTAAAAATAAAAAACTATTCTAGTTATTGAGTGTAATGTACCGGGTGGCCAACTAAGAATGGACGCCAGCTATATCTTGGGAATTATAAATGACAATATTAAAAAAAAATATTTAATAAGTAAATCGACTACGTGAAATCGCGGGAAATTATTTTCAAGTTTGTAAGATGGCGTAGGGAGCGAAACTGTTATGGCCGATCATAAAATTTGTTCTTTCTCCAAAAATATGCAAATATAAATATATTTTAAATATTGCTGTAGTAAAGACTGCAAAACTTCTGATTTTTTTTGTTTAGGGTATTTTACTCTGTCTTAGAAAATGTAGTGGTGGGGGAACGTCAAACATGTTTTTATTTAAATGCAAATAACTCCGGTATAAGATAACGGAATTGAACAAACTAGGTATCGTTTAAAAGAGCTCTTCTTACTTAATAATATGCAGTATAAAGATAGGTCGAATAAATTTTGACGTGATAGCTAGAGGGCGCTGTTTAACATTACAACAATTATTGCGCATTATCATGAGATTTTTAAATAGCACCCTATGTATCTTTTTACACAGTTAAATAGAGGACAAAATTCCTAAATAGTCGGCGAAACCGCAACTTCCTATCTTTTTTCAAACCGAAGATATCAATAAAACAAATGTTTGACCGCTGACTATGCAACATCTATTACATATTTTACGTAGAAAATGAATTTAAATTAATTGAAACCATTTAATTAATGCCGCCCTAAATGTTTAAACAGTCGTTCATCGTTTTCAATGCACTTAAGCATCTATAACCGACAATGTATGCAAAAGAAGTGAATAAAATGGTAAATAATAATCAGTTCTTAGCGAAGGCACCCGTCATAAAATTAGTAGGCTGCGAAACAAAATTGGAAGCAATACGTCAAAATATTGGAACAATTAAATTTCATGTCAATATCATTTAGTTGCTATTTTCAAAGCTTGTTCTCGATTTTGTTATTGCGCGTGATTGTTTGAGTTTTTCGTGTAGTTTAAGTTTACTTGTTGTTGTTTGTGTTACGTTACTGTTAGTTTGTTAGTTTTTCTTGTCGTTTTTGTGTTACGTTAGTGTTGTTAGTATTAGTATTAGATAGTCTTAGTGCTGTGCTGTTAAGTGTTACAAAATGCTTTATACCAACAGAGTATTGAGAAGATTGAATGCATGAGAAATGCTACAGTTGCTGAAAGGGTATATGCGCAGCAATATCGCGATAGACGGCACCCGAGTAAAAAGGTTTTTCTGTGAGTTTTCCATCGTTTACAAACAACTGGAAGCGTCCATGTTCCCGTATACCGTAGACAACACAGGAGACGTACCGAAGAAAACATTATTAATGTTTTAGCTTATGTGCAGTTTAATCCACACCTAAGTACTAGAAGTATTGCACAGGATATGGGAGTAACTCGATCTACCGTTCAAAACATTCTCAAAGAGCACAGGTAAGCGAATCTTCAATGTTGAAACTCTACTGTAAACTTACAAAGGTTTACTTAATACTTATCCTACTGTTGAATCAGTAGTGATCATCTTACATCTTTCAGGTTACATCCATATCACTTAGTCCTGCATCAGGCATTGACTGCTGCAGATTTTGATCGAAGACTAGACCATTGAGCTCTTGGGATTGCCTCAAATTCTATCACATATATTGTGGACAGATGAAGCCTTCTTTCATAGTAATGGCAGTGTAAATGTCCATAATATGCACTATTAGTCAAGAACGAATCCGCACTGGATGCAAGAAGTTCAGCACCAAGGTTGTTGATCTGTTGTTTTTGCAACCGGACCCACTACACGTGATGACATGATTGGACGAATAAGGGACTGTATGCAAACTATTTCAGTAGCTGAACTAGAGAGTGCAGTTTGGTCTACGCGGTAAAGGATGCTTAAGTGCATCGAAAACGATGGACGGCAGTTTGAACATTTAGGACGGCATTAATTAAATTGTTTCAACTAATTTAAATTTAACGAAATAATTGAGTTAAGTTGTGCTTAGGATTATATAATTAAAAGTCTGATTAAAGTACACCTTATCCTAAGGAAATTTTATTTGAAACATTTATGTACGGGATGACCGGTTTCGACAAAAAACATTATTGTCATTATCAAGTCCCTACAATTAAGAAAACAAAGTAATTAAAAGTAAAATGGAGCAACTACGACTTACCAAACAAATATTTTACATAAAATTAATGTAAACACTTGTATTGAATATTTTATTTTATATTTAAATTTTAAGAACGAGCACGTCATTGTGACATGCTCGACATTTTGTTAAGTTGTAAGTAAAATAGAAAAACCCAAAAGAACAATGTTCGACCACGTTTGAAGAAAGTGGAAAATATTTATAACCTTTTTTTAAGTAAAAGTAACGTTTAACCAAGAGTGACATCTATTTATTCATTAAAGAGCAAAACTTGAATAAATATTATTTACTGTGCTTATTTAGGAAAGATATGTTTCAAGAATTCTAAATGTGGAAAGTCAGTTTGAACATTTAAGAGGTTATTAGAAACCCTGGACATGTCTCAATGATGAAATATTTTTCTAAATTTTGTATTAATCTGTTATTATTCGTAATATGTAAAAATATTGGCTATTTCCGCTAACACTAAAATTATGATTTGTTTCTAAAATATGCAAAATTCGAGCAGGTAGGTTTGTTTAAACGAATACTTCTGTAATGTTCCTTAAATCTAATTTCAAACGATCTTAAAGTAGATCCTACATAAAATTTAGAGCAAGTGTCACAATCCAACTTATATATGCCTTTTAAATTATGTTTTTCAGTTTTATCTTGGTTGTTCTTAATGGAATTAATTGGATCGATAGTTTTAAAAGCAATGTGTAAGTTGAATTTTTTGAATAACTCATTAAATTTGATAAAAAATTTGTTATGAAAAGTAAAGGTAGTAACAATTTTTTTATTGGGTTCAATACTGGAATTGTTAGAATTAATTAAAGTTGAATTACTTCGTAGGATTTTATTCTTTGTAAGTTTTAAGATTAAGGAATCCTTATAACCATTTAATTCTAAAAGAAGTTATTGTCAGACGGATTATTAAAATATCATCTACATATCTCTTGTAAAAAATGATTTTTTAATAATGTTATTGTTACTATTTAATATCTTGTTTTCTAAATTATCTATAAAAATTTCTGCGAGTAAAGGACTCAAGCATGAACCCATAGGTAAGTCATTTGATTGTTCGTAAATTAAGCCGTCAAAAATGAAAAAAATTTGTTTTAAACAAATATCAAGGCACTTAAATAAAAAAGTTGAATTATCATTGCTCAGATCTGATTGATAAAATAAGTTTTTAACTAAATCTAAAAGTTCTTTTTAGGTACTGATGAAACAAATTCTTCACGTCTAATGATAAAAGTAACGAATTTTGAGGAAAAGTTTTAGTTTTATTAAGTTCATTTATCAGACTGAAAGAGTTTTTCACCGAATGTTTAAAATCAAGCTTCAAATCAGATTTCATAGTTGTATTCAGCCATTTAGTTATGTTAAATGTTATGCTATTTTTGAAATTAACAATGGGTCCCCCACCACTTCATTTTATAAAACAGAGTAAAATACTCTAAAAAAAAAAATCAAAAATCTTGCAGTCTTTACTACAGCAATATTTAAAATATATTTATATTTGCATATTTTTAGAGAAAGAACCAATTATATGATCGGCCATAACAGTTTCGCCCCTAGCGGCCATCTTACAAACTTGAAAATTATTTCCCGAGATTTATCGTAATCGATTTACCTATTAAAATTTTTTTTTCAATATTGTCAGATTTATATTTCCGAGATATAGCCGGCGTCAATTCTTAGTTGGCCTAAAGTTGTTGATATCCAGTTTATTTGAAATTGAGTTATAATTTTGATTAATAATCGTTCTCGGAGTAAAGCCATGGTTTCACGGGCTGTATAGAACAAGAGTACGGCTTCAATTTTAGGTATCAAGTGGTCTGTTATCATGGTAAATAACGATTACCATTTAGTAACATTCCGGTACTGTTTTGAAAAATATGGACCGTTTTGATACAAGCTGTTGGCGCTGTGCCGACTAATCTTCCCATTTATAAATGTCAAACACTACTCGGAAAATGCCACTTCAGTTGACCGAGCATGCGCGATCTATTAAATCCGCTCATAAAAATACCTCCTAAATAAGTCAGCCGTATAAACTTAGTACTACGTCAGTAAATATTATTATTATTAAATATTTAAAATTGCAAATTATTTCTATAGAAAAATTTAACTCAATAAATTTTATTTACACAGTACATTTTCTGTAAAGTTGTAGGAGTGTTAATTCTAATCTTCTTTCCCAGAACATATTCAATATGTAAATCATCTTTTGTAACATTTTTGTGCTTAATTCTAAAGACTTTTCAAGCTTTACTATCATGAAAATGTGTATCATTCTTTATCTGAACTAAACTTGAATACTGTTCGCTGATTTGGTATCTCTATAATACCACAAAACTTTACTTGAAAATTCTAGTATTTAAAATGATATCACCAAAACACTATTATTTCAACTTGCTGGAAATCTGCGAATATTATACATATTGTATTTCTTCATAATCTGCTAAAAACATATTTATGCCTATCTATACCTCCCTCGTAATTTTTTGCTTTATACCTACCTATACCTAGAACTAATGGCTTTTAGATCACCTCTTTTTATTATAAAAATTGATTATGATTGAATAGATATAATAAACTTTTAACATTTTTTTTTAACATTGATATAGATTAGAAATATTTTCAAGGAACGGAAAATGCAGCGTCTATTTAGCAACGGAAAAACACCAAAAACTGCCCAGAAACTTTTTGATAAACAATATACAGGGTGCCCATAATCTATCTCATAACATGGGTAACTTTCTTAATATGCAAAATAGGTAATCGGTTAAATTAGGAAAGTTGGGCAGAATTACAAGCAAAATGTTAAACTTTTTCAAATTTGACATATGTCTTCAACTTTTGAAATTTTGTGAAAAACTGAAAACAGTCGATTTTTTAATGTTGTCCTGTTCCACTACTACTTACTTTAGAACTGAACTAAAATGACATCTTATACATATTTTTACGTAGAATTCGATAAAATTACTCAAAATGTCATAACCCTCTTGATTTTCGAGATATAACACAAACTTACATTTTTTAAATGACAATCATAGTTGGCTGTGATCTTATTAAATAGCTTTTGTTTTGCGATTTCATTGATATAAGGTTCGATATACTTTACTCTTACATTTTTTTGTAAATGCTAAAAGTAGTTTATTGATACAATTAAGCTGCAAAATAATACACAGGCAGGCTATGGAAACAAATGCTTCAAACAAAAACCTGTTGAAACAAAAGCCTGTGTCGTCAACTAAATAATTTGATTTACATAAGTAAGTTGTATTATTCACGGTGATTTATTTTAAAAACATAAAATTCTCAAAATAAACAATGTATTCAAATGAAGAGAGAAACGACATGCTTTTTGTTATTATGCTAGCAACAGAAATAGTAATGAAGCCAGTGAAATGTATTTGCAAAGATATATGGAAAGAAGACAACCAGATAAAAGACTTTTTCCAAACTGGAAAATAATTTAAAACTATACGGATCATTTATGAAACCAAAAGCTAAGCAAAAGTTTAATCAAGAAGACGAAGAAAGAGTTTTGGCATATGTAAATTATAAACCAAAAACATCTACCCGTGAAATTGCAAGTGAGTGTGGTACTTCTACAGAAAAAGCTCGTTTAATTTTAAAACAAAATCGATTCAAGCCGTATAAATTTCATATCGGCAACACCTTGTATCCAGCCGACTCAGAGAGAAGATTAAATTACGCTCGATGGTTTTAAGAGAAACTGACAACGATCCATATTTCTCGCGCAGAATTTTATTTACTGACGAGGCAAAATTTACCAATAACGGTGTATTTAATAGACATAATAATAACTATTGGTCTGAGAACAACCCTCATGTTACTGTTGAGAGACGAGATCAACATATTTTTCAATAAATGTGTGGTGTGGCATCCTCGGTAGCAGAATAATTGGTCCGTTCTTTTACAATTACCATTTAAATGGAAGGCGATATTTAGAATTTCTTCAAAATGACTTGGAAGACATGTTAGATGAACTGCCATTAAATGTGGTACAAAATCTTACTCATTTCCAACATGATGGTGCTCCTGCTCATAATTTTAGAGCTGTTTCTGAATATCTTTCCGAACGTTTTCCGAGCTGGATCGGTAATTCAGGTCCTATTAATTGGCCGGCAAGAACACCTGATATCACACCTCTCGATTTTTTCTTGTGGGGAACCGTTAAAGACAGGGTGTACAAAGAAAAACCCAATAATGTAGAAGAATTAAAAGATAGAATTAGGTTGATTATTAGAAGAATTCGTCCTCGCAGTTTGGAAAAAGTGCATAGAGATGGTTAGAAGATGTCAAATGTGCATATTGGTTAACGGGGGCCATTTCGAACATTTAATATGAACTTTTATGTCTTTTGTACATTATTGAAATAGAACATAATTACAAACCATTAATAGTACCTACTTGTGGTATTATATTGTCAATATAAATTTTTGTTTCAAGTTTAACTAACTTGTAAATCATTTTGTTCCTTAATGGTATCAACAACACAATTTTGGGCATTTAAATAGAAATACAAGAGTAAAGTATATCGAACCTTATATCAATGAAATCGCAAAAACAAAAGCTATTTAATAAGATCACAGCCAACTATGATTGTCATTTAAAAAATGTAAGTTTGTGTTATATCTCGAAAATCAAGAGGGTTATGACATTTTGAGTAATTTTATCGAATTCTACGTAAAAATATGTATAAGATGTCATTTTAGTTCAGTTCTTAAAGTAAGTAGTAGTGGAACAGGACAACATTAAAAAAATCGACTGTTTTCAGTTTTTTCACAAAATTTCAAAAGTTGAAGACATATGTCAAATTTGAAAAAAGTTTAACATTTTGCTTGTAATTCTGCCCAACTTTCCTAATTTAACCGATTACCTATTTTGCATATTAAGAAAGTTACCCATGTTATGAGATAGATTATGGGCACCCTGTATATTGTTTGGATGCAAAAAAAGTTTTTGGTGCAGTTTTTGGTGTTTTTCTGTTGGTTAAATAGACGCTGCAGTTGGTGTTCCGTTCCTTTGAAAATATTTCTAATTCTATATCAATGTTAAATATAAATGTTAAAAGTTTATTATATTTCAGTTGCAATCATAATAAATTTTTATAATAAAAATGATAATAAGGTGATTTAGATTGGTGATCTAAAAGCTGCATTAGTTCTAGGTATAGGTAGGTATAAAGGCAAAAAATTGCGAGGGAGGTACTAGATACGGGCAGTCAAATATGTTTTGTAACAGATTATGAAGAAATACAATACTGTATAATATTCGCTGATTTTCCAGTAAGTTGAAATTAATAGTGTGTTATGGTGATATCCATTTTAAATACTAGAATTTTCAAGTAAAGTTTTGTGGTAGTTATAGTGAGGATACCAAATCAGTGAACAGTATTCAAGTTTAGTTCAGATTAAAGAATGATACACATTTTCATGACAGTAAAGTTTGAAAAAGTCTTTAGAATTAAGTACAAAAATGTTACAAAAGATGATTTACATATTATCTGAATATGTTCTGGGAAAGAAGATTAGAATTAACACTCCTACAACTTTACAGAAAAATGTACTGTGTAAATAAAATTTTCTCCTATATGAAATAATTTGGCAATTTTAAATATTTAATAATAATAATATTTACTTTGACTGTAGGTACTAAGTTTATATCGGCTAATTCATTTAGAGGTACTTTTTATGATGCGGATTTAATTACAGATCGCGCATGCGTCGGGTCAACTGAAGTGGCATTTTTCCTGAGTAGTGTTTGACATTTCATAATGGAAAGACTTAGTCTGGCACAGCGCCAACAGCCTGATCAAAATCGGTCCATATTTTTCAAAACAGGGGCCGACCGGAATGTTACTGTAAATGGTAATCGTTATTGCGCCATGATAACAGACTACTTGATACCTAAAATTGAAGCCTGTGATCTCTTGTTCTATACAGCCTGTGAAACCATGGCTTTTACTGCGAGAACGATTCAGTGAACAGATCATTTCACGCTTTGGACCAGTGAATTGGCTGGCTATATCATGTGACATAACACCTCCTGACCTTTTCTTTTGGAGCTATGTAAACTCTAAAGTATACATGGATAAGGAGGCCAATATTACTCATTGGCCAAATACCACTCGAAATATTCAAACGCGTCATTGAAAATTGAAACTTCAGAATGAACCATGTCCATTAATTACGGTCAACATTTGAAAGCAATTATCTTTAAAAAATAAGAATGGTTATTTTGTATGATAATAAAGATTATAAAAATCAAATTGCAATAATTCAGAGATAAGATTAACTTAAAAAATTTTAATCATCAGCAAAACAGTTAGTTACAAGTTATTATGTTTGGTAAATCATTAATAAAAATGACAAGTGTTAGTTCCTTGGGGTCCCAAGAAGTAGCATAGATAGGCAAAGAGGTATAGTTATTCATACATAAAACCTCATAGAACCCAACTTTATGTTGATCATTTTTATCGGTCGATACTGTTTATAATCAGATAAAATTATTATCAATTAAATTGAAGGTTAAAGTATACGAATATGATTCAATATAAACGAAATTAAATCATTTGTTGAAATGTATAAACTAACTTTAATTATTTGAAAATTATATTTGCAAAAAAAATCGAGAAGAAAAAACACAAAGTAATGCATAGTTTGAAATTCTAAATAAAAAGTTTCTGATATGACTTTTGCATCATTTCACATGTTTTGCATGGTAATAAAATAAGTCGAATAAAAAAAATTAAATTCAGGATATAGTCATGCACCTCAGATATTTTAATAACTATATCTTTGTTTCATTTAATTTTTAAATCTGAAGTCATAATTTAGCATCAAAGTCATTAATCACGTTCTCGTTGTTTTGCTTACATTTTATCATTGTATACACCTTAAAGATATTGAGGAATACTTAACTTTATAAGAAACTAGAACTTTTTAGATTTTGTTAAAGGGAATGAAGACATGAAGTTTGGATGTCGTTTTTACAAACAAGTTTACTTATTTGGTTAGTAAATTTGGGGAGATAAAAAATAGAAAACTGCCGATGTTATTGAAGTGGTACAAGAAATCTCTAAAGAGCTTGGACATGAGTGACTGTAAATAATTGTGATAAACATTAAAATGATAGGTATAGGTCCAAATGTATCTAGTTGATATATAGACAATGTTGGAATTACTGAAGTTCAAAGACTGACCTTTTTCGGGCAGGATCAGGATGAGAAGATGCAAGAAATATCTGTTGATATGAATAACCTAATTCTTGAAATCTTACTTTGTGTGCAAGTAGATTAAGTTTTCTTTGTAAAATCCTTTACTATAGTAGATAAAATGTTACCCAATTGTTGTTAAAATCTAACTTTATATAGGTACCGCTACATCTGACGTATTTAATATAATCTCTAACCTCAATAGATAGTAAGTGTACGTATTGTTAAATTACTCTGTAGATTTTTTGTTATATCCGCTTCTATTGGAGGAGTTAACTTGCACTGAAGTTATTATTATAGTAACTGTTAATTTTAAGATTAAATTTTGGTTACTGGAGTATTTTGAATTCGACATGGAGTTTTAACAAACTACATACTTTTTTATTTCTCACAAATCCCATCTAAATTGTAATATTATATTCAACGAGTTAATTTCAAAACTGATAAATAACTGTGTAGTCTAAAACAACGGTCAATTTAATAGATAAACTGATAATAGACTTATAGTGAACAAGATTTAGTAAAAACATGGAAAAGTACACAAATGTAAAAAAAAATTATTTTACATAAAAAAAGATAATAGTTTATTAAGTTTACCTTCATTTTGCTGTTTGAGTTCATTGTAGCGTATTCCACAACAATTATAGACCAAATAAGTACATTACGGTTTAGTGGCTTTTATTTATTAGTTACACATATCTACTTGTGATTTTATTTTGTAAGTACTTAAATAACGGTTTTGATAAATAGGTTAATACATCCAATTTCTTCTTAGCAAAGAGTTTTGTGAAGCAACGATAAGGCTTATAAGTTTGGTTTAAACATGTCGAGAGTAACTGTATTCTGGGTTTATTGATAATTTCAAAAATATAACTTGCCCACCAATTCACTTTTGAAAAGAATGGTTATGGAGTCTATATGTATGGTTTCCAAAAATAACTTCTAAGAAGATAAAAATTTAGATAGATTTTAAAATAGTCTCAAAAGAAATAATTACTTTTACGATTGTAATTAAAAACATCGTTATAACTTAAGTAAAATCTTATCAAAATCGTATTTGTTAAATAAACATTTATTTATCAGAAAAGTATATGTTATTTATCTTATCAAATATTGCGTTTAAAAAACGAAGTACGGCCTATAAACATATTACCATTTTTTATTTAGTTATACATATTTGATTATAGACGATTACAAATACAAAAATAAAAATTTAAATTCTTTATTTACCTATCAACAACAAACGATAGTTAGCAAGAACTAGAACAGTTTGAGAAGTGTTACGTCGGACAAACGGGAAGAACATTGAAAGAAAGCTCGAGCAATAGAGAAGTAGTTTAGTTATCTTAAAGAAGATGTCAGTATAAACAGCGAAACCCGCAAGAAGTTATTAGTAATAGTGCCACCGGCCGTAAAAGGCTGCGTAGTGTCATTTAAACATTAGCATTGTAAAGATTCTTTGCATCAACTACACTCGTATCCAATTTTTCTGCATACTCGAATTTCTAAATTATGATACCCATTCCTTCTGGCGCAAGCAAAAAATCACCTGCAACTTCAACTTTTGTTCTCAAGTATTTTCTTCATTTACCAAGGCTCGTTTTTCTCCAGATGCAAAAATTAAATACCTCGCCGATATCCTACAATCTTAATAAACGCATTTACTGCATCAAATCTCACGTACACCAATTTCTCACAAAACTTCCTTATCGATACCTATCATAAATTACATACTTAAATTAAGTTTCCCACAAAACGAGATAACCAACGTGATAGAAATCCTCAAAACTCTCCATTCTCCATATGTTTAACCTGAACACTTTTTGATTATAAATCCTACACAAAATATTCTTCGAATCAATGAAAAATAACAATGGATTGTGGACGTAGTGCAGTATGTCTTTCCGTTTCAAGAACTGTGTCAAATGCTGGTGGTACACTATTTTTTTAATAATTTTTATCCAGATTCTAATCATTGACGTCGTTTAATTACTGTTTTTAACCTATATTCTAATAAGGTTTTTGAGTTTTCAGTATCGGTTTGGCTCCAATTCCTCGTTTTTAGTTTTGTTAAAAGTCTGCCAGGCCTAACCGAAACGTCGACATCAAAAAGGTTTATAGAGTTTTAACCGACCCATCACTAACAACTCTTACAAGAAAGCTCAAAAATACTTATCGTTAGTGGGAACCTACAAGAAATGTTACACCTTGATTTAGCTTGTGTTGTTCTTCTGGTATAATACATAATGAGGTGAAATTTATTGTCACGTTCTTTTGTAAAATACGCTGTCGCATAGAAAAGTTTTTAATGAATCTACGTTAAACCTAAAAATTCCTACACTAGTTTAACATTCGTTGGTTTATTAACGGAACAACCCAAACAGTCAATATTGCATTTCAGAAACTTGCATTTATCTAATTGTAACTTTAACCAATTCTTAATTAATAAATCGAAAACAATTTTCAGAATAATTAAATTTTCTTCGATTGTTTCAGTAGCAATATATATGCCGTTAGATAAATCAATATCTTATTTTCTCCTTTTAGATTAATAAATAATGAATTGACGAATTGGTTGATGGTGTATTATAAAGTACAAAAAGCATTTTTATATATTCAAATTGACCTAAAAGTTTTGTCATTTTCACATCACAAAAACCATCATAACTCATAACATATTCATTCAATAGTATCTGATTTACTCTATTTTGCTTTTACTAGTTCCTAACGTTGTAATGTTCCTAATATTTAACTTATGTTTATGTTTGTGAGAATTGATTCCTAAAACCATTGTATGATGCAATCTACTAAGTATTTTGCAGTTCTATATCAAAATTTTGGTTTGACAATAAACAATGTAATAATCTGTGAATCAAAAAGTTGAAAGATGCAAGTTAATATAGCATACTATGGTTGGTCTCATTTGTTATAAACCTCATAGTGTTAGTGTCTTTATGATAAATGTCTATATCTAGTTTGTTGTCATCTCTTGCCACTAAATTGTCTAAGAAAGGTAACTTAAGGTTTGTTTCTGTTTCATAAGTAAACGTGATCGTCTCAAATTTGTAACAAACGGGAAAACACCAAAAAACTATACTTGGACACGTGTTTCAATAGCTAAGCTATCATCATCAGCGAATTATCTTGAATTTCTCAAATTTGGTGTCAGATACAAAAAAAAGTAAAAAATAAAATATTTTTATAAAAAAAAAACACGTTGGTCTCCCCCTGCTGATACGCTTGTAGTGGTAGTAAAAAAAATTTAATTTCAGCGAATAACGGGTTTGTAATCGTTTACTGATAATACAAAGTTTGAAATTTTCAAGTAACTGAATTTTTTAATGATTTAAAGAAAACTCTTATAACAATGTCTCCTGCAAAAGGATGTGGCTCTCTTAGCATTTTCGGATTAACCTATAGAACCTGTAGTTTTCGTTTCGCAGATGAAGTTCTGTTTATTATTGGTTAGTTATTGAAACACGTGTCTGAGATTAGTTTTTGGTGCAGTTTTTTGTGTTTTGTGTTTTCCCTTTTGTTACAAAATAAAAAAGTCTTGCAAACTTAACATTCATTCTTTCACTAAAATAACACTACGCCGACCATTACCTTACCGAGTAAATTTGAATTTTAAAACGAGCACTACTAAAGGATGCATATGCATATTTAAAATTTTTTTGAAGAACTTAAAAGAATATAGGTTGAAATATAAGAGATGTCCGATTATTGCTTTTCCTCCCTGTGAAAAGACAGTTTTATTTCACCGTGATGCCGCATGGTTTACACTCAGCACAAGCGAGATTTCATTGTCTACTCGACAATGTGATTGCTTCCGAATTGAACTTTTGATAGATATTTGGACAATCTCATTTGGACAAAAAGTATTTCAACGTTTAGAAGCAAACGGATTACAATTGCAAATTTAAAAGTGTAGTTTACGACAATTCAAAATAAAATATCTGAAGCATTTATTAACAAAAAACGGAAACAAACTGAATGCTCAAAAAATAAAAGGAATTGTCCAAACACTTCTTCCGAAAACCATAAAACAAGTCCGACAGCTGTTAGGAATGGTATCATGGTAATTTATTGAGAACCTTGCGCAACAAGTGCAACCAACCACTTATTCTTTTTTGTTTGAAAAAGAATCAACAGCCTTATTTGGGCCCGGAATAGTTATACGCGTTCGTTCGCATTAAAAGAACATGAACTTCAACTAAGTATGTCAAAATTTTAAAAAATCGTTTACTCTTCAAGCTACTTTAGCACAAGACCTGCTGCGCACTCACTGCCGCAGCAAAAAATTACTCGCCCATAGTGCACCTTACTAGTATGGCCGATTGTGGTGAACAAACCTAATATTTGAAAACAAAATTGTACGCACTTGTAAGTATAATTATAATGTTCAATTGATTTTTGTACTTGTTGGTGTTTAAAACAATATATCAATGTTACGTTGTCGTATTCTTTAATTACCTGTCAAGTCAAGTCAATTAAAGATGGTGGAATCGTTGTTAGCTGTTCTGATAGTCTGCAATCAACAAAGCTTTTTGAAGTCACCAAAAATAAACTGTCTGCGAATTATGAACTCAAGCAAGTTAAACCTAAATCTATTCATCTTCGTCTAGTAGGTCTATCCGATCAACTTACGCCGAAGACTATACAGCACTATTTAAAGATCCAACATAGTGAATTTTTCAAGGATGATACAGTCTGTGATATTATCTCTGTCAGCCCGCTGAAAAAGCATTCGAATATTTTTCAAGCTATTTTAATCACTGATGCTATACCGTCAATTATTAAATGCTGGTCACTTGCTAATTGGATTGGATAGTTGTACCGTGTTTGATGCTATGGAGGTTACACGTTGTTTTAATTGTAATAGTTATAATCACTCATCCAAATTCTGCCAAAAAAAGATTAATCCTGTGTGTCCTTTATGTGGCGGAACACATAGAGTGAATGACTGTAAAGCAAAGAAGGATGATTATAAATGTTGTAATTGTGAATACTTTAAAACAGTAAAAAAAGTGGATTTCAATAGTCAACACGCTGCTTGGGATAGGAATCAATGCGCAATGGCTACAGTTCAACAAAATCTCTTTGGTAATCCAAAAAACATCTAGAAAACATAGTGAGTGATAAAAAGTTGCCTTTGAGTAACAATAAACCGAATTACGTAACTAATATTTACTGCTTATATCAAAATGTTAGAGGACTACGATCCAAAACAAAAACTTTCTTTGATAATGCTTCAGTAGTAAGCGATTGTATTGTTGCCATTACGGAAACCTGGCTATCTGAAGACATATTTAACAATGAACTGTTTATTGATAACTTTTATGTTCATAGAAAAGACTAACTTTAATGTAGTCTCGTCTACAAAGGGTGGCGGAGTTTTACTAGCTGTAACACACAACTATATCAGTGTTCCAATAGACCTCTCAACCATTTCAGAAAATTTACCAACAATTGATATTTGTGGATTGAAAGTAATGCTTAACTCTAACAACGTAATAATTTTGTTATGTCTTTATATTCCCCCTACAACATGTAATAAAGACTATGAAATTTTATTTGATCTTATTAGCACACTACCAGATGTCTTGAATAATAATGTTATTTTATTAGGTAATTCCAATGTTACTAATTTTGTCAACAATTCTAATGACATATTAACTGCACTTGTTAACAATTTTTGCGTTTTTAATAACTTCTTTCAATACAATTGTGTTAAAAACATTTCAAATCGACTTCTTGACTTAATATTGTCCAATATAAATTGTAAGATCACTAGATCTGATTATTTTCTAGTAGATGAAGATGTCTTTCATCCAACTTTTCAAATACAAATGATCATTAATTGCAAGGCACAACATAACTTCAAACCGAATATGAATGCACCCACATGGAATTTTAAGAAAGCTAATTTTCCATTACTTTATGAATCTTTAAATAAAACAAATTGGGATTTTTGTTAAAATTTTCTGACGTTAATGAGGCTTGTTTAAGATTCTACAAAGTCCTGAATTCTATTATTGATATATCGGTTCCCAAATCAGCACATAGATTCCATAGAAAATATCCACCATGGTTTGATGGAGACATTATTAATGCAATAGAGCTCAAACAAAAACTATGGAATTCATTTAAGTTAACCAAGAAACAATCAGACTACATCCAGTTTAAATCTCAACGTTCAATATGTAAGCGTTTAATACCTATTGCACATCGCAATTACATAATAAATACTGACAAGTCCCTTGCAGAACAACCAAAAAGTTTTGGTCTTACATTAACGCAAGAAGAAATAAATCTAGAATCCCTGGTGTGATGACTTATAATAATGAAGAACTCACAGCGCCTGATCAAATAGTTGAGGCTTTTGCATCTTATTTCAACAGCGTATACACATCTCCTTGCTTACAAGATCTAACCCAGGATGTATCACTCTTCTCTTTGATATCTGTCCCTAATGTTAGTGAAGAAGAAATCCTAAAAGCTTAAAGCAGCTAAAAGATTCATTTATTTCAGGAGCTGATAATATCCCTTCTTTTCTGTTGAAAGACTGTGCGACTATATTTGTTAAACCATTGTCATATATCTTTAACCTTTCACTTAAGCTATCAGTATTTCCTGAGTTATGGAAGAAAACACTTATAACACCAGTCTTTAAAAAGGGCGATGCATCCGTTGTTAACAATTATCGACCAATTTCTATTATATCCAATATAGCTAAAGTCTTTGAAAGCGTACTGTATAAACGTATTTATTTTCAAGTAAAATCTTTCATAACGCCTTATCAACACGGATTCATGGAGAAGCGCTCTACTGTTACTAATTTAGCTTCTTTTAGTCAGTATGTATCTGAAGCATTAGGTGAGCACAACCAGGTAGATGTTATTTACACTGATTTCCAAAAAGCGTTTGATCAAATCGACCACAACGTACTTTTGTTCAAGCTAAACTTAATTGGTTTCTCAGACTCCCTATTAAACTGGGTTAAATCTTATCTGAATGATCGTCAATTGTTTGTGAGATATAACTATCACTTGTCTTCATCATTTGTTCCTACCTCTGGTACCCCTCAGGGATCAAACTTAGGACCACTATTCTTTTAATATTTATTAATGATATCGTTGATTGTTTACAAGTGGAAAAGTTACTTTTGCAGATGATTTAAAAATATTCCGTACGATAAATACTGAGACTGACTGTAGTATCTTACAAGAATGTGTTGACTGTCTGGGTAGATGGTGTGTTAATAATCGTCTAAATGTTGAAAAGTGTCATATCATTACATACTCTAGAAAACAAAACATCATAAATTACCCGTACAAAATTGAGGATGTTACTCTAAGTCGGCTGAAAATCATTAAAGATTTAGGAGTTATATTTGATGAAAAATTTTCTTTTGCTAATCACGTTGATCACGTTATCTCTGCAGCATATTAAATGTATGGAGTTGTGTTT
The DNA here is from genome assembly GCA_030710515.1 of Abscondita cerata. NCBI lineage: Eukaryota > Metazoa > Arthropoda > Insecta > Coleoptera > Lampyridae > Abscondita > Abscondita cerata. Next base: position 412,396 of record JALBCR010000980.1, read on the forward strand.
AGAAACTCAAAAGATATTTCTGTTAAAACACTAATCAAGTTGTTTAATACTTTGGTACGATCTAAGCTAGTATGGTTTCCTATATATAACATCTACATAGTCAATTTAGAAAAAAATTCAAAAAAGATTTTTAAAACTGTTAGTGTACCGATGTGATAATGCTTATCCATTCAGAAATTGCAGTTACAAGTGCCTTCTCTCAAGATTTGATACAATGTCCCTTAACCAAAGACGCATTCATTTAATTGTCCAGTTTTGTTATAATTTGTTAAACTTTAACATAGATTCACAGTATTTGGTGGAAAGAATACCACTTTATATACCGAGAGCATCCAGCAGAAAAACAATTGATTTTTACACTCCAATGAGTCGCACAAATGTGTCAGCTAGATCTCCTATTGGCTTTTACGCCAATAAATGTTCCAATGTATCTGACGTCTACTTTGATACATTTAATGATTTTAGAAAAAGGTTGTATTTAGTTTTTAATTAGTAAGAATATGTTATACTATTATGTAAGTTAAGTTATTTATTATTGTTTCATGTTATGAAGTTGGATTAGACTTTTGTTATTGTTTATTTAATTTTTCTGTTATTTTATATTTCCTGTAATTAGGTGTGCGTCACCTGTTGGAAATAAACACATTATTATTATTATTATTATTATTATTACCTCTATTACAAATTCACTTTTATTTAAATCCATTGTAGTTCGTTGAATTGTAAAATAAATTTAAAATTGTAGCGCAAAAATATAAGATTAATTCATTCGATCTAAAATAAGCAAAATCGGTATAGGCACAAAAAAAAAATTCGTCATTTACAATAACGTTAGTTGACAGCTTTAGTATACGCGCACACCACTACATAAGAGATTTCTTAACAACTATAAACATTTCACAACCTTTTAGACAACAATTAGACAACAAAAAAAAAGCATAAAATAGTTATTTGTGTAACTAGTGCAAAAAGTGCATAGCTCTAGCTGCAAACTTTATGCATAGTGCAACAAATATGCATTGCACATGCACCATACAACATTTTTCTACGATGGAAAAAACAAAAATAAACTAAAATAAAAAAATTACACTAGTGCAAAGTGAAACTTTTGGCACAGTAATCGTAGTCACTTTTTGCACGATAGTAGGAAAAAATTATTAAAATGAAACATTTGTAATTATCATAAATAAATAACACTTTTTTGTTATTTTTGTTGTGTCTATTGAAATTTCTTAAAAAATAAAGAAAGTGCCCATTTAAGAAATCGTATACTTCGTACAAAATCTAAACAGCCGCTTAATTCATATTGTCACTAAAAGGATGTGCACGGCGACATGCGCGAAAAAAACGTTGCCCAACCAACATGAAGTGGCGACGTCGACGGTTGGGTGAAGTTTCTGAATACCTTTATTTTTCTGTGGCCATATTTGGTGCATATCAAAGCCTGAAAAAATGTTTTATTCTGAAACATACAAACCGTGCCATGCAGATTCTCTAAAGAAAATACTTACTTTTAGCGTTTTAAGATCGCTTTACAAAGTGCTCTACCATTATGGTGTTCCGAAAACCAAAGCAATGGTACGTATGTTACCGATGAACAAAGATATTATTATCTTCTTTGACAAATGCATTACAAACCAACAGTTTTCAATCATTGGTTAACTTAAATTTTAAACAAACATTGAAAAACTGCCCTTTAGTATTCCGACCCTTATGTAATCAAAGTATGCTTTCTCCGATAGTCGTGATGCTCAAAGACCCAGTAAACCGAAAGATTGTTGATTGTGTAATGAACACGATAGGGTAGATTTTACATGGGTAAAATCTTGATATACAGAGTGATTCATAACTATTGGGACATAGGCTAAGGGCGGGTTATTTAGGTTAAAATATGACTTTAGGACCCAATATTTCTTAATAAAATATTGCCGTGGAAAATTAATTAATTTTTTTTCATTTTTTGTTAATAATTTCGCTGTAAATTTATCAATTTTAATAAAAATTGGCAGAGGCATAACTTTAGACCAAGAACATTATTTTATGTACTATTTTACAATTTGTTATAGGGGGCGCCACGTGAATGATTCCTGATGATGAAATCGATTGGTAACTTTTTTTGAGAAAACTTTTAGTGATTTTGATTAGATAATATGACGTAAACATTATTTCTACATAATATTGGTACTCCTGTTTAAATACGATAATTCCATCTGTTTCCGAGAAAAACCCAGTTGAGCAATTCGTAGTGTCAGAAAGGGATTTTAAATATTACTTCATTTATTAAGAGTACGTTTTAGATGTCAGATAATTATGCTTTTCTGTAGATTTTGATAAGAATTGATAAATTTATAAAGATAAAAGATTTTTTATCTAACGCTTTGTATGTTTTTAACAGCAATATTTTATTAAGGCATATTGTGTCTTATGGTCTTATGGACAAAAGACCATATACATAAGTCCCCAATCATGATGTGAAAATAAATATTTGGTACTTAATGTTCAGTTAAGTATATGTTTATTTTATTAGTAAATTCAGTTGTTTTTACGCTTTGCAAGTCAGATTTTTTACAATTGGCCAATCGTTGATTTAAAAAAAGGTAGTAGGAAAAATAAAAAATGTTAATATCAGAAAAAGTGATTGACGGGATAATAAGCGAAAAGGGTATAAATAAACCTAAATACACAATTCTTTATTATCAATTACACAATATTTTAAATTAAATACATAAGGTACTTACATTAGTTCTAAATGAGAATTGGATTCGGTTTCAATAGCATGATCTTCGTTTTTTAGTAAAACACTTAAATGACTTGTAATAAGTTTTAACAACAAAAAACATTAGTAAACAAACTATTACAATTACAAACGTCACATATAAAAGTAAAACATTATTTTCAATGCTAGACATGTTTTTAAAACGCTGTCTTCATAATTATTTGATAACTTTTCGTAAACTGGAGGCGAATTTGGAATCAGTCTTAAATATTGTGAAATTTTCTCTTCTTCAAGTTTCCCAAAGTAGAACCAAATTTGAATAGGGTATAATTTAAAGTTTCACCAATTTTGTTTTGAAAAATATTAGTAAGTTTTTGTTCAAAATCTAAGTTAGTGTTGCTTTTAAAAAACTTATAAAAGCTTGTATTGAAAAAATCATTATTAAAAAATTCATCAAAGTTGTGACGATTGTTTTGATCGACATTCGATAAATTACGATTAACAGATTTTACGGGTAACTCAATTTGTCCACCGAACTTGTTATAATTGAAACAAGCAATACCATTTACATTTGTAGTTTTTTTGTAAATACCTTCTGGGACAACTATAAAACTATTTCTAAATTTAGTAATTACTGTTAATAAAATTTTGCAAATCCATGGGTTGTTGTTCAAAGAAACGAATTTTAACATTTTTAAATGTTGTAAAAGATCCGAAGAATCAATTGCCGTTAATAAGTTGTGATCTATAAATAAGTCCGTTAAACTAACAAGCGGATGCAAAGTAGATTCTATAATGTACGCTAATGAATTATTAGATATATCTAACGATTTAAGATTGTGTAGTCCTACAAATGTACCGTATTCAAATTCAGTCAAATTGTTTCCGGACATGTTCAAATACTGTAAGGAGGTTAATGCTTGGAAAAGACCAACAGGAATATAATATATTTGATTATTTTGCAAGTTCAGTAATTCTAAGTTAGTGAGATTATCAAAAATGTTTTCGTGTATAGTTGCTAGCAAATTACTACTTAAGTCAAGATGTGTTAAATTGTCTGAATAAAATAATCCAGAATTTAATTTTGTTATTGCATTTTTACTTAAATCCAAGTACTGTAATGAGGGTTTATTGTTGGTGAAATTAATAACTTGTTAGAAGCTATCGAGAGCTTTAGCAACTGAAGTGATACATTACCACTTGTTGTTGAAATTTGATTGTTTTCTAAGTTTAAATCAGTCACTTCTAAAGGAATAAGTGAAAAGTTTACTCTTTCTAAAGAATTAATGACAAATCAATTGTTAAATTATTCATTAAACTAGAATTACCGTTATCTAAAGTTATAGTAAGATTTAAGATGTTGTTGTGTGATAAATTAAGTAAATAAAGATAGTTCAACCCTAAAAAGTCGTCCGAGGTAATAAATTTTAATTTATTATTACTAAGTAATAGAACTTGCAACATATTTAAACCCAAAAATGATTTATTTTCTAAACTTTTAATATTGTTGTTTGATAAGTTTAGTAATCTTAAATTTGTTAAGTGGTTAAATAATCCTCGAGTTATTTCGGTTATATTGTTTTGACCAAGGTTTAGGACTTCTAAATGTTCTAGATGATTAAATGCACCCAGTTGAATATCATTAACATTTGATGCATTCAGATAAGGCTACTAATATTTTTAAAATTACTAAAAATTCCTGTATTAATAGTTGGTATGCGACTATTGGTAAATTTAACATATTTTATATTGTATGTACTTTTTGTATTATATCCGACCATGTTTGGTAAGTTCAAATTCTGTGTTGTTGCAACAAATATATCTAAACATAATACATAATTATACAGTGTTGGATAAGAATAGCTACAACAATATACATTTCCATAAGAATCGTAAGCGTTCCCATATGTTTGAGTACCTGACTTTACTGATTCTATTGAACAAAAAGCTTCACTCTTCTTCATTGTAGTTACGACAAACAAATATATGCAGAATAACCATCTCTGAAATACAAAAATTAGCATAATATACCCAATTTTAAAATGCACGAAAAAGTGAAAAAAAAAAACATTTGTACGAAAAAACCCAGAACTTCAACACACATCAATATATTTACATACATCACTCTCAAGAAGAATAATATTCTACAAGATTATCGTGTGCTATAATAATAATAATAATAATTGTATCGTATTATAACAAACGTATAGTGCTACTTCACAAATAAACTGTACCATTAAGTTTTCAATTTAATAATAAATTATAATTTGAATAAGCCTGTGAAAATTAATGGAATGTCTTAATTAGAAGGTAGTATCAAAAATAAAAATTACACTACGTTGATTTTTAAATAAGATGCTGAGTTATAAGAAAATTTTAACAACCAATTTTTCACTTTTTCAACAACGCAGTGTGCAGGAGCAGTTTTAGAGTCTAAAGCTGTGTTTCCATTGTGCAAAACATACTCGCGCAACTGTTTCGCAAAACAAACCTCGCAACGTGGAAACCTGTTACTCACCACGAAACTTGTTGCGCGAGGATTCTTCGAGGTGGGGCAAACGAAGTCGAATCAAAGCGTTGCGCGTGTTTTGTTTCGCACCGTGGAGACGTACACTTGAGAGAGAGAGAGAGCCTTGTTTCGCCTTGTAAAAATGGTAATTGTTTTGCGAATAATTCTCGCGAAACAATTGTGCGAGTAAGTTTCGCGCAATGGAAAAACGCAGTTTTGGAGTGGAATTTTTGTTTAGTTTTGGTGCCGCTAAAATATGATAATTATTGTTGCTGCGTGCAATTTGTTTATTTGTGTTGGTCAAAGTGTATTTTTATTGAAGCATTTCTAATTCTTTGTTGAATAGACACTGTTGGTCAAAATATTTTAATTTCGATGTATCAGAAATTTAATTTGAGTATTCTTATTTTTTTAAAGATTATTCAATTAAATTTGTTTGAATATTTTTAACATATTAATTAAATTATAATAATAATATTGGCTTTCAATCCATATGTAATACTGCCACTGCTTTCCGAATATTGCGATCCTTTCGTTAGGGTGGATTAGTCACCTGGTTAACAGATTTTCCACGTTGTTAGTATTTTGACAACTTTAAAAATTTTTAGATCGTTCATATGTTCTAGTCATCTAATTCTCTGTGCTTTTATTATTGTTACTTTTTATTATTATGTTTTAATAACAAACTCCTTCTTTTAAGAGGAGCACCAAAAAACATTGAATCGTTTTTAAAGCGACGTTTCGTGCATCTTTATGAGAACTTTATTGGGCCTACACATATAATTTCTATTTTGTTGTTTACAAACAATAAAAACAGTAATTGCCCTGTTTTGTTTCCCCTGAGTATAACATTGTGAACCCTCTCTTGTGAATTACTGTTCATTCTAATTAGCTTTATTACTATGTTGGAGCTCTTCTTTCTTACTCCGTCATAGAGATGATTGGTTTATTATTAATTTTGGACATACAATTAAATAAACTATACCTCCAGTTTGTTTTTCTTTTTTGCAACTTCTGTTATCTCCTTTTTTTGGTTAGGTCACTTTCTATATAAATATTTTTTTTTTTAAGTGTGTTTTATATCAATTACTGTAAATGATTCAATAATTTTTCTCAATTTGTCCTAACTTCTATGCGTTCTATATTTTGATTTCCTTATTTTTTGCCTTTTTAAAAATGTTTAATCTTTTTCTTTTTTTGTTGATAGTCTTTAACCCTGTTGTGTTTTCTTTTATTCTGTTTTGTTTTCTATTATTTCTTTCATTTTCCTATTCCGTTGTGTATTTTTGTTTTTCTATTCCTTTAGTTTTTTAGTTCTTTTAGACTTTTCAAATTCGTTTTCATTTCTTGCCTCATTGCTTTGTTTTCAAATGCAATTTTTTGTCCTTTTCATCTTTGTATTGCAGTGTCTTTTTACTTCTGTCGTACGTCATTTCACTCTCGTTCGTCATTTTTTTGAGTAGAACTGTTTCTGTATTGTTTGGGTTTTTGTCGATTGTGTTTTCAGCGCTCGCGCCTTATCAAAGACGCGTGAACATGATTTGCATTTTTTTATAAGCGTCGCTGTTTGTAAGGGGTCTGGACAAACCGGATAAGCCGAATGGACGAAACGCCGAATTTGTGGACAAATCGCCAAAAAACGTATGTGGACAAATCGGAGAAAAATGACCAAATGCCGAAAATGCTTCTGTGGACAAATTGCCGAATGTGGTCAAAACGCCAAAAAGTAGAAAACGACGATCGTAACATGGCGTAGTTCCCGAACTCCAACTGAATCCGTGGACAAATCGCCAAAAATGTTATTGTTGATAAAACGCCGAAAATGCTTCTGTGGACAAATCACCGAAATTGCTTTCGTGAACAATCAATTAAGTTGTTTTTAAGTGATCGGGGGTAAACGGTGTTAGTTGCTGAGTTACAGTTATTGCAATTTCTTTCTGTAAAAAAATTACACTAATAATAACAATTTAAAAACAAACTATTTCTTAATGTAATCAGGTGAACGGTGTTGGTTGGTAGGGTACAGTTATTACAATCCTTTTTTTAAATAAATTACATTCATAATAAGAATTTCCAATACAAACTTTTTTTTTACGTAAAATTTGTTTTAATCAGTTTTAAGTTTTCATATAGAAGTATAGTAGAGCATACTCGTTGAATACTACTGGAAATTTGGCAGCTTTTCGAGCGAACGTCTGTTACAGACCCACAGTTTTGGGCTAACGTCTTTCGAGCCAACAAACTGTGCTACACAGAAGCATTTTCGGTTGTTTGTTCACAGAAGTATTTTCGCCGATTGGTCCACAGAAATATTTTCGGCGTTTTGTCTGTAGATTCAATTTGATTTCGGGGACGACGCCAGATTACGATCGCGTCGTTTTTTAGTTTTCGACGTTTTGTCAATTTTTGGCAATTTGTTCACAAATTAATTTTAGAAAACAAACTTCTTTTTAAAATTACATTAGATAATTCAAACATAGCTTTCTCATTTCGCTGATGTTTGATGATTTTAAAGTAAAATATTATATTCACAATCTAAAATTTGTTCACAATTTGTTGTATTGCAGGATACATAATTAAAAAATTAAAAAAAAAAAAAAAAAACGCAGATGTTAAGTAAATATGTAAAAATTACGGCATTGAGTAGTTAAGTAAATCAAATTTAGAAAATACGCCACAAAGTGTTTTGTTGGAATTTCCACTTATCCACAATTTACAGAGGGTAATAAATTATTCCAAATGCCTACTTTAATATGAATGTACTAAAATTTTAATCACATAAAAAAATTTAACATAAACTTTTGATAGATTAACATATGAAAACATTAACCTTTTGATCAAATGATATGGAACTCATTGACCCACTTCCATGTCCGAAACAGATTAATTTGATAAAAATATAACAAGCAATGATTTGTTAACTGTGTTTAACTATTTAAGGTATTACAATGTCAAGCTTGTGTTGACAGGTATCACATTCAAATTATTCTGGTACATCGTATACGAAGAAAATGCGGTAAGTTGTTTTTAAAGACTCTTCTTACCGGTCTTTGTAAAAGGATCGCTTATAGGAATTTTATTAAAATGCAGTTAATTCTAGGAATAATTACATAGAATGTGACTAATGGAATCGAAAACCAGTAGAGAAGAAAATGGTGGAAATAATTGATGTTATTTTCGCTAATCCAGTGGAAGTTGTATATTTGCACCTTCAACTGGAACAGGTGATTGCAAATGGATTCCTTATTATCTTTGCAATAATAATTCTAAAATTATGAAATTATAGAAATGTAATAAACAAAGTGGCTGCGGAAGAAGAAATGCCTAAAGCGTTGGATTTCAAATCACTACCTGGGGCACAATTTGGATGGCTGCTTTGCTCCTCAAAGGGCAATTGAAAAAATCCTAAAAAAAATTAGTAGTCTGTTAATGCGGCGCTTACGCCCTTATTCATCCACAAGTCGTTTTGACATCCGTTCATTGCGTTTCCAACAAATCTAAGCAGTACAAAATTTGCTTCGATAAATGGGACACACAAACTAAAAACAAATTATTCCCTCATTTACATATAGATGTAAAAACGACAACCACTTACCCTAAATATTAAGCCGGTATTCACAATTTCGCTTATTAATAATTATATAGAAACCGCGGATTTATTTATTTATTTGTATGGTACATTTTAAATATTGTATTGTGATGTAAGTGTTATGTATGGTGCCCTAGAAGATCTGTATAAACCTTTTGGTTCGTAGCATTTGAAGGCGACGCACGTAAAACTTTCTAAGAAATAGTGTTTACTATATCTTATTTTCTAATTGTTTAATTTATTTCGGAAACTGCAGTTTACTTTTTCTAAATTATAACGACAGCTCTACTTCATTAAGATATATAACTAAATAATAATTACGTCAATTTATTAAACAAATATTCCGGTTTGATAAATGCTTAAATATTTTGTGTGGCCTGTGTAGTTGAAGTGATTGCGAGTGCATTGATATAAACTATATTCAACGGAAAAATTCATATAATCAACATAACAAAATGAACGCTTTTGTAAAGATTAAACATGTATAGTGTTGTGACAAAATCGTGTGCAATAGTGGATTGGTTCGTCTTGGCAAAGCATTTGCTTCAAGGTTTAGGAAAACCACTAAAACCTAAACATGCCAACCCTTACCCACCCTAGTATTCATATGTAATAATATTAATTAAGTGTGTAAACATTATAGAAGGTAAATAAGAACATAAAATATAACAACACAGCTATTGCTTGACGACATATAATGGACCGGTCCAAGTGACAGTCACGACAGTGACGAAAAAAATAGTAGGTTAAAAAAATAGCTAAACAAAATAATGGAAAACAGATAATCAGGATAACGTTGATGATGTTTGTTTACCGAAGCAAGAATTAGAAATGTTTTGCCAGCGGTTGTGGTAAATACGTTTTTAAAAAAGAAGAAAAATATCAAGTATTTTTGAAGAAAATAGAATTACCAGTGGTGCCTATTAACATCCCCCAAGAAAGATTCCAAACCACACGGTTAGGAAAGCATTTCTTGTTACCCGAAACCTATATTTATTCCTAGTATTATTCTATTATGTCACCTCTGTTTGGTGAGAATTGATTTTTTTTAGGCGTTTGGTTTTATGAATGTGTTCGTTTTAAGTGACTTGTACTGTATTTTAATTAGATTTTGTTCGTGTTAATAAAGCACATTTGTTTTTAAACCAAGTTTGCTGGAATATTTCTTTCTTTGTCATTTAATATTTTTTTTAATTTCGTTAGTCACTATCGTGGTTTTCTTGGAATTATTTAACTCATATGCCGTTTGATTTTACTGAATTAATAAAATCTTTGTTTGCTTTAAGGAAAGAGCTCGAATAATTTGTTGTTAAAGTAAAATTGAATAGCTTGTTTTGACTAGCTCTACAGTACACTGATTGCGAATCACGGTTAAAATTCTAAATTTTCAGATTTATTATCTTTCTTTGAACTGTAACGTATATTTTTTTTTGTATGCTTTTTGTGTATGTAAATTTAAAAGGAAGGGAGATGCACGTACCCAGTTTGTATTTTAGTATTTTTTAAGTTAGTCGATATTCGGACTCTAGATTAGTACCTAACATGTAGTAAAAGCATCTTAGCGAAATATTGTTGTTGAAATTATTCAATTGCCAGGTAATGCAGTACGCAAAACGGTGTTCGCGTAACTATTGAAAAGTGATTCGTATGCGTGTGTTTAACCTACGTTGATAATAAAGTTAAGGAACAAGCCAGTTTGCAAAACTAAAGAGATTTTTCGTTTGATTTAAATAAAATATCAAAACAAACGCTAGCGAACTAGTCAATATCTTTTACAACTGCGAACTTATTATAACAATTCATACCATAAACGACTGAATCGGCGCAATAAAAAGGTTTTGGTGTAAACCCAAAACGGATTATTCGGCTCATCAGAAAAAACCAACTGTAAGTAAATTGACTATTTTTCCCGGAAAACTATTGTGTGTTGAGTGCTTTTTGTGTGCAGTTACTAATAACCAAAACGTCCTTGCATATTTTTTCGTTTGTTCTTGTTTGGTAACGTTGCATTGTTCAAAATGAACGAACCGAGATCGGGTTTGTGAATTTCCAGTTTGATACTAAATCAGTTATTTTTTTTAAACAAAACCCACAGTCTCACTTCGATCATGATCTTCGTGAATCTGTAATTCGTTTTTAAGCAAATTTCGGTATAATCTGCCTTCACTAGTGAAAGCGAGCGGTAATGATATATACTTTGATATTTTTGGGATTGGTTTTAAGTAAAGCGATTGCGTTAAGTAAAAGAACGCGACCGTGGTGTAACCAATAACTGTAGATACTCTTGCATTTAAATAGAAAATCTTAACGTCATTGGTGTTTCTTTTATGAAGCGCTTTCTTGTGAGTGTTTACAGTTTTTTCAGATATTTTAGTAAGCATTTGTTGAACATTTAAAAGATCTGGTGGCGCCCCTTCAGATAGGACCTTTAGGACTTTAGTCCACAAAGGTAAGTAGACAGTTAATTAGACCTATCTCTGCCCGATAAGTTAGTTTGGCACTTGTTGCTTCGTGTTTATTTTGAATTTTCATGACGTAACAAATATTTCCAAACAGGTATTGTTGCTTGGAATATTGGATGCGAAGATTTAAATAATTGATTTTATGCCAATGTTGATAAAGCTGGATAGACAATCAAATGAATGACTCCCGGTTTTTAAATGTCATTTTGTTTTACAAAAATTATTTTACTTTAAAGTTTTCAATTGTACGTTCATGTGCCGAAATATTAATAATAAAATTATGAAATTTATATCTTCTTAAAATGCGATTATCAAGAACATTTATTTCTTATTTTTGTTATTGCAATTAGTTGGATCGAGGTAACTAAGGTCACGATTCTTGTTAAATACCTTATATTTTAAAACGGTTTTTTCTTTTTTAGTTGTTTATGAAGTGACCAAGGTGGAGAGGGAAAGAGTTTGGACTATTGATGTAATACGAAGTCTTACGATGATTTGGTTTGATTAAAACATAAAAACATGTTTTTCAATTTTGTTAACATAATATGTACAATATATAAATGAGATATAATGAAATATAAACTAATTTAACATGAACGTTAATTAATACATAGTAATGCTTCACAGAGTTTCCCCAGAACTCCGTACGATTAAATGGGCTTTAACAAAGCAACTAAATAGCTTCAAATTTTGTAGCTGGATCGCATTTCAAGAAAAGACTTCGACAAACCAGAGAGTTGCAAGTGCTACCTTTTTGTGCCTCATAAAGCAACTGATTTTATTCACAGATGTCACACAACCTGGTTATGTACCCAAGTCATTCATTTGTGTTTGGAATTTAGATCAGCCTTGGTATTTCATAGTTTTCTTTGCAGTCCGGAGTTATAGTACACCCCTGAATAATACAATACTTAATATTACAACATAAATTAATATTAAATTAATTCTAAATTAGCATGGGTTCAGCGTCCACAGTAAGAACTTGATTTTTGTTTTCAAAGTACACTTGTAAGATTTATAAAATGTTTTAACAATGATTACCGCAAGTAAACAGAATAATACAATAAAAAGACGTTACGACTAGAAGTAAAATTGTTTTCTGAATGTCGGACATTTTACTTATTACACCTTCTTCAAAGTTATTCGTTAATTTTTCAAAAACTGGTTGTGGATTTGGAATTGATTTAGCGTATTTTGAAATTGTGTCTACTGTAATTTCTTTAAAACTCGAAGTCAATTTATATAGTGTAAAATTTAAAGTTTCACTAACGTGTTTACTAAAAATATTAGTTAGTTTGTCATCAAAATCTGTGTTAAAGCGGTTTTTGAAAAATTTATAAAAACTAGTATTAAAAAAACCACGATCAAAAAAATTTTTAAATTCTTCCCATTTGTAATCGATGGTAGTAGATGGAATATAATAGTTTGCTTCTGTGGTTGGTAATTCAATCTGTTTTGTAGTACTGTAGTTAATCGAACATGCAACTCCATTTATGTTAGTAGTTTTTTTATTGGTTCCTATTGCTACAACAACTGATTTTTCCGTAATAGAGTAAAGGGCGTTTAATAGACTTTTGCAATCCCAAGGATTGTTGTTTAGAGAAATGTATTTTAGCATTTGCAAATGTTCCAAAAGATCGATACAGTTAATTGACGTTATTAAATTATCATCTATGGATAAGTTTGTTAAACAAACAAGAGGATAAGCACTTTCAGAATATGAGATAATGCATTATTTGAAATATCTAAGTACTTAACATTTTCTAATCCAACAAACGTTCCATACTCAATTTCAGACAATTTGTTACCCGATACATTTAAATATTGTAAAAAAACTTGTGCTTGAAAAAGACCTGTAGGAATATAATCGATATGATTATTACGCAAATTTAAATATTTCAAATTAGTGAGATTGTCAAATATGTTTTCGTGCAAATGTGCGACCAAATTATTACTTAAATCAAGATGTTCTAAATTGGCTGAATAAAATAATCCCAAATCCAATGTTTTTATTGTGTTATTATTTAAATCTAAATGTTTTAATGATTTGCTAATTGGTGGCGGAAATAATAATCTGTTAGAGGCCAACAAAAGGGTTGTTACTTCAGGAAATGAGTCGTTGGAAATTGTCGATATTTGATTATCTTGTAAATTAAGATATACAGTTTTGAAAGGTAAAATCGAAGAATTTATGTGTTTTATAGAGTTAAATGACAAATCAATCGTTAAATTAACAATAGAGTTAAAAGTTTCACGATTAAAAATTCTGTTGATTAAGAATACTATTATGTGATAAATTAAGTATGTTAAGCGCGAATAATCCAGAAAAATAATCGGAAGCAATATATTGCAACTTATTGTGACTGAGTAGTAAAACTTGTAGCTGATTTAAACCTGAGAAGGAATCATTTTCTATAGTTTGAATGTTATTGTGTGTTAGATTCAGATATATTAAACTCTTTAAGGGACTAAGTGCTCTGCGACTTATTTGACTTATTTTGTTCTGATCCAGATGAAGGTATTGCAAAGACTGTAGATTATTAAAGGCTCCAGGCTGAATTTCTTCAACGAATGATGCATTTAGATAAAGTTGATTGAGCGTATTAAAATTACTGAAAGAACCTTGGTATATAATACGTATATTGCTAGCACTGAATTTAATGTATTTTATGTTGTATGTCATTTGTCCTCCGTAACCATTCATTTTTGACAACTCAACGAATTTTTTAAAATCTTCTTCCGTTGTAGATGATACTTTGTCACAAGTTATATAATTGTATAGCACTTGATATTCATATCTACAGCATTGTAATCGTCCATAAGAGTAATAGTTTCCATAAGTTTGAGCATTTGAGTTTCACTGCAACTAGAGAGCAATAAGCTTCACTGTACTTGAGTTGTGCTGATAATAATAGCATGAATCTCCGTCAAGTAAAATAATCTGTAGCTTTATGTGAAAAAAATGTTAAGTATAGTAAATTTATTTATTTTTGTTTGCATTTAAGAAGTTATTTTACATCAGCAGACCACCGGGGGAGAGAGAGACCCCCCCCCAGACCCAGACCCCCCCCCCCAGACCCCCCCAGAGAGAGACAGAGAGAGAGAGAGAGAGACCCACGACCCCCCCACCCCCCCCCCCCCCCCCACAGAA
>JALBCR010000981.1:0-120000 GCA_030710515.1 Abscondita cerata
TCATTGTACTTCGTTCAGTTACGTATTGCTACTTTACTTGGGCCACGTGTTTCAACCTTCGCTGTCATTATCAGCGATAACCGATACTAAAATTAAAACAACGGGAAGCTTATATATACTATCTGCTTATCACGCATCGTTAAACTTTAATTGATTCTTAGATAAGCTTAAATAATTCCGAAAATCCCAATGAACCGTTATCATCATAATTCATAAGCAAATTTCTGTTTTAAAAAATTTCTAAACTTTCATAAGAATCAACTTCGTTTTATTATCAACCCTCTTAATTAATTCAATGTCGCCTACTCTATGGCCATTTCAAAACATATGCATGGCAACACTGGACCTATCTATGCGATGATATTTCATGAGCTACGTGCTTTTTTAAAACGAGTTTCACAGGTCTCTTGGTTTGCCCTATATAATACTTGGTTACAGTCTTTACAATTAATTTTATATATTCCCGATTTATCACACATTTCTATTGGGTCTTTCGGATTGCCTAAAAGATTTTGCAAGTTGTTACTACTAGAGGTTACTGTTTTATAATCAAATTTTAAAAATATTTTTTGAAGACCTTTTTGTGTATGTGGGATAATTTGGTAATTTGACATATTTCTTATCTATTTGCTATTACTAGTTCCTAACGTTGTAATGTTTCTAATGTTTAACTTATGTTTATGTTTTCTAATTATGTTTGTGACAATTGATTCTTGAAAACTCATTGTATGATGCAATCTGCTTAATATTTCAAGTCAATTCTTTATCAAAGTTTTGTTTTGACAATGGGAATTGTAATAATCGGTGAATCAAAAAGTTGAAAGATGCAAGTTTATGTTGCTACTATGGTTGGAATCATTTGTTATAAACCTCATAGTGTTAGTGTTAACTTTAAAATGGCCATATAGTAGAAGACATTGACACTAATTAAAGAGGGTAGATAATAAAACAGACTAATTCTTATGAAAGTTTAGAAATCTTTAAAACAGAAATTTGGCTTATGGTCTGATGATGATAACGGGTCCATTAGGATTTTCGAAGTCATCTAAGCTTATTTAAGAATCACTTAATTTAACGATGCCTGATAAGCTTTAGGCTTATATACAGGGTGTTTCATTAATCAGTACAGAAAATGAAACTGGAGATTCCTTGCAAAATTTAAAGGGGTTTAACATAAAAAATTTCCTTAAAGCCTCCCTGAAGAGTTAGACAATCTGTAGCAATGCTAGGTAGCGTTAACGGAAATTTGTTCAAAAGAATAAGAGCCTGTATTCAAGAAAATGGTGCCCATTTTGAACACTCTCTGAAATAATATTGTTAATTTAAATTAAAAATGATAGTTAATAATAATATTGTTATTTATGTCAAACTTGCATACGCAACTTATTAATTAAAATTCTGCAAGTTCGCTTAATTTATTTTTTGGTGAAAAAGTATTGAGTTTACGTGAAATTTTTAAGAGACAAAAAGTTTTTAATTGAATTGGCCCTCCAAAATCTGAATTTTAAAATTGAAAAAAAAATTAGTTAAAAAGTTCTGGTAAAAACTCTAAGGGGTAGTAAGACTCACCCCCTTGCAGAGAACAAGGGTGAATAAAATTATGAAATTATGGAGGCTTCTTGGTAGTAGTATTTGAATGTTTAGATTTCTTTTTTTATTTCAAGTCATTTCAGAAAAAATCGATTAATGTGAATTTTTACACATCTTTAAGGGGCTGTAACTCTTCAGGGGAGGCTTTAAGGAAATTTTTTTTATGTTAAACCCCCTTTAAATTTTGCAAGGAATCTCCAGTTTCATTTTCTGTACTGATTAATGAAACACCCTGTATATAAGCTTCCTGTTGTTTTTTAATTTTTATTATCGGTATCGCTGAAAATGACAGCTTAGCTATTTGGACACACGTGTCCGATTAATGTTTTGGTGCAGTTTTTGGTGTTTTTCTGTTGGTTATTTCTTCGAGTTAAATTCTTCTCTATTCCTGCTCATAAAGGAAGACGAATAAAGAAACACGAACAGGTGACGCTTTCTTTAATTAAGGCAAGTTCTTACCCATTTCACCCTGTACGACAAAAGAGCGAATAACTTTATCTGTGTCTAAGTTCACCATCAGGACAATTTAAACTCAACAAAATTTAAAGTCATAAAATCTTTCGAAAAAGCCTAGTTTCTTTTTGATTAAGTTATTACTAGCTTTTTCAAGAATTATAAATGTTCTTTATTAATATTCAGCATTAGTATTTACCTGGCGACAGTAAGCTTTGCACGCTGCTTTACGACTTGATTGCATGATGAGATTTTTTGTTTAAATATATCCAAGATCCTAGTAGTTTTCGTCGTCAGTTTAGTTTATATTGCTGATTCAATCCCTTTGTTTGTCGCTTCTGACACTAAAAATTGTATCTGGTAACTGTAATATTTTTTATTGTATGTGATTTAGATATTATCATTCTTCTGCACTCCCCACAAAACTGAGTTTTTTTGGTTAACTGGGATCTGTTGAACATGTTTCAAATTAACATTTTGTTAACTGATTAATTAAGTTCATTTATGTGTTGTTAATATAATTTTTCGATTTAATGACTTTTTGCTCTTAACATCTCATCGATTTATTTAACTTAATAGGTGATGAGATTTTGGATCCAAATCTACCCCTTGGAAATTCCGACACCGATGTATCTTCAGAGTCACACTTGTTATTGTTGCAAGACATCAATTTTAATTCGT
Organism: Abscondita cerata; assembly: GCA_030710515.1. NCBI lineage: Eukaryota > Metazoa > Arthropoda > Insecta > Coleoptera > Lampyridae > Abscondita > Abscondita cerata. The sequence goes on from JALBCR010000981.1 coordinate 2,725, forward strand.
GTTAATGATCATAATTAGAAATAAGATGAAGTTATTGCACTCAGCTGTTCCTCTTGCAGAGAACTGGTTCTTCTTATCCAATCATCTGGTTTTTTAAAGAATTTATATTTGTTCAATGTTTCAAATTAATAATCTATACCTACAAGTTTGAACGGAAAATGCAAGCTTCAAAGTTAATTGACGTTAAAATACTCTAATGAAATTAGAGCATGTTTAAATGAAAACTATGTAAATAATTTAATTAATGCAGACAATATTTTAAAATAATGAACCATTTGGCAAAGTAAATTTCTATGTTGAATATGTCGTTTGCTACAAAATAAAGTCGTTATTCAAACGTGGTAATTTATAACACCTACAACTGCATTCCATAAATTAAATAAAGCGAGTCGATAGTATTGATTTCGTTGGAATATAATTTACTTAATGGTCGTTTCTTTAGATTTTATCGTAGTTGCAATTGTACATATATCGCGAATGTGAAATATTTAACCTTTTTATTAGAGTTTCATTTGTTTACAACAAAGTTAAATCTAACTAAATAAAGCAGTGATTTAGACTTTCCTCAAAGGTTTGTGTTAAAAAAAAGGGTCGTAACCCCTAGTGCAACGTAACGTTTCCCCCACAATGTGTAAATTATTAACAGGCTACAGATTATTTTACCGTACAGTAATCAATATGCAATACTAAAATTTATCAATAATAAGATAAGTTTACTAATTTTCTCAAAGAAGATTCTGCGTCTTGCGCAACGTTACGTGAGACTTGGAATAAATTAAGTCTCAACTTTGCAGTGTTAAGATATTGCAAGTGTAAGGGTCGATTTAATTGAGTTTCTATTGTAGTTTGTTCGCGTACTTAGAATTTAAAGCAAATTCGTCTTTTTGATACTGTCGACCTCAGAAACACTAAAACTACTTTTTATCCATTCAAGAAAAGAGTTTTAATTTTAACCTGCATTATTATTTAACAAGCGGGCATGTTTAAATCCCCTTTGGGCATGGCATCTACCATGAAAGATTATATTTATTAAAAACACTCAAACTTTTCGCTTTTAATTTTTTATAACTTTAAACTTGTTATTAAAAAACCTATTAGGTTTTTACAAAAACAGCGACCGACTTTATTATTTAAAATTTTAGATAGAGATAGTAGGTACCTATATTACCTATTAATATTTTATACTGTTGATGTATAAATAATTAAACACAACGTGCTAAAGTTGGCTTAGTTATTTTTAATTACAAAATTATTTAATTAATTTTTTCCAAATATTTTATGGAAATTTCACAAAATTTTATAAAGTTTCATAATATGTTACAGCAAAATTTCATAAATTTTTAATAATTTTGTTGCTAAAAATGGCCTCGTAATTTTATTAAATTTTAAAAGAATTTATAAAATATTAAAATACAGAAATTATTTTTTGTAATACACGGTTAAAGCCCAGTTGTATAATCTCAGCTTAAAGTTTACTTTGGTTTAGGCGAAAATTGTTGCCCCATTGTATTCTTAGAAATTAACTTTAAGCGGAGATTGTACAAATGGCCCTTAACGACAAAACAGCTGATTGTTTACTTGTCAAAGTTGTCATAGTATCGTGTGTTACTTAAGGTTTTTTCTGTCGAAACAGTACCTTTAATTAATCATTTTTCTATCTAAGCATGATTGTTCAAATCAAGAACCTCAAATTACACCTTATTTATAATCAATTTTTAACAGTAGCATAAATATCCAAAATCAATTCTACTTTTAGGAAGTCACCTCTACCAAAACAAATATTTTATTCAGTTGAGTTTTGTAATAATTTTAGAGATAAAATTATAAGATAACGTAATCTATGAAAATAAAATAATTAATAATTATTTTTTCAGTTGAGTGTATTTTTCCTCAATTAAGTTTCTAATTTTAAACTTAAAGTCCTTAACCTTCTAGGTGGAGGTAGGGTTGAAAAACAACGGTCTTAGGTTACATAAAAAGCCGACGTTTCGCCCACAACTGCGAGGGCTTTATCGAGGCTAAAGATGGTTTTTCAATTTACTTTTTAGATTCGATAAAGCCCTCGCAGTTGTGGGCGAAACGTCGACCTTTATGTAACCTAAGACCGTTATTTTCAACCTACCTCCACCTAGAAGGTTAAGGATTTTAACTTTATAATTATTTTTTGTTTCTTAGAAGAACTCCTTTAGGTGGAGGAGGTGCGAAAATAAAACAACGTCCGAAGGTAAATTTTGCCGACGTTTCGCCCACAAGCGTGGGCTTCCTCAAGGCTTAAATTTATTAGGTCGTGTGGGTCAAGAATTTATAACGATTTAAACGGAAAACACATAATTAAATGCGTGGTCAACAATTTAAAATTTTAAACAAATTAACAAAAAGAATTTAATAAATAAAATTACACACACTGACAACAACTAATGCATAAACAAGATTAAATGACATTGAAAATATTTTCCACACCAAAAAACCACGAAATTTTTAGACTTCAGATTCCTGCTCTATATCTCCTAATCCATGAATGTTCGTCAAAAGATACTCTATAACGTTTTTAAAAACACTAAATAAGCCCAACCAAATCTTTGTAGATCAATTGGTTATCAAAAAAACCTATATATGGTAAAATCCATTTACCAGAAATAAATCCATAACCTTTTCTATCTTTTGTTTTATGGTTTGGTAATAAAAAGAAGGGATGATATCATTTAAAAAAACTGTAAAACGTAGTTTAATATAAACATAAGTAATCTAAAACAGTAACTTAATCATTCAATCAGTCAGTCAAATTAGACACATAGTCAAATTCGTCACCTTGTTTTGATGGCCGTAGACCGTCACTTTTGTTGCTCTATTCAATAGCTAGGTCTTCCACTATTGGTGAGTCGCCATCTTCATCCTATAGGAAGGTGTATTCCAGTATTGGTGAATTGTCGGTTGTCTTGAGGCTCGTCATCGTCGCCCTCTTCAATGATTGTAAGGGCGGCGTTCTGCCACGTTCCAGAGCATTCACAAGAAGATTCTTAGATTCTCTGCGGAGGCAGGAGCTTACCGACTGGTAATGGGATGAGTCCAGTCGAGATCTAACTTCAGTCGCAGGGCTCTTTCTTGACCTCCAACCACTTTTGCACCTGGTAGTACGTGTGATAGTAGTGATGCGACGTAGCCTCTGTGGTTGGGGACAATCGCTTTGGCGTTGGCTGTTAACTTCACAAAAATACCGAAGCATAAATCGTTGACAGCGTCTTTCGTTTCGTCTCCTCCATACAGAAGAACTAGGCACTTGTCACGGCTGCTGCAACTTGTTGGTTTGTGGCATCTGTCTGGAGAAAACTTTGTTTGGTCCACTACGGCTTGATTTTGTCTGAAGTAGCCCCACATTTTCATATCCTGCCAGAAGAGGGCAGAGGTGGTACCGTACCCAGTAAATGCAATTATGAAAGGTTTAAATCCAGAGCTCTACTTCCCCTTGGTTGAATGAACTTGGTTGGACGCAACCCGCCTTCGCTTCTGTCACTCTTCTGAAAGTATACCTTTGTTTTAGTGGATCCCTCGAGAGCAAAGCAGAACAGATGATGCTCAATGAAACAAACCTTAATTTTGTCATTCAAGATCATCTTCTCTTGGGACTGTGATGTTAGTCGATGCGCCGAACACAATTACCGCTGATGCTGTAGAATATCGTCGTGATCTCTCTACAAATTTAATGTTATTTTCGGCGCCATCTTCAGGATACCATCCTATATAGAAAGGTATTCCAGTATTGGTGAATTGTCATGGTTGTCTTGAGGCTCGTCATCGTCGTCCTCTTCAATGATGATAAAGGCGGCGTTCTGCCACGTTCGCATTCGCAAGAGAGGATTTGTAGGATCTCTGCGGGGGCAGGAGCTGCCGACTGGTAATGGGGATAGTCCAGCCGAGATCAATCTCCAACCCCAGTCGGGGGGCTCTTTCTTCACCTCCAACCACTTTTGCAACTGATAGTATGTGTGATAGTGATGATGCGACGTAGCCTCTGTGGTTGGGGACAAACGCTTTGGGGTTGGCTGCTACCTTCACAAAAGTACGGAAGCATAAATCATTGACAGCGTCTTTCGTTTCGTTTCCTCCATACAGAGCAATAGGCACTTGTCACCGACTGCTGCGACTTGTTTATCTGTGGCATTCTGTCTGGAGGAAAACTCTTGCTCGGTCCACTAGGGCTTGATTTTGTCTAAAGTGGCCCCACATTTTCATATCCTGCCAGAAGAGGGCAGATGTGGTAAAATGCGATTATGAAAGGTTTAAAACCAGGGCTCCACTTCCCCTTGGTTGAATGAGCTGGTGAGAATTGGACGCAACCCGCCTTCGCTTCTGTCACTCTTCTGAAAGTATACCTTTGTTTTAGTGGATCCCCTCGAGAGCAAAAGCAGAACAGATGATGCTCAATGAAACAAACCTTTATTTTGTCATTCAAGATCATCTTCTCTTGGGGGACTGTGATGTTGATTGATGCGCCGAACACAATTTCCGCTGATGCTGCAGAATATCGTTGTGATCTCTCTACAAATTTATGCTATTTTCGGCGTCATCCTCAGGATACCCGTCGAAGAGTACACACAAAATGGTTAAATATGTAGCTTACGTAGCTTCATATGATAGCCCGTACCGGATTATTTCAATGCCACACGACTCTATGGAGAAGGTATCACCCATCGACGACAGAAAATAGTTTTGTCTACACACTGACGTTTTCTGTGGCTTGACTGTTTGTTCCTTTACGTATCTTTTGGTCGGGAAATGGGGCTATTGGATATAGAGAGAGCGCCATGCGGTAATTGCGTCACTACATTTGACCGGGAAAATCTCACAATCGGTCGGTGTCAAGATGTGGTTTGCACGTTGCGAAAAAAAGAAAATTGACTACCTTGCATTCCACAGATATAAATAGATGTAGAAAGCATATACTGGGTGAATCGAAGTTAAAATATATAGTTTCCACAACAAAATACGTACATTTATTCAATTATAGATTTTCCAACCAAAATTGGGCCTTCTTAATGGGAGTTGAAAACGGGGATGTTGGAGTGAAAAAAACACCTTGTCCCTTCGTCGGTCGAAACGTCGACAACGTTAATAAGGGACAAGGTGTTTTCACTTCCGTCCTAAGGTCCATTTTGAGTTAGACTAGGCATCTATAATTAAACAATTGAAGAGTATAACAACATTTAAAGGTACATTTTATTCATTTTAATGTGTAATAGGGAGAGATTAATAAAAGAGAAAACAAAAGCTATAACCCTAACATCATGATACACATGCGCTGAAAGATGGTTACTGGAACTTTTTTCTTTCCTATAAAAACTAATATTCCCAAAAGTTTTGCAATAGTTCAAGTTCACCCCTTTCAGTCCTTCTTCTCGGGCAGTGTGGCAATTTGTGCGGAGATCACCTATAGTGCCACTGCTCATGGATACGTATTTATCTATCTATAAGAACGGTGGATGATTATTCAGGCTTTCAGTTTTTCACGTCAGAAGTCGCATATCGACATACTGTTGTTCACTTGTAGAGGTAATATCCCAATACCCTGCTATGCCCGTCCAACGAGAAAGTACCCTTGTAGAATACCTCTGTCATACGTTAGGCCATCCTGGCCCTTCAGTCAACACATCAATACCTGTTCAATTGTCAAATAAGTCCTCAGACCTATTTTGAACGCATTAGCTGTTGACTAATAATGTTAATACCTACTCACTTCATGCAACATGCATCTTAGGTGCATTTCGGAAAAAAATGCGATTTTACCTTATATGATTTAATTTAAGATTTTGGAGAACTGCAAGGTTTACAGGCCCTGCTTTGCGCTTAATTTAAAGCTAATTAAATTGTCTACAACCTCTACTTGTAGGATTAATCGTTTCGATGCAATTTCGGTCAAAGAAGGTCTAAAACTAACAATTAATCTACAGAGCTTCGATGGGCCTTAATTTGTTATAAATTTAATGCTCTTAAAAAATATATAGAATAATTGTCGGCAAAAATGCATGGATTAGGAGATATAAAGCTGAATCTAAAACAAGTCCAAATATTTCGCCGTTTTTGGTGGGTAAAACTTTTCCACAACTTTTTAGAATTGCCAACTTGGGTATACATATTCCTAAGAATCCAAAGAACATACTAAAAATCAGAGATACATCATGTTTTGCGATATTATCAATGTCTGTGTCCATTGATAAATGATAAACTCAAGAGCCTCAGAAGAAAAATCACCAAGAGATTCCACAGAAAATGAAACAAAAACGCAGGGATTTAAAATGTAACTTTTTATCGTCGTGGTTAATTCAGTTACTTCACCGGAAAATAAATTTAGATCGCTATAAGAAACTGACGTATAAGAACAGGTTGCGTCCCAAGCAAGAGATCTTCCTCTTTTCCATCAGGTCTTTTCCATCGTCTCTACATAGTCCAACAGCCGAAGAAAAAGCTCTTTTGATGAGATCATTAAGTAAGAAATGACGCGTTCACCAACCTGTTTCTTTTCTACAAGTCAGCCCATGATTTCCATATTCGTCTCCACTAACTCCACATATGCATACATATGAATTAGAAACTTTAACGTTGAGTCAAAATGTCTTGAAACATCAACTTATGGCTCTTGAGTATAACTGACTAATACACCCATCAAAGCAGCTAATTTGATCCTTATTACAGGTAAATGATTATATTGACATAACAAGGTTCATAATGCTTGTAACGAAGACAGAGATAAGCTAGGAGCGCTAAATATTGTGTCATTCTAATCCAAAAAGCTCCATTTCGACAGAGTACATTTGCTACAGTCCAATGATGAAGTTCCATATTTACATTGACAATTATTTCTAAATTATTTAAAGCTTTTGTTACATTTTCTTAAGATTGCACAATGCTTCCAAACTGGAGTTATCCGTACTACATAACGCGTGAAGTCTAGTAAAGAAAGTCTTTCATTTCCTTCGGTAACAATTTGATGCAGTTTCCAGGCATTTTACACGGCCCATTGAGCATGTCGGTGAACAGAATCCACCACCATTTTTGCCTCTAATTGCTATGCGATAATTATTCACCGCTTGATTATTTAGATCTACACCTCCCCATACCCAAGTTATAATTTTATAGAGTAGAGGTTGTTTTATGTCGACATAACCATGTTTTTGTTCTAGACCATTTTTTAACCAAATGTTATCATGTTATCAAAATTGGTTGTCATCGTACACACACTATTATCGTTCCACTTTACTGCTAGCATTCCATTTTCATCATCAAAACAATGTTCATATGCTCCACGTTTTTTTTCCAAAACATGGAAGAAGACATTATTTCAGACGATTTTCACGCACAGTCACATAAGTTTGCGCAAAGTGAAACGGTTGTCAAAAATATTTGGTGATCTTCCGTAATAGCTACGTGCTGCAGTAACGATAAGACAACTTTAAATTCGAGGGAGAAGATACCAATTTTTGTAACCAATCCTCATAGGTTTTCTACAGATAAACTGTTTCGTCGAATGTTTGGCAAAATATTTAATCATCACTTCATCTATAGACAATTTTGGTTGGATTTCCTTGTTATATGAATGTTGAAAATTTGTTTTAATCAATTTAAAGTTGTTTTCATGTGATCGGTGGGAAAACGTTGTTGGTTGGTAGTTTACAGTTATTACAATTTTTTTCTTTAAAAAAATTACATGTTTTCATGTGATCGGGGTTAAACGGTATTGATCGAGTTGGTAGGTTACAGTTAATACAATTTCTTTCTTAAGAAAAGATACATTCATATAACAACGAAAGGTACCGGACCCCCTTTGCTTAAATCCAACCCAATTTTTTATTAAAAACACCCCATTGAGGAAATTTTGTGTTCATAAGACTCATCAAAGTTCACAGTAGAAGTACATCTTGGCAGACTTATCAATGTTACTATTATTCGCCAAATGCAGATTTCGTACCCGATTCTCCTCATACTTTTTTTAAACAATATCTACATGAACATTTTCATCCAAATTCCAAACGTCCGTTCTTGTGGTAATTTGTAGCAACCAGACAATTTCACTTAGAGTTACAGTGAAATCAAGCCTATTATTCTGATATGCATATAAAGTAGTTTGTTCGGCAATAAGTTAAAATACTTCATCATTTATTAGTTGTTCAACAATTTGAAGTGGGTTAAAATTCTTCAGATCTTCCTTTAGAAATCGCAGCACAATTTTTGGACATTATTTTCAAAGTTACTATATTTAGGTTTCATTTTCTTCCAAACCAAAAAGTATTTTTTAATCTTCGGTCAAACAGTTGATTTTTAGTCAAAAATTCGTCATCGCTACTATCTCAATCACCATCTAAATTATTGGCACTGTCAAAATTAATTTCCACTGTTACAGGAATATCACGGAGAAAGTCATCTAAATCTAACTGATTTTCATCATATTCCTCTTCGTCGGTGACTAAATCTGATCGGGCTAAATAACCAAAAAATTTACATCTTCGTTACATGTCTCTACAGCATCAATTTCATCCGTCAAAAATATGTAACGTTTACGGTCATAAAAAGGTGACACCAGGATTTTTGGTTCATTTGAATCCATTATCTGCAATATAATGATATATACCAAAATGTCCATTGTGCCATATTGGTACATCAGAAACTGAACAAGTCTATACATGTGGCAGTAAAGGTTCATTGCAAATCGTGCATACCGACCCACATAGAAAACATTTGGTCAAAACCACTGTTATTATGAGAATAAATATAATTCACATGTTTATGTTTATTTACGAAAATGTAAACCTAAACCGTATTAAGATAATTAAGAAAACTGTTGAATATAGTGTATTTAACACGTACGTTAACATATCAGTAGAGAAATTCGTCGAAAGAAAGCACTACTAGGGGTAAACTAATACGTGTACCTCATGTGGTACAGCGAGAGTTAACAGCTCACCATCCATCATGTAACAACTGACAAAAATCTCGCATTTGTAAGGTTCAACTTCGGTATTTGATTCATAACTGTTTTTTAACAACTCGTCTCGTTCCACTAAATTAAAAGCGTTTTGTACTTAATTTTGAAGATAACTTTTTCCTTATTCTTATTCAGAATTAGGAATGGCCACTGTTGCTTCACAACCACCTTTAATCAAAAAGCCGACTTCTTTAGGACGAAGGTAATCATCAGTTTCCGTTACGACAGCTTTACAACACAGCTTCGCAGGCAAACGACGTAGTGCTCACCGCAATACAACGTATGTCTCTATCCTTTTTAATTGATGCGCATAAATTCGCTTCATAAAGAAGGTTAGTAATATTTGGGTTGACGTTTTTTCCTTTCTAAATTTTGATTAATAAATTTCGTTATCGCTCCGTTCTGCGCCTGGCGTATAGGCAACTTAACTTTACTTTTAGTTTTTAGATAATGGAATGAAAATTGAATCGTATATTAGTTTCGTTAAATTTCCGGTTACTACAGTTTGGTATTAGGTTTTCAGTGAGTATACGTGTGTTTTTTTACGTCAAAAGGTAATTATTTTGTTTGGTCTGTGTGCACTGCCGAATGCTGTAAGTTTGAAACAAATTTCCTTATTAAACGCAAGCACAATTTTGTTAATCTGAAACAAATCTCCTAAAGACAAAACTAGCCTATGAAAAATTTACGTCCCTTAACCCTTAAATGCATGATTTTTATTTCGATCTAATTTTATCAAAAATGGTACTACTTGACTAGTAGAATATGAGAAAATTAATGAAAAAATTCAAAATTAAACAAAAACTATATCTATTGTAAAATAACTATATGTTGCCAAATGGCTACAAGATGCATTTATTATGTTATTCTGCGTATATAATTATTTCACATGATAATTCTTGAAACAGTTATTATTTGAATTTAAACAGAGTCCAACTCCACATTTTTCACATTTGGTCCTGGTGAATCCTTTGCAATCAGGGTATTAGAATCTCATTTTAGTAGGTACAGGAATGGGCCAATGTCCTAGATGATCTTGGCGAATATCTTGTGGTGGCGCATGTTGAGCTGGTCCTTTCTTCTTCTTTGCTTGAATTTCTCGCTCGACATTTGAAGTAGAAGGTCTCTCTCGTTTTGGTATTCCTATCGATGTGGTATTTATTTTTATCAAACAATGAGCCACTTCCGCTCTGAATCTAGCCTGGTCCAAAATCTTCTTCACATTAGTTCCATTTTTTCATGAACTCGTTTATAAATCAACCAAGCGTTCACCACTGCTAGATCTATCAAGTGGTAAAAAGTCTTACATACCACTTCCTACTTTTCATCTTGATTTTGTAGCGACCCATCAAACTGTCTAACAGATCTACGCCTCCCATGTGTCGGTTATATTGCTGAACTACATGTGGACAATTGACGTCAATGGTTTCTTTTTGTTTTCGATCGAATCTTTTCACCAATGCTTGGGGATGGGTTCCGCAAATGATGAAAGAAGAGTCACATATTTGTTATCTTTCCATACAAGTGAAGATATATCAATCCCGTCGACTGTTGCTACAAACTCTTTACTTATGCCACGTTGTTCATTCTTCAAAAGTGCTTCTGTAGGAAGCTTACAATTCGGCAACCTATTCCTTCGGATTGTACCCAAAGTGTGTATCCCTTGTTTAGCTAGATGAACCATCAGTGGCACTGAAGTGTAATAGTTATCATGATAAACTCTATAGTTTTGATTTCTTGGTATAATACGTGACAATCTAAGAACAATGTTTGGAGTAGCACCAAGATCTGGCTCTTCTGCAGGACAAGTTTGATCATTCTCCTGTCCACTATAGATTTCAAAGTTATATGCAAAACCGGAAATACCCGAAAGAACAAACAATTTGAACCCCCATTTATGTGGTTTCATCGGCATATACTGTTTCATGTAATGCCTGATTTTAGTTGAGCACATTTGCTCATCAATAGATAAATGTTGCTCCAACGACACCGAATTGAATTTCTTCTTGAGATGATCCACAAATGGTCTAAGTTTGAATATTCTATCATGTCCAGCTTCGTTTCGTGGTATAAACTTAGTATTATCATTCAAGTGAAGAAATTGTCGCAGTTTTCAAATCTATTTAATGGCATAGCATTTTTTATTAGCGGGAATTCAAGTTCGTCAGTCCAATACGATCTAGTATTTGGCATATGTACCAGTGACATGTATAGATGAATTCCAATATATTGTCTCATATCTGTTATACTGAAATTCAGCGGCTTATCTGGTTGACTTTGTATACAATAAAGATTCGTTTGAACGACCATCGTATTTATCAATGAATCGGAAAAAAAGTATTTGAAATACTGGTATGGAGTATCTAAAGATAGGAGTTCTTCATTTATTTCTGAATTACCCAGGAAAGGCATCTGGCCTTCATTCAATTGCAGATGTTTCTTTTTCAAACTATGTTTTGAATTTTTGCTTGTTTTTGGATCCTTCATTTTTGTGCTGTATATTTTCTATATTAGGTTCAGATAATTTGCACACGGTTTCGGAATGTATTTCTTCATTTGATGCCTCCAAGGCTGCATCATTATTCATCACTTCTGTATCTTCGTCAGGTTGGTATGTAGGGTCTTCCAAACTGTCATCGTCAAATAAATCGTCATCTTCGCTCTCCAGACCAGTAAAATTTTCCCAGAAAGTTTCTAATTCTTTTTCGGTCATGGGTCTTCTATCATCTTTATCCATTCTTGAAATTGAAGAAAAACTATATTTGATATCGATAGTAAAAATATTGAAAGATATTGTAAAATTATGTATAAGAATAAGAACACTATCCTGAATGCACACTGTAGCCAAATGACTACAAGGAAAACTTGACGAAATTTTGTGTTACTCATAACATTACCTGTAATATTATAACGGATAATCGTAATCCTTACCTGGATTTGTGTGGGTAGTAATTTTACTTTCAAAATATTCAACAAATAAAGGATGTATATGGGATGGAACACTCACGATCCACACTGCACGAAAATGTTGAAAAAGTAAGGTTCAAAATCACAGATGTTTGCATTTCGCACAGCGGTTAGAAATACAAGCAGTTGGTATGTTGCCGCATGGCTACATTAAGTTATTGCTTTATATTTCTATCACGTATAAATTTGAGGTGGAAATATTAGTGTGTTGCCAAATGGCAACGCGATGCATTAAAGTTAAACTTTGTTGGGAATATTATTTGGATGTATCTTCCTATAAAGGAAGTTGTTCCTTCACCGTTCTTTGATCGTTAACAACTTGAAAACTATCATAATTATAATTGCATGGATGTTCAGAACCGATCGTTAACAACCAGAATTAATTGTTATTTAGCGCCGTTTGTGATAATTTTGTGCAAGGATCCTCCGACAAATTATTTTTCACGTTTGTTTTGCGCCAGTATTTCAATACTAGAGTCAAATGTTAAATCGGTAAGGTAGATATAATTAGGGCGTAGTCGTGGTTTATTTTAGTATTGAATTCAAGCTCACGAGACGTGGATTACGCATTCGGCATTGCCGATTATATTTTCTTCTTTTGTGCGTGTATACCTGTCACACAAGTAGGAAGCTCTATAAATTAAAAAGTTTTTTTCTGTTGTGAATTTGATCTTTTTGTATTTTAAGTTCCTAATGCTTGAGGATTAACTGCTGCTTTTTAGAAATTGTCCACGACCCTCACGGACATTAGCTATCGGGTAAGTGCTCGGAAATGACAATAAATTTTTCAAAATCTAGTCGTCTGCGATAGAAAACTGTAAGAAGATGTTGAGGTTATATACCAACTAAACCATTTGATGATCCTTTTGAAAAAGAGTTGATTGCAGTTATAACTATAGCAATAAAATATTCCGATTGAGAATCCGCGGGTGACAAGAATTCTCAGATTCTCAATGGAAATGAGTGCCTTTTCTTTAACTTGATTAGAATTGTTTTATCTATTGGTGATAGTTCATCAAAACCTAATAAAACTTTAACTTATGGATCCGCCTGAAACCTTTAATTCCACTTGAATTAAGATTGGAAGGAGATAATAAAACTCCAAAATGTGAAGATTCAGTTGAAGCTCCGATGTCTAGGATTTTAATTTTTAGAAGAAATCCTCGAAGCACAGAATGTGAAAAAGAACAGATCCGCCCAAGATTGGAGATCATTATAGGCTAATATAACATTGATCAGAGTGGATAATTTCTGAACAGCCATTACCCGAGCGCCTCGAGGTATCCTCTTCAAAATCCAAATCTCAGCTTTTATTGACAGGCTTGAGAGAATAGTTCCACCAACTCCGATAACCTATGAAGGTTAGCCTTTCTACAATGTAATTTTAACCCGCGAACTCCTGTGAAAAGCTTTTTAGAATTTAAAGGACAGAATGAGCATCTGATCTAAGGCACATCATGACTTGAGGATTGACGGTGAGAAAGATAATTATTAAAACAAGCAGATCCATTCTTCGGAAGATTGGTGTAGGCATTCATCTAAAGTATTGATTTTCAGCCCAAGACAAGTGGTACCAATTTAAACATGAGAGACAATGGACCAAATCTTCAATATTTTCGTAAAGTCGTTGCATAAAAAGAGACAGGCACGATCGTCAGATTCCATAAACAGTTTGAAGGGTAGTTAGATTAGGCGGACATTCCACATACAGGGTGTTAAAAGTGTGGAAACGCTCAATTTTGACAGAATTTTCATAAAAAAATGCAAAACCAAAACATACGTGTCAAATATTTTTGAAGCGCTATCGATTGACACCACCCGCAATCCCCTCCACTTCGTGGGCGGGGGTGGGGTAACTTTCAAATATCAAATAAGGAACCCACATTTTTATTGCAGATTCAGATTCTACGCCTCAAAATACGAAAGTTTTGTCTGAACCATTTTTCCGGATTTGTGATAATACTCCCTGTAATCGTAAAAATTACGTTACCTCTAAATTCTGCTCAAACCGGTCAATATCTCAAAAAATTCTGAAAGTTGGTGAGAGGCAAGGGGACTCACTTTAATCAAGCACCCTGATGATGAGAGGTAAGGGGCTCACTTTAATCAAGCATTCCGATGTTGGCCACCATCATTGCGAGAGTGGGGGTGTGTCGTCATGTTTGGTGTCTTTATTTGTATTTGTACCTGGAATCTGCATTAAAAAATGTGGGTTCCTATTTGAGATTTCAAAGTTACCCCCACCCCCGCCGCCGGGGTCAGGGGTGGAGAGATGCGGGTGGTGTCAATCGATAGCGCTTCAAAAAATATTTGACACGTGTGTTTTGGTTTTTGCATTTTTTCATGAAAATTCTGTCCAAATTGAGCGTTTCCACACTTTTGGACACCATGTATATTCAAATTTTGAGACAAAAAGCCGACCCGCAATTTGTTAGCAAAAATTAAGATTTCGAAGGCAACCATTGAATTCCCTGAATACGGTTTAGTCCAAAATCTGTAAAATCCATCAACTTTTGTAAGAATATTTTAATCACAGTACCTACACGTTTTGCCGCTGTCTAAGTGACAATAAATAATTAATCTATTATTTATAAGCAATATGTCCAATGGTACAATAAATTGAAAGCATTACTTGTACCATTACTCCGTATTCTTTATACCATTACATCATTATCATGTAGATCACAATCGCTAATTTGTCTCATTATTACTAATTTCAACTAAAGTTTTCGGCTTGCTTTCAATTAGACGGCATTTTGTTTAAGTAGTTTGTGTTAAAAATTATTTAAATCGCTTTTAATTTGTATGTAATACGGTTTAATTCCTTCAGTATTTTAATCGTACAATCTTTAATCGTTGCAACGTCCTTCTACAACTCAGTAATTAAATAAACTAGTTTACGTTTAAAAACTTTTAAAGGTGTATAATGACACAAGGCGCAATTAATTAAATAAATTGAAATGGCTACAATCGGATTTGTCTGTAACTGATAGAATCTAATCGATATATATATATATATATATATATATATATATATATATATATATATATATATATTTGAATCTGGAAGTCGTCTTACGCGCGAAATAAAAAATTAATACACTTAATGTTGAAATCATTTTTACTCCTGAATGAATAAACTCGGGCCGTTTCAACATTTTAATTAAGTTTTGCGTAGGATTTAATATGCTGGTCTGCTTGTTAAATTAAATTGTTAAATATATCGGAAGAACGTTAATGCCTTTTTGTAGGTTGTCTGAAGAAGTTGTGTGGTTAAATTAACTTTGTAGATATTTACAGTTCTTGTTGCCTTAGGTTATATAAAAAACCAACAAACAATCTCACGAAATTTATAATCCAAAATGATTATACTTACAAACCTGCCCCACAATTCCCAATATGGTAAGCCAATTTCAAAGCCAATAGCAACCCAATTACGTTACTTTAAAAACTGTTGCAAATTAAACTTCGATCGATTTTTCGAATTGTGTACTCGCAAAAAAATAAGACTACAATAACGCACTAACAATTTCTTATTAAATTATTATTTATTTCTTTTCACCACCTACTAAAAAAGCGTGCAGCAGTAAGTAATATAGGTACAAATTATTTACTGTCAAAGTAAAAAGTATAGAGCCCTAACTTTGAAAGCTGAGCTAATAGGACTAAAACTGAAGAAACGAATGTTGTAAAATTTATATACATATATCATTGTGATTTTAGACTTTGTAAGTGATGTAAATAAAACTCTCACACTTTGTCGAAAAAATTGAATGGTTATAAATCCATCATCGTAAAATCTGCACTTCTCACCACCCGCGCCCGCGACTGGACCGCTATCTTTTAACACGATTTTAATTATTAAGTACGTAATTATTATTATTTTTCTAAACGATTATATATAAGGTTGGTTTTTTAACATACTATATTACACTGAAACATCATTTTTCCGAAATGATAAAATATCATAAATCTTTAATAGCTCAGTACCCCAGTCAATAAAACAACTAATAAATATTTTTTTACAAAAATAACAGTAATGTATCGCCTGTGCCATGTAATTGTAAATAGTATAAACTACTTTATAGTTATGTTTTATACCGAAAATGAATTGTCATTATACGGTTTTATTAACATTTAATTGCAAAACGTGCTTTTTATTCTTTTTTAGTTGAGTAAAAAGTAATGAACCAACTTTAAAGGTGTAAAAAGAAAAATTGTAGGGGATAAAAATACGGAATAAAATGAGCGCTAACTTGTCTCGATTGGATAATAATTTTCCAAGAAAAATAGGAAAAAGTGGAATATTTACGTTTTTTCTTTAAAAATTCGTAGATCGATATTTAATGTGTTAAAAACCTGAAATTGTGGGGTAATTAGGTTATGCATAGTTGTGATTTAAATGTTTTAATGCAATATCTTCAATCAAAGCTAAATGCTCGTATGATGGTCCGATTGTCAGAAATAAAAAAAAGTTTTGAACGTAAAATGGAAAGGAACAAAACGTTATTCTGATTTACGCTACACCTCAAAAGTGACGGATCTACGAATTTTTAAAGAAAACGTAGATATTTCACTTATTTCGATTTTACGAAAAATTATTATCCGATCGAGACAAGTTAGCGCTCATTTTATTCGTATTTTTATCCTCTACAACTTTTCTCTTGACACCATTAACGTTGCTTCATTACTTTTTACTCAACTGAAAAAAGAATAAAAAAAAGACGTTTTTTTTGCATTTAAATATTAATAAACAATATAATGACAATTCATTTTCGGTATAAAATACGACTATAAGCTACTTTATACTATTTACAATTACATGGCCTAGACGGTATCGTATTGACAAAATTGTATCTCTATTTACTGTACTACAGGCAAGTAAGACGAAAACAAAGCCGTGCTGCCCATAAAATACGGTTGAGCTGGAGACTATGTTAATCCACCTTGGGCATTCAAAGTAAATGCGGTGTGGATTTTCCAAATGTATTAGGTTTGCTTAATTTTTGGGAACCAGAAAACCGAAAAATTTTTGCGCTTTTTCAGTTTTTATATATAATTCAAAAACCGTGCATCCTTCCAAAAAAGCGAGTATAAAATTTCGCTTGTAATAATTCCTTAAACGTAAAATTCGGTTTAGTGGTTTAGCCACAATCAATCGTCAAAAGATGGAAACTTTTTTCAACTTGGCGGAAGAGGGGTTTGTAATTACAACGAAATAATATGTTAATAGAAATAAATGTTAAAAAGTTACTTTACAACAGAGCGTTAAAGTATGTGTCATTTTACTAATAATTAGCTATACCTTCTAAACTATCCTGTACAATACATTGACATTTTTTTTAATTTTTGATAAAGATCTTTTCGAACTTTGAACAAAAAAATATAGTGTGTTCCATTTAAAAAAATATAACCGCGACTTTTTGGAACACCCTGTATAATCAAAAATATTTTTAAAATGTACACTCAGTAAATGTACTAAATGTGACAAATTTTGAAAATCATACGTTTTTTCCCAACGATGTTATCCTACGATGTCAGAAGTTTGCGCCACCCTGTATAATTATTTATTTTATTATTATAATGCAATATCTTATAATATTGTATCAATCCTATAAGTTTACTACAGTAGGCGTTTAATCTCACCTGTTTTTATCGCTGGTGTTGTTTGAATGGGAAAATTGAGAATTCAAGTTCACGTGATTTTACCATAGTTGCGTAGGTGTGGCGGATATTAATGGCTGGTTGCACAAACACGACTTAAACTTAAGCAATGCTTAAGAACTTAGAGTGTTTGACGCCGTTAATGAAGATGATGATACATGTACATTAAAGGAAAAGCCACTGAAACCTTTAATTGACGCTAACAATTGAAAAGTGTAGAAAATTTAGCTAGACAAAGAAAGTTAACATTTTAAATGCATACGATACAAAGTAGAAGAGAAGCTGCTAATTCTAGAGGTGATACAATGGGTGGGAGTGTTTTATGGGACTCGCCACTGAATCAGATCTACTAGCAGCTGAAGGCAGGTATCACTCATCTTCCTCAGACCAGGTTCACCATCAACTGCAACAGTCCTTCGTGTCCATTCTGAAAAGTTGAAAGGACCGGGTGTGTCGAGTTTATATGTAAATACATAGAGGTCAATGAGGAATTCTGTCAATTTTTCATTGGACGATATTCCCAAAACATAAAGCGCTGTTTTCAGAAATAATCACATACTAGCAAAGTTGAGTGAGACATATAAAGATGATATCATTGTGGTACGTAGAAGCAATTTCAAAGTACAGACAGAGCATCCTGATTAATATTTGGTATCAGTCCAGGAGATCCAACATAAATGACGAACGTATGCGGGTAAGACAAACAGATCGAAAGTGTATTCATTGGATAACTATTCCTCTCTTGATCAGAGGCGGCTTGTCCATATGGTCATTTGGTCAATGACCTCCCAAAAATTTT
Organism: Abscondita cerata; assembly: GCA_030710515.1. Lineage (NCBI taxonomy): Eukaryota > Metazoa > Arthropoda > Insecta > Coleoptera > Lampyridae > Abscondita > Abscondita cerata. Next base: position 21,129 of record JALBCR010000981.1, read on the forward strand.
GACAATATATAAAAAATATTCATTATTACGTGTTTATTAAAATAGGTAATTAAGTCGCAAGTACAATAACTTAAAATTTATCGGCCGTCGTTCATAATTCATCCTCTTCAACCTTGGGCTGGCAGTGCGAATTGTCCCCATTGAATTAGATCTACCCGGAAAAACTCGAAAAACGTGCAGCGCCCGAATAAACGCGAACGTCCGAAACAATAATCAACTTTGGGTCATGAGCCGGATCCAGCAGTTTACGTTGACTTCGTATAGGGTGTACAACTACGCTTGATTTTTGATTCGATTTTCGCGTGTTTTAAATCAATTTAAGAATTTATATTGATATGTTTTACTGTTGTTGTGTTGTTTTGGTAAAATACTATTTTTGATTCGCGTGTGCATGCGCTATAATAGAAAATGTCGGTAGTGCAGAAAATTAAACAACTAAAAGTGCTAACAAACTTAATTTTACAAAATTAGTTGAGTTCAAGGCAAATGGTCGTCGTTTGCCAGAACTAAGTTTACGACAAACTAGCAAAGACAAAAATAAAGATGTGCATCGAAACTTTCGCAAGGTAATGTACGATTTAGCTAACTGGATATGTGGTTGTGAAGTATCAAATGTATTTTACTGTTTTGTTTGTTTATTATTTCTAAAGACTCGTCAGACTCGCTATAGTGCAATATCTAATTTGCAACCGTAGGAAATGTTGACATTCGTACACAGCTAGACAATGCTTACAGAAAATCCCTTAGAGATTTTTAATGAGAATGTTTCGAAAAATCGCTATATTTTGAACAGAATTGTAGATTGTATAAAATTTTGCGGTGCATTTGAGTTATTTATATTTTTAAGTATGTCTATTTTTAAATTAATTTTTGACCTCCCAGTATGATTGACCACGAGCCGCCACTGCTCTTGATCTGTTTTTAAATAGTGTGTAAGAGTTGAAACTTTATTATACAGTATGGATCGAAACATTTGGTGGTCGTACTTACGGCTATAGATTTCTGTACTTCATAAAGCGAGGAGAGGTAATTTGAAGTTCCTACTGTACAGAACATTGAATATGATAACCAAACACTTGTGCACACAATTCATTTTCGACAACGCCGATACAAACATGGATACGATTGATGCCCACGAAAGGTTTTGACACTATGAGGTATCCAATGTTTTACTCAAAAATGTCCAAAAACTCCTATTAACAAGTGAAGTCTATCCCAAAAACAATCTTCTTGAAAGAATATACTTACACACCTCTTGAGGGTTTCAGGTACAAGATCGGACAAGATTGTTTACCTAGATAGCTTTAAATATTTGCGCCAGTTTCCTGCGTTTCAGTAATTAATACATATATCAAATTGTTTGCAAATCAAAGAGAAAGCACATGCCCAAAGCCTTGATATAAAATAGTATAAATTTAATCAAAACGCGTAAGGATTTCTTACCATAGGCTACCATGTAAGGGTAAATTCTTAACGCACAAAGAATATAAGTAATTTATTAGCAAATGTTAAAAAATACTTTTGGTTCAATTGTACCATGTGATAGATACCCTGAGGATGAAACGAAGAAAACCATAAAGTCAGGTGAACGTATCCGAAGAGCCCGTACTATTTTATCAGCATCAGAGATTTGAAATGAGTTATACCCACCACGCTATTGAAGATGTTTACCGCAGCAGCAAACAAAACGTTTAGAAGAAAAGGAGGAAGTTCCAACAGAACACCGGTCAATATCCCGGAATATGATAGTAGGTATAGATATTATTAGCATCTGTTTTATTCGATGAATTTATGACGGTTTTGATCAACTTTAATTGCCAGATAATCGTTGACAACAGAAGATCGACCACTCCGGGCCTCATCGTGTGCATATGTTATAAGAATCGAGTAGCTTTATTAATCATTCTAACCTACGTTTTCCTATTCCGTCACTCATTGTGTTTTCACCATTAATTTGATTGATAGATAGCCGGCCTCAGTTTAACATTCCTTGCGTTCTAATATCGAATTAGACCACGAATCTCACAGCCGGTGAGATCAGTAGAGCAACCCAAACGGCGCTAGTTAAGACCCAGTGAACAAGGAAGACTGGTGAGCATGCGCGGAACCCGACCGCAGTGTTGTGACGGTGGTATAATAAAACGCACTTAGTTTTCCAATACGTAAAAATACAAATAAAATTTCAACGTTTAAATTACTTTACATACTTGTAAGAGTAAAAATGAACTGTCGATAAGTCGTGTTTGTGTTTTATAAATTTTATATATATTTACAAGTTTTTAAACATTTTTTAAATGTTAAAATTGACGTAATCATCAATTTTTTTATGGTTATATTATTTATTAAATTGACGTCCAACTCATACTTGTGTAAGCCTTGACAAAGCCCTCACAATGAGGGGCGAAACGTCGGCAATCACAAACTTTTGAGTTGTGTCCTTCCTACCTCCACAAAGAAGGCGTCCTAAAGGACCATTTTTATCTAAGAATTTAATTTTTGGAGGAATACTTACATGAACTGTCAATTCACAACGGTTGTTGCCGCAAAAACAGGAAAGCTGAATTTAAAGAAATCCCAAAAGGAGCAAGAGTGATGGCTGCCCAAAACTGTCTTCAATTATTATCAATAATTGGGTGCCTAGCAATAATTATGTTTCTTGGTATAATATGTTGTTGTTTTCTTATACCGACCCTTTAAAACCAAAGAGGTGTAAGAATAAAAATGAACTGTCCATTCATGTTAGTTGTACCACAGGAAAGCTGAATATAAGGGATTCCTGAAAGCAGTCCATGTAAATTCAGAAACTAACGACTATGATGTATTCCGGGTACATATCGCTTTCCTAAAGAAAAATGTGAGAATACTTAAACAAATCCCAAAAGGAGCAAGAGTGATGGCTGCCCGAAAACTGTCTTCAATTATTATCAATAATTGGGTGCCTAGCAATGATAATGTTTTCTGTCATAATTTGTTGTTGTTTTCTTATACCGACCCTTTAAACCCAAAGAGTGTAAGAATAAAAATGAACTGTCAATTCATGTTGGTTGTGCCACAAAGACAGGAAAGCAGAATATAAGGGATTCCTCAAAGCAGTCCATGTAAATTCAAAAACTAACGACTATGACGCAATCCGGGTACATTTATCGCTTTCCTAAAGAAAAATGTGAAAATACTTAAACGAATACCAAAAGGAGCAACAATGATGGCTGCTCAAAAACTGTCTTCAATTATCAATGATTGCTGAGTTCTCTTGTTGTTTATTTGTTGTTGTTTGTTTTTTTTTTTTAAATTTTATTTGAGTTCAGTAAAAGACAAGAAATTTCTGACATCAAAAATTAAGTTAAATATATCTACCTTCAACCCATACTCAGCGCCTTTCAACCATGGAAAAACTAAACGCACTAAGGATCGCCTATTCCAAATAATGGAGATGAAAGTTTCGGATGGGGATGCAAGAGGGACAATCAAATTACTCTCTTATAATAATAAATTGGCTAATCAAGATAAGAGGATTTTTAGTTTATTGTTAGCTCTATCTAGAAGTTTAATAGATCCTTCTAGACCAGATAATGAGCAATGCAGTATTCAAGTCACCGGTCCAAGACAATTAGGCTTTGCTACCAAACAAGGGTGTAAGAATGCATTTAACAGTGCTGTTAACGACAAGATTCCCAGGCTTTATAGCTTTTTATGGCAATGCTATTCTGCTCCAAGGGATCTCTATTTTGGTAGGAAATAATTAAATCTCAAGTAGAGTGCCATCAAGGGGACCCATTAAGACCTTTAACATTCAGTCTATTGCTCCAACCAATTTTGGAAATATTAGAGTGGAAATTGAGTATGTTTTACTTGGATAACGAGACTATCCGTCGAAAATTTGAACAAGTTTTGTGCGACTTTGAAACAATAATTTCTAAATCAAAGAAACTGAGCCTTGAAGTGAATCCTTCGAAATGTGAATTATTATTCTTCTTGGATATTGTGCCATCAGTAATACAGAAGCTTGTATACGCTCTCTCCTAGAATCAAACTGACTTCAAAGGAGAATATAACTTTATTAGGAGCCCCACTAACGAACGAAGATGGTAAGAAAGAATGAATCAGTAGAGATGGAGCTACTTTTAACTAGGTTGACACATTTGAGGTAGCAAATAGAATATTTTTATGGGAAATCGCAAAGTTAATGTACTTATTACACACTTCCCCAACATAGTATTATTAAGGGAAAATTAATACTGGACACATTTATTAGAACAACGATGGAAATAATAACGTTGATCCAGATAAATGGAACTTAGCTTCTCTTCTTATTGCTCACGGTGGAATTGGAATTCGAAAAATTTCAGATTTATATCTACAAGCCATTTTAACTTCTGTGAATAGCACTTTCAGTCTCTCCTGTCTTATAGACCCCCAAATTAAAGATTTGGCTGGAATCAAATTTTACAGTGATGCTTTGGAGTTGTGGAATACCTACAAAGATCAACTTCCTTAATTCCTTCCGGATACTTTTGTATCATAAGACAATTATGTAATATGAATTTGGATTCGAAAACGGATAAAGCTCTAACAAACGGAAAAACACCAAAAAAATAAGCTATTGAAACAGGTGTCCGAGTAAAGTTTTTTGGTGTTTTTCCGTTTGTTAAAATAGACGCTGCAGTTTAGTGCTCCATTCCTTTGAATGATAAAACTCGTTTTAACGCTATAGGTCAGATGGAGTACTCGGTCCAAGAATTGCTCCATCCAAGAATATAGGAACATTATTGAATGATGACACTTACGGAATTTATATTGGTTGATTTATGTGTCCTACAAATGTGTTTGTGGTCAGGAGGTGGATAATAATGGTCTTCATGGGTTATCTGGTAGGAAAGGCGGAGGGAAGTGGTCTCGTCATAATTCTTTTAATGAAATTTTAGGCCATGCATGAAGCGCGGCTAAGATCTCTTCAAGATTAGAACTGACAGGAACTTGCACGGATAATAAAAGGCCTGATGGAGTTACAATTGTCTCCTGATGTCAAGGTGAGTTTAGCTTGGGACGTGACATGTGTATATACAATGGTCGCAGATAAAAACCAGGTCTTGTGGCCAAACAGGTAGCCCCGAAGAAGTTAAATAAGTATATGGAATTCACTCAAACTCATATATTTCTACCGTTCAGTATTGAGTCGATGGGAACATTATGTGAAGCTGCTAGATGGTTTGTTGATGAGTTGGGAAAAAGATTAATTTATGTTAGTTGAGTTTCACGTTCTAAAAAATATTTGTTGCAATTGATAAGTTTGACTTGAAGGAAATGCTGCTTGTATCTTGAGACAAATCCCCCAACTACACGGTGTAACGCCTATGTTAATTTATAATTGTCGCTCTAGCCCATATGTTGAAAATTATGTTAATACGCCTATGGAAATTCGGTGTTCTTGTTCGTGTTTAGTGCGAAACGTCATGCGCAGTTCATTGGTAAATTTTGTAGAATTAATTGTAATTTCGTTCAATCGTTAATAGCTTCAATGTTTGATTATCGAGAATCGTTCATTGACATACATGTCAAAAGTTCATGACCCCTTTCGTAGACGAGAAAATGGAGCCAGGAATTCGTTTGTATCGATAAATTATCATATTGGATAATCTTGTATGAACTGGAAGTCGTAACCCAATTAAGAATTTGAATAGCAGCTGCATCGTTCGCTATTGTTATTGTATTGGAAGAATTCAATTCTGTCCAATTTCTATCGGTGTTGTAAAATGAAGTTATTATTATAGTTATTATCTTTTTATCGCATTTATTGCATATTTATTGCATTCTGTGCATATCTTATAACTTGTTCATCTTTTAAAATTGTTTTGTTTTGTTGGATTATTAGTTTTAGTAAATATTGTTTTAGTGAAATATTGATATTGAACTGTTACTCCAACATGGAATCTCCCTATACATTGAAAAAGTTCAAGTTGTTTTTTGTTGTTTGTTTCGTAATTGAAAATATAGTACCTACGTTGTTATTGTTAATAGCAAAGCCTCAACGGATGAACGGCATATTTTTTTATGAATATAATAGCTAATTTTGTTATTAATGCTAAAATATACATTAGATTTATGTAGTTATTAATGTTAGTGAAATTAATTTATTCATGTTTATTAAAATTATTTAAAGTGAAAGTTCACTTTTTGTTTTTATCGCCTTCCCTGATAGAAGGAGAAAATTAATCATAATTCATTAAACCATAAAGAGGAACTAATTCTTGTTTATTAATTTCTTTACACATTTCAATATATCCAAGTAAAAATTTTTAAAGATTCTTGCATTGCGGTATACATTATTTATGCTTCACCGCTGCTGTATTCTTTGTTCGTAATATCTAACTCGTGTAAATGTTATTTGAATAGAAAAGCCATCAAAAATTTGGAGATATAAGGAGTTTCACACATAAGGCAAATTGTTTTAATACCTACTGTTTAGGTATTAGCTGACAAATTTACAAATAAAGACCACGACGCCGAAAGTAATTTTGTGAAGGTATGAGATTATTAGTTCCTGAGGTATGACCGGCGACCATTCGTTTTAACACCCGGTACAGTACGATGTAAAAAGTCAATATCAAAGTCAAATTCATTCATTATTCATTTCCAAACAAACTAAAATTTCTAAAAATATACATGGTTGTGTGTTTAAGTAACTCGTTTGCATGAGTACACTAATTCATTTTAATTAACAAGTCTTTGTTGCTTACTTGACAAATGTTACAAGAAAAAATTATCATTACTTACTAAGTTTTTAATCAAATACAAGCAAAAAAATTATAATAGCCTTAGAAAACCGACACAATTTATAGAGATCGAGAAGAAAAGGCAATGGAGTCTAAAGTATTTTAACTCTTAGAACTCACATTAGCCGGCTGTTCATGCACATTAAATGTCGATTAGAGATATTGCTTTCATTAACTCTAAGCATCTATAAATAGTGTGAAAGTACAAGTAATAAAAGAGACTTAGCACGGAAAAAAGTACGTAAATTTTTTCGATATTTCTACTGCAAATGAAATTTAATGTGAAGCCCTAAAATAAACTATAATTATTTCAAGTAACATCGATTCGATGCCGCGAAATTATTTTAAAAAATCCGCATCTAAATTCAATTTGCGGTAACACGCGTAAAATTAAATTTTAAATATGCTATAACGCTCGTACAGTTATTATAATTACAACGGGAAGCTTTTAGTAAGCGTTAAAATGAATCATGAAATGAAAAAAAATATGTATACGCATATATTAGTACACTCACCTCCCGTTGAATTTTCTTCGGGTTCGTTTCTGTCGGATCCGTCATCGTGTTCTTCAGTTGCCATCATTTGAACAATGGGTATTTCTAGAATGTATACAAAAAAGCGTTGCTAGAATTATTCGCACGATTAAAAATATTTTTAATGAAAACATATAAGAGATGAAGCTATGAGTATTACATGAATGTTAGTTTATGCAGCAAAGGATCATTAGTAGGTACGAATGCTGAATTACCCCAGTTTTCAATCGGTTTTTATTATTGGAATCAATACTTTCTTGTACACAAAGAAGACTGACAAAATCCGCCCTCCCCCTCAAATAGTAAACAGTAATAACTAATTTCTTCTACTTAGTCTTTCATTCAAAAAGCTGGTTTTTATTCGCCACTTTATTATAATATTTTACAATATACATATTTCAAATTTGATTAACAAAGTGTAAAATATCTAATAGTATACGTAAAAGAATGGCGCTTCTCCAAATGCAATCATCAGAATTAAAAGCATTACTAGCGCAAACAAAATATAGTAAAGTGTACTCATTCTTTCTCAATAATCCAAAACAACGTCAAAGAATAATTACTTGACGTTGACATTTCTTGATATGCCAACGAATTAATTCAGTATAAGGGTGAAAAAACTGGGCTTGAAATTTTCTTTGACATTTGTTAATGTTTTTTAACAAAGTAGTCAGTTGATACAAATTTTATAGGTTAGAATGACAGGTATTTATTTCTGTCAATTTTTAGGTTACTAAGCTACCATGCGTTATTTTGCGTACACTGTAAAAATAATTAAATGAATTCAATTTCACGGCCTGTCCAGCTTATTTTTTTGTTTGAACACTCGTTATTCCTATGAGAGTTGCTTCGGTTTTTATTTTATTGAGTTGGCATAAGTGTAATATGATATGTCTTAATACGTCATTTATGTAAATTACAATTAAAATCAAATGGAATTCAAAAATCTAAACAAAGAATCAAATTTGAACACGAACAGTAATTTATTTCTACTACTTCCTCACAACGATTTATAATATTATAATTTCTTTAACATAACAACACAAGCCTACCGTAACTACATTCTTATTTAAAAACTACAATTCGTTTTTGAATTATAGACATAAATAACGGTCAGTAATAAAGTTTTACTGCAGATAATTACTCTTCTACGTAATCATTTCGTATGAAAAGATTTTCTATGTCTTTGTAGTATTTACCGTTATTTTCTGATGTCGTCTTCCTTATGGATCATTTTTATTTCCTTAAAACAAAAAATATTTATGAATCAAATTTGAAACTGAATTTATTGCCTAATACAAATATCATATACCTTTTGTCGCACAACCACCGACAAAATTATGTGATAATAATGAATATTCAAAGCGTAAAAGATCAGTAAAAGATATTTTTGGTAAAATTTTATTTATTAACCGAATGTATTTTCGTTTATTAAGCCTCCTTCGTGAACGAATTGTTAATTTGTTGCTTAGTAATCTTTTCGCGGTTTCTAACTAAGGTTCGATTCCGATTGCAGTATTTTTTTATTAACTTTAAACGCCTGTGTCAACTTCGCCGTGGGACACATGGTATATTTGAAAATACATAAAGTGTTTAGAAAGTTTAGAAAGAAAATTAATTAGTGTTGTGAGAAACATCCACTAGAAGAATCGATAGATTGAATTAACCGCCTCTCAGTTTACACTCCACTAGAAGTCATACGTTGAGTGGCACATAAAATTATTTCCAGCATATACTATGTTAGATTATTCCATAGTGGAGGAATAGAACGCAAGCAGTCAGATTAACTCGATGAGAAAACCAATCCACACGAGTTTTATGAGAAATCTATCGCATGCAGCAGGATTGCCGATTAAAGTAAAACAACGGCATAACTATCAATTTTAATAATGCAGGAGCTCAATATAAAACTCTTAGTTTCTGTATGAGGCTACGTTTCGCTTCCTATGTGGAAGTTTCATCAGACCATTTAAACCAAACTCATCTAATTATGACATTAACAATTTTGATAGGGGTTGAATTGTTGCCTATCGTTATGTAGGTATGTCCTATCGCGAAATTTGCCACAATATTAATTGTACTGTAATGATGGTAATGCGTGTGTGTCAGGTGTGAAGAAAAGAAAAGACCGTTTAGCTACTACGCGCCAAATAGGTATGTAATCAATAGTTTGAAGAAGAAGATAGAGTTAATACTATTCGTACACTATACCGCCACATTCAAGCGTTTAGACTTTTTCATGTAGTCCACAATTAGAGCTTCCTTTGATTGCAGACAGAAAACGGCAGCATTAGGAGGTAGAATAGCATAATGTCGTCTTCAGAGACAAGTCAGGATTATGTCTAGATATGCACGATGGCTGTAGAAGGATTAGACGCCGCTGTGAAGAGAGGCATGTTGTTAAGAGACACAGGACTGTTGAACTAATGGTTTGGGGGCTATTGCCTATGGTACAGCTGCGCATTATGATGAAGTCCTACAAACTACTTTACTGCATTATTAGGTGTTATATAATTGTAATTTTAATTGACTTCCTCTAAGGTTAGTGTTTTGCCATGAGGACTTCGTTGTGATGGGAATGAGACTATCCACTTTGCCACCACCCTCCACAGATTCTGGCACACTTAATTCATTAAGTTCAAATTGCTTCTTGCCTCTTGCAAATGTTATTATTTCATTGTTGTTATTGCAAAAAAAATCAAGTTGAAGAAATTATTCCTTCTGGATGTAACACTCCATCCTAACATAATTATTATATGTATATTATACAATTCTAAGAATTTCGAGGATGTTCATACAGTGCCTTTTTCAAAAAGCGTTGCATAAACCACTTTACTATTAAAAAAATTTAACGGGTAGCTGTCAAGTGGAGGGGATGAAAGAGATAGCAAATTTTTTTATTATAAAACGCCTCGATTCAAATAAAATTCACGGTTACGAGCTTTTTTCATTCTTGAATTAAATAACAGAGTTTACGTGTTGGATGGGAGGGAGAGGGTAAGGTTTAATGTCCACACTGTAAAAAAAAATAAGTTCACCTAGAGCAGATTTTTGGAATTAGTACCGCTGGCACTAGTTTATGCCATCACTTTTATGAACCACGCACTGTGGGCATCTGTTCGGTCTTTTCTTTTTGATAAATTCATTCAGAGTACCACTAAAAATATAATAAAAACTAAGACTTGAAAAATATCACAATTTTTTTTTATAAAATTTAGTAATTGACTGATGTTAAAATTTATAACACAAAGTCATTAACTTACAAGTGACTTATGCAAATTAAAAACGTTTTTGCATACTTATTTGTATTTAACACTATTTTTTAAAATAAAATTGTAGATTTTTATGTTCAGTCCAGTTAATTTGGCGCACGATTCATTGCTCCTCAAACTAAAAATATCCGAAAATTTATACATGTTTATGTTGTTTTAAAATAAAGAAAAGTGAATACGAGTATATTATGTAACAAGGGACTAAAGTGTTTTATCAATTTTGAGGGCGAAGTTAATTATCGCCCTAGGATTAACTCACTTTAGTCAAATGTTATACAGGGTGTGGCGCGAAGAGTTTTGATTAAAAGTAATGGCGGATAGAGTTATGTTAAAAATCTGAAATTACTAAGCTATAGGGTTTCGATGACGCCGAGTTCACATATAATATTGTCCTTAATGTGGTACTTCCGGTTATACCGGAAGTAGACGTCAACTTTGTTATTTTAAATGGAACCTAGTATTTTTTATTTTATTTTCGGATTCTACATGAAATTTTAGATTAAATTTGTGAACAATGTCCTATACCAAAAATGAAGTATTTTCGAGATATTTCGATTTTTTAAAATTTTGAAAAAATCCTAGTCTACATTGAATACCGATATCTCCATTAATTACGAAGCTAATGACGTGAAATTGTAACTAATAAACAACAAGCGCTTGCCCGTTAACTCCATGTGTCCAACTCATTGATATTTCATACAGAGTGTTTAAAACTTAGCTGCCACCGTGGCCAATTTAAATCATTTATAAGCTGCTTACTTTAAATAGAACACCCTGTAATTTATTACATTTTTCGCTGTATTTTTTTAAGACAATTCGTTTGGTATTAGTATTCCCTATACCTAAATCCAACCAGTTTTGAGATATTTCATTATCTTTGTTAAAACATAACAACACTTGATTATTTCAACATTAGTAAAGGGTAGGCCATGGCTGTCAAAGATTTGATAGTTAGAACGTTAATGTTTATGTTGTTTTGACAGTTTTCTTTACCAGTTTGTATTTCATAGTAAATAATGGCAAATGTAGGGTTTACTAATGATGATTTCCTAAATCTTATTATTATTTACGGCGAGTGTAATAGAATTGTTGAAAGGACTTGTCGTGTTTTTTGCAGAAAGATATCCAAATCGACCAAATGCAACTGGTGATATTGTAAGAAGATTGCTTAAAACTGCCGTCAGTTTGGTCAATTTAAGACACAAATTAATAAAAATAAACCACTAGTGGACAATGACATAAACGAAATTAATGTTTTGGGTTATTTTACGGCCTCTCAAAATGCCTCTATTAGAGATTGTGAAAGAGATCTGACTTTGTCGACGAGAACAATTCATCGCATTTTAAAAAAACACAAATGGAAACCATTTTCGTATCATTAAGTGCAGCACTTAAAATTAGATGATCCTCCTCGAAGGGTGCAATTCTGTGAATGGTTTTTAATGAAGACCCAAGAGGATGAAAACTTCATAAAAAAAGTTATATGGTGTGATGAAGCAAAGTTTAGCAAAAATGGATTATTTAATCGACATAATTCCCAAGTTTGGTCTAATGAAAATCCACATGTTATTAAAGAACGTTCTTTCCAAGATAGTTGGAGTTTTAATGTTTTTGTGCAATAAAAGACGATAAAATTTTAGCAATAAAATTTTATGATGAAAATTTAAACGGTGAAAGATATTGCGACATTTTAGAAAAAGTCATACGATCCGCGTTACATACTTGTAGAGGCGACTTCAGCTTGGTATCAGCAAGATGGAGCACCTCCTCATAACTTTGGGCGTGTTGCTGACCATCTTTACGACATGTTTGATGATAGATGGATTGCCAATCAAGGTCCGTTTCGTTGGCCAGCTCGCTCTCCTGATTTGGCTCCTCTAGATTTTTGTATTTGGGGTTACATTAAAAATCAGGTATTTTCCAAACCTGTTACGACAAAGGAAGATATGATGCAAAGAGTCTTACTTGCTTTTAATTCTCTAACACCCGACCATATTTCCAGAATTACAAGACGTAGCTTAATGAAAAGGATTCATAAATGTTTAGAAGTAGATAGAGCTAATTTTGAACACTTATTATAAAACTTTATTTGTTTAATATTACATTTAGTTATTTTGTTTGTAAGTTATCTAATTAAATTAATACAAAATACCTAGTCAACGTTTTTAATGATATCCATAATTAATAATCCTTTCAGGCTATTGGTTACTTTTCAGAATTAATAACTTATGAAAAAATATCAAAATATCACCTTAAATAATGGAAATCATGGCCTACCCTTTACTAATGTTGAAATAATTAAGTGTTGTTATGTTTTAACAAAGATAATGAAATATCTTAAAACTGGTTGGATTTAGGTATAGGGAATACTGATACCAAACGAATTGGCTTAAAAAAATACAGTGAAAAATGTAATAAAATACATTTAAAGTAAGCAACTTATAAATGATTTAAATTGGCCACGGTGGCAGCTAAGTTTTAAACACTCTGTATGAAATATCAATGAGTTGGACACATGGAGTTAACGGGCAAGCGCTTGTTGTTTATTAGTTACAATTTCACGTCACTAGCTTCGTTATTAATGGAGATATCGGTATTCAATGTAGACTAGGATTTTTTAAATTTTTAAAAAAATCGAAATATCTCGAAAATACTTAATTTTTGGTATAGGACATTGTTCACAAATTTAATCTAAAAATTTCATGTAAAATCCAAAAAATAAAATAAAAAATACTAGGTTCCATTTAAAATGACAAAGTTGACGTCTACTTCCGGTATAACCGGAAGTGCCACATTAAGGACAATATTATATTTGAACTCGGCGTCATCGAAAACCTATACCTTCGTAATTTCAGATTTTTAACATAACTCTATCCGCCATTACTTTTAATCAAAACTCTTCGCGCCACACCCTGTATACATTCCACTCCAGTTCAAAACTGAATTTAATTTAATGATTAATTTTACCTTTACACTTGTTTAATAAAAACTATCCAAAATAATTATAAATAACCCATCAGCAAATTAGATACATAATTTTTAAAATGTTAATACAAACGATGACATAACATAAGTTAATAATTATTAATAGTTTCTGTTCTGCAATATTCTACATTACTTCAATTACAAGGTAATCTAAAAGCTAATAATTACTCAATTTATTATTAGTTTTTACGAAGGTGGTCTCAAAAGATTTCGATCTAACGTGAAGATGGCAGCACTCACCAAAAAAAGCTAAGGAATGTAGTGGTGCATCTTTTGACAACTAGCTAGGGAGACGATGAACGTCCAAGACTTACTGACGAAAACATCGTTGAACTTCACTAAATCAAGGTTTAGGCATGAGAAAACTTTTGTTTGCTCACGTTAGACCAAAAACGTGTTCGAATGAACATTTACAACGCTCTGTTGGCGAACTATTATACGCCCGAAACAAAAACACAGCCAAAACAGTGGACTGCAAAGGGGGAACCAATTCTAACAAAAGCAAAAAACTATTTTTCGACTCGAAAAGTGTTGAGACTGTTTTTTTGGAATAGTCATGAAGTTATCTTAATCGATGATCTTCAAAAACGCAAAACCCATTACAGGAGCATACCACGCATCATTACTTGACAAATTCGAGACAGAAATTGCGGAAAACCAGCCACAGTTGCAGAAAAAGAAAATCCTGTTTCGCGTTGTGAGAAAACATTTTCTTACCTCTGTTAAACAGAACCTCGGCGGTTGCCATGGTGAAAATTCACAAATTGCGGTTTGAACTGATTGATCATCCGCCTTACTCGCCAGATCTAGTCTCAAGCGATTTCTTTTTGTTCCCTCACCTAAACATTAAAGTCGGAAGACAGAGATTTTCGTCAAATTAAGAAACAGTCACCAACGTGAACAATTATTTTGCAGAGAAAAACGCTAAAAAAGTATTTGGACGAGTTAAAAAAATGAAAGCATCGCTGGAAAAAGTGTTTACAGTTAGAAGTTAGAATACAAAAGAATAAAGGTATTGTATCTTTGTTAGGTCGAAAATTTTTCAGGCCACCCTCATAGTTATTGACGTTTCGCCGTTTGTTGTGCTCATTTAAGTTGCAACAAAGTTTAGATTTAATCGAGTCTGTACTTACTTATAGGTGGGTAAATTGAATAATGAATAAGTCTGTACTAAAAGTCGGACAAAAAATTCTGACACCAAAAATTTACCTTGCGTTTGATGCTAATTATCTTTAGAACCATTATTGGTTCGATTTGAATGATCTTTTTTTTTAATTGTAGTCTGATCCATCAGGAATGTGAGTGTATAACTGATTCTTGAATAAAGTTAAATTTTCATTGAAATGAGTCTGTGTTTTTTTTCAAAAATTCGGAACACCCTGTGGAGTATACTGGAGTATACCAACAGTAGCAGCTTATTAGAATTACGGTATAATTACAGCTTCATTTGAGAATTACACAAACAATAAATTAATAACGGGTGTTACCACCACGAGCTTTAATGATGTCCTGCAAACGATGGCGACGTTGTATGCTTTGAATAGTGGAAGCAATGTACGATTGCGGTATTTGGTTCCGTTCCTCCTGCAGCGCCACCCTTAGGTTATTCACCGTGTCCGGTCGGGGTTGTCGACGTCTGACTCGTTGACCAAGAACAACTGTTCTATGGGGTTCAAGTCCGGACTGATGGATAATATTGAACCGAATCGCTTTTTCTTGCATATCTACTCTAATAGCAGAGATAGGAAAGTAAGCAAAAAGAAAGAAAATGTTAATAACAGATGAGGCTATAATTATCCCTTACTTCTAATTAGCTGCTACTACTTCACAAGACGTTCCGAATTTTTGAAAAAAACATAGACTCATTGTAACACCCTGTATTCAATGAAAATTAAACTTTATTCAAGAATCAGTTACACACTCACATTCCTCACATCATTCATCCAAATTGAATCAACGATTCTGAAGATAATTAGCATCAAACATAAGGTAAATTTTAGGTGTACCTACAGAATTTTTTGTCCGGCAGTGTAAATTTACTCATTTCTTCGGTGCAAAGGTGTACAACTTGGCAAATGTTTTATTTCGGTACTAAGAGTTGAATGTGCATTGGCTATACCCATCAGGAGTAATCATTCTTTATCTGCGTAATCCGCAACTAAAATGAATTTCAAGGCGTAAATACTATCCAAGAAAGTGATTGTCATTACTACAAACAAATTAAACTACAAAGTAAAGTATACTATTTTCCAACAGATTATTACAAAACAAAAAACGTTTTTCAACCCGACTACATTAAAATGGATTATGTAAGATTATTAATACATCAACAAAACAACATGCTGTTATTAACAATTTACGTATTCAGAAATTAGTAGACACTTAAAAGTTTCTAAAGTAATTAATTATAAAATCCGTACCTTGCAACCATTTTACATCAGCACCGACTCTTTTCCCTGGAAATTCTGCTAACTCTTCTGCAAATATCGAAGATTTTAATGCACGTTTAGTTTTTTTTTTTTTCACATTATTATTATCAGTTTTGTTATTAGTTTAATAACTTATTATAAACAATATGCTTCAATACTTTTTAAAATCATTTAACCTTCTATACTAACTAACTATATGGTATGAGTATAATGTGAACAAGGTTTAATCTACGTGTAAATATAAAGAAGTACGAAATGTAAGTGTTAAAGCAATGTCTATCTGAAACAGAAAACATCAAATACTGTTTGAATTCTAACCCGTGTTTCGATATCTAAACCATCATCGTCAATTTAAATTTAAAAATAAGGTTACCGTAAATCTAGTTATTGTGTATAAACAGTGTAGGTCTGAGCATTATTGATAACTAAGGTCACTGACCCTCAATCTTAACTTATATTTTTCTTATCACCTCGGTTCTCTGTTCACGTTGCTAGGAACAGATTCGATGCGAAAATCGACCTATTTTCAAATTCGTCTCGCATTAAAACGGCTCGAGATATTTTCGTTTCGAAAAAAGTTTTGAGTTTACGAAAAATATGTCTTTATTTTTCGATTTAGATTTTTTTTGTACGAGGGCAAAAAAATGTTAAAAATAGTCGACAAAATTTCAAACAAATTGAGCCGTAATTTGACCACAACTCGCTTATTTTCGGACCGGTTTTCAAAATTCAAAAAGAATCTTACGCGGATAAAGAAATAAACATTTTTGGCTGTTTCAGTTTTTTTGACCTCGCGTCAAAAGTTTCAAAAGCGAAAAACTTTTCCAAAAAAATTTCAATCGAAAACTAAAACGACCATAATTTCTAAATTATAATCGATAAAGAAAAAGTTTATTTAAAAAAAAACCTTTGTTTTGTGCCCCTGTCGCATAATGTGTAATAAAGTTTTTCGTTTTTTTAAATTTTTTTTTCAAGCAATTTTACATTGTCTATACGAAATATGTACTGTAATTTTTACATTTTTATAACTCCGGAACCGTATTACGTAAAAACATAAATAAAAAACATAAGATTCGTTTATGAATACTGGCCCACTTGAGGAAACGGTGTTACTTCGTTCGTGAGGCTTCTAGGAGCCTAGGGGTAGGTAATCTAGTGATTTATAAAATTAATATGAAGAAGTCAGCAAGTGTTTCGATAAATAATTAGCACAGATCGATTAATAATGAATAAGCATATCCCCTATTATTTTTGAACATAAAGCATCAAACACAAAAAGAATAAATTACATAACGATTACTCGCGTAAAACTGACTTTTTCCTGGCGTGGTAAGTTTTTCTTCGAGTCTCTATCGTCTTAGGTCACGTTTGTTGCGGTCTAAACTGGCTTCATCTCCTTGTAGACTCAGCCTCCCACATTTGTTTTATCGACCTTTCATTACATTCTATGAATATGTTCTACCAACTCAGTTGTCATTTTTATGAATTCAGTCACAGGTGTTATTTGAACAATTTCTCTAATTTCTGTACTCTCTCGGTACTACAAAAAAATTTTGTTTAGTTTTAATTTAATCCCTTCTTATTTTCTTTCAGTGCCATATGAAAATTGCCTGCAGGTTTTCTTCGTTTTCTGCTCTGAATGTTATTCATCAACGTTTTCTTATATTGTAATTGGTATTTGTTTATTATTTCATCCGTAAAGATGTTAACCATTATTAATATTATCACTTCTCCTTGTTTCAGCCTTTCTCTAGTTTTGAATCCCCCCTTCTAATTCTTTTCTTCACTTTTATTCTTTTGTATGTGCTTTATTAATATTCTGTTCAATTCGTCATATTTTTTATTCTTCATTTGTATTTATTTCTATTGATCCACCCACTAATTTATGTTGTTAATTTCTTTATTTGCTTCTGTATTTCAATTTGTATGTTTCTTAATTTTCGTTCTGTTTATCTTACTTGTTTGCATTTCAAATTTGTAGACTCTTCATTTGAATAGGAAATTATCGGTTTATAGTTCTGTCCCACTTTTTAACTCTTACATGTTTTGTTTCTCTACTAACACATAATCGTAACCCTATATACCATCATTGTGTTTATTTTGAGTATCGTTATTGTCAACCCTTGATTTCATCGTTTCGTATCCTCATCATCCCTCTGTTATCGTTCTTAAAATTTTTTGATTCGGAGTTTTTGCTTTGAAATTGTGGTGTCTGCCTTATTTCCAAAGCATATGTCCTTACCACTTTAAACTTTGCCTCGATATTCCTACTCTTGACCCTCCGCATGATATTACATAAGCATCCTGACACCTTTTCTACTTTATTAAGTTGTGATTGGACTTCTTGTCTTGAGACGACTTTACAGCATGCAATTCGAGATTGTTTTTAACTCAACGCTTAGTTCGCATTAATAATCAATGAATCAACTTTTGTAATGTTTACACCTTTGTCGGCAAAGTTGCTTTAGCACTAGATCACGTAACTAACTTATTAGTCGTAGACGAGTATTAAGTCTGCAGCAGCATCTTGTAGTAATTGCTTAGAATACTATCGGCCAAGTTCAGTAGATTACTATTTGGGCGTGTTACAATAGCACCACGTCGCTACCAACTATTTCTTGTGTTATGTTCTTGTCTTATCGATGTCATTTATTGTTAACTTAGATCTTACCGGTTTCTTTGACATAACAAGTGATTTTATTACTACGTTAACGGTTACCTCTACTAGGCTAAAAAGTAGATAGCTCAGTGAGTCTTCTTGTATGTTTTCAAATTATCATGGGATTGGATTACAACTACAGCCAAAAATAGATGCCAACATAGCTCTAAATATTTTACAATACACTATGGGCAGACCCCTAGATTAAAATAACCCTATTTATCATCCAGTTCACTCCGTAGTTGTTGCCGGTTCGCCGTTAATTAAGACAGGTTCTTTGTGCCCAAAATAAAACCGGTTTGCCGAACATGCGGCTTCAAGAGGCCGGTTCAGCGAACCGGTGCAAAATCGCCACCCTTTCTACGCTGATATAATCTAGTCTTACTTACTTACAAATGAGATTTTTCTACAATTTGTCTTAGCGTTCGCTTGTTCCTGAATCCCTACTGTTCTTCTGATAGTTGTGTTGAATTGTTAAAGACAGAAATATATTTTTCTGTCGAAACACAACGGTACGCCTGTGCACACTGACTTCAACGCGACGCCAATCTGCTCAATGTTGAATTGGCGAGGAAAGGAGTTTCACGGTTTCAATGCTTCCAGAACAGCCGGGTGAAAGCAATGGATAGTTTGGATGAGTTTGAAGAAACAGCGCCTGCAATATGTGTCCTGTCCTCTTTGGAGAGAAAAGTTTGGGTTGACGAAATCAATGTTAGAAAAAGAAGAGATTCCATATGTACCTTCGAATGAAGAGAGAGAAAGAGAGAGAACAGTTTGAGTAATCTAATCTTAACGTTTTGATAAGAGACCGAATTAGAATAATCGACACTAATTTCTAACTAACGTACAAAAACACGCCGCTTAATTTAAAATACTTTAATCCGATTAGTATTTGAGATTGTTGCACAGTTAATAGTCAGATTGCTTGTGAAGATGTAGTACTGACTGATACACATAAGAAAAAGTGAAATGATAGACGATACCGCAGAAGAACTGGTAGAGGACGGTGTATGCATTTGACTCCCCCTTCCATATGTTTGAGGGTCTCCTCCCATACGACTCAGTTTCTCAGACAATGTTTCAAGATGCGTATTTTAAGTTGTTCTACTGGAGGAGCTCAAGTAAAACATGACAAATCTTTTTTTTGTTTTGTCTCATAATTTGCACCATCACATAAGCAGGTGTTATGTTTTTTTCTAAACGCAGATTTCGAGTTTTAAGAGTGCGACCTGATACATAGCACTCATGTTCTTGAGATTGTTGGTCGTCTTCAGGTTCCTCGTGCACTGCTGGTTTTTCAATGTTTCCGTTTTCGGTATATTCTTCAGCATTTCACCTTCAACGTTACCATGTGTCTATTTCAATTCTAGAAAGGTACCAGAAAAGTCATGTCCAAGTAGGAATTTCCGCTTTTTGACCTTCTTCTTTTCCTTAGTGATATATAAGCATTTCTTAGTTTCATGCATGTTGCTTTGACTAATTCCACTAAAAATAAAGACATCCGTTTATCATACAATCATTTCGTTGGTGCAGGTTTCTGGCGAAAGGAAATTCATTTCATTCAATTAGATTTAGCTTCAAAATGAGTTCCAGTAAAGTGTCCATCTAAAAAAACTATGAATGAACGAAATATGTGGAATTGTCCAAATTGCTTGGGCGCAGTCGACGGCAAGTACTAGAAGGGTACCAATTCAATAGTTCTTCTTGCCTTGGTAGATACTAATACACATTTATAGCGATTGACGTTGGTTCCTACGGCAGAAAAGTGATATAGTGGCATATTTAGTCATTCATTAACTATTGAGTAAATATGGTTACTTAACATGTTACACCAGATGTATCTTTAATGGAAAGTGGTGAACATTTGCTTTATGTAATAGTAGGAGACGAAGGATATCCTTTAAAACCTTATCTTCTTCGTCTTTACAGCTGACAAAATATGGCCAGAAATAATGCTTTTGGCATCCGAAGTGCTCGTTGGAAAATTTTTTACCGCATCTGCCGGATATGGAGATATTATCATGTAAGCCACTTGTTGTCTCCACAATGTGTTTTGTGAAATTGTGTTATACATTTTTTTCCTTATTGTCCGAGAGGGTCTTGATGACCAGGTCCGGAAACCAAAGTGGTTATTCTCGGGAACAACATGTTTTGCGTGTTGATAATGGAATACTGTAAAGTACTTACACCTTCCATATTTTATATTTGTATTAAAAACGCCTAAAAACATACACGAAAGAACTCTAACGAATATTATTATTTCCTGCAATACATATTGCGGGTGGCATAACTTAGCTCTCAGAGGTAAACATTATGAAGATATTTTCGAAGACTTATATAAGCTGCGAATTGAGGCGGGAGACTTGGTTTTGAAGGAAGACATCGAGCATGGGAAAAGGAACGCAAGCTATCGATCAGTTAAGATTCAAAATAAAATTATCGGTCATTAGGGCAAACATTATGAAAAATGTAAAAGAATCAGATGCACATAATGTGTTCGAACGAAACAGCTGACATTTCTGGCACTGAACGATTATCGATTGGGCTGCGATATTTTGATGAGGAAACTAACGAAGACCAAGAAATGTTTGTAGAATTTGTTGAGCTGATGCATGTACCATCGATAAGTTTCTGACAAAATAAGACCTTAATCCAGATAAATCCGTTGGAATCAATCTCAACATTCTTCCTGAAACTCGAAACGTTATGGAAAAAAAAATTTGATAACCAAATACTCGGCTTTGATAGAATCTGTTGTTAACGTGCTCCAACCCATAATTTTGGACGTGGTCAAGGTGTCGCAGAACATTAAACGAATTTTGCAATTAATTAAGAGCCACCGTGATAATACCAAAAAAGTCACAGATGAAATCATAAAAGTTGGACTGGTGGAAGACATCACATCGATGCCGCGCATTTTTGGGAAGCTACGTCGTCAAAGCAACCACCCAACATAATGCCCTTTAGAATTCCGGAAGAGGTTATTAATAATACTATACTTGGACTCAATTATTACATCTCGTTTTGTTGAAGAAAACACTCCATCATTCGCATTTGGCCACTTCACGGCCCACCGTACAAGTCGAGAGAAATCTTTAACTTGCGCTCAATTATCTAAGCACCTGGAACGAGGATTGGTGGATTAATGCCAACGCTTCCAAAAGCGTGCAATCGGTCCTCTTCAACAGAAAAGGTATCGAAAGCGAAAACAAATATTCACTTAACGACCTGTTGCATCGTGTAATTTAGACTGACCCGTCGCAGGGCTGTGTTTTGAAACGTCCCAAAATCCAAACATTGGAGATACAAGTGCCGTCGCGTTGCATTCAATTGCGTGATGTTGCGTGGCGTCAGCTCAATGTGCTCGATGTCTGTATATTCTTACGAGGAATTATGTGTCAGAACCCCGTGGTGTGCCGTTGAGTTGCATAATATTGCGTTACCACAAGTAAATGTGTTTCTGCTCTAACAGTTGAATTGAGAATTTGTAAGTAGTATCATTTTACCATTCGTTGAAGTAACATTCGTATATAGTTATGAGGATTATTTTTGCTTCCTTTCTTGAATATAGGTATTGTAATGTTGTTCCTTCATAGTCATGATTGCTCGCTCGAAAGAATCCAAATTTGATTTATTTTCGAAAAAATAATTACCACGAATCGTCAATATATCATAACTCAAAATTTTAGTGCACCTTTTGAACTGACTTCGCGTATTTAAAAAGGGTAGTTGTAGACTTATAATTTAGAATAAAGTCGCACGTTCGGTCTTGGACAGTTCGACGCGACAGTTTTGGTGCCGGCCAGTTCGGTGTCGGAACGTTTCGGTTCCGGGCCTTCAGTGCTAGGCCAATTAGGTGCAGACACAGTTCGGTGCAAAAAATGGAGAAAAGCTGTGGTTGTGTGTTTTAAAAAACTTTTGTTAGCCAGATGGTTGATGTCTGTACTCGTTATTACGGAAGTTCAACAAAAAACTCTGATTATTGGTGAAAGACA
This sequence comes from Abscondita cerata, assembly GCA_030710515.1. NCBI lineage: Eukaryota > Metazoa > Arthropoda > Insecta > Coleoptera > Lampyridae > Abscondita > Abscondita cerata. The sequence continues at coordinate 43,772 of JALBCR010000981.1, forward strand.
ACGTTTCGCAACCTTAAGTAATTGCTTTATCAGACCTAAGCCAACATAATTAAATGATTTTTAAAGCAAGTATAATACACAATCATAATAATCATTAATTATGTAATTTGATGGTAATTTCTAATACAATGATATATATACAACTTTTGTTTAAACAGTTTTTTGATCTAATGCTTCATAAAAAGAGTAAGTTAAACATATGACGTATATATCGTGGTTTATACTAATTATTAGCAAAAATATATTTTTTGATCTTTTGAAGTAAGATTTTTAATACCCTATCAGACTATTTTTTAAAGGTATTTTTAAACATTAGAGAGCTAAGGGTTTTCTTTATGATGGTGGGGATTTGTGATTTTTATTTGGTAGAGGAAAGTTCGTTTTTTGAAAACCTCATCACCCTTTTGGAAGCCTTCGGCGGGTTGAAGATTTCTTTGGATAGCCTGTTTTTTAAAAAGTTGCCTAGCGGTGATTTAAAGCTAAGAAGACAAAAAATTGTAATTATGGATGAAAATGAACTCTTTCCATGTTCCTGTTGTGATCAATTTATTGCCGAAGGAAGGATGTATTGTGATGAACAACACCACATTTGCGTTTCATTGCGACCATCGTGACGAGCAGTGGTTCTGCAGTGAGTGAATTTCTACATCGAAGTCTACTAAAGAATCAAGATGAAAATAAATATCCTATTTTTTGTCCTTACTGCGACCCTTTAAAACCAAAGAAGTGTAAGAATAAAAATGGACTGTCCATTCAGGTTGGTTGTGCCACAAAGACAGGAAAGCTGAATATAAGGAATTCCTGAAAACAGTCTATGCAAATTCAGAAACTAACGACTATGATGCAATCCGGGAAATATCGCTTTCCTGAAGAAAAATTTGAGAATACTTAAACGAATCCCAAAAGGAGCAAGAATGATGTCTGCCCGATCAACTATTTTCAATTACCAATGATTTTTCTTTGCATAATTTGTTGTTGTTTGCTTATACCGCTCTTCAAGTTCCAGTAAAAGCCAAGAAATCTCTGAGATCAAAAATTACGGCAAGTATATCTACTTTCAACCTATACTCACGCCTCATGCATGGAAAAACTAAATGCACTTATACCGCCTATTCCAAACAGTGGAGATGAAAGTTTCGGATGGGGATATAAAAGGGACAATCAAATTACTCTCTTCTAATGATGAATTGGCTACTTTTAGTTTATTGTTAGAGAAACATCCAGCTCCTTCTATAAGTTTAATATATCCTTCTGAACCAGATAATGAGTAATGCAGAATTCAAGTCACAAAGGAGGAGGTATTGAGACCTCAGCATTTAAAGGACATGACTCAAATAGTTAACGGAGTTGCAGCGACTGATCTCCTTACATGAATTACTGGTCCATGTAATATAATGCTTAGTGGAAAAGTTAACACTTCGATTCTTCCAATTTTTTATAGAGCCAACATGTGTGCCCTGACTACAAAGGATGGAGATATCTGCCCAATTGCTGTAGGCAATAAGCTCGGAAAATTAGTCGACAAAATTGATGCAAGTCATTCTCCGAGGAAATGGGAAATTACCTTCGTACAAGATAATTGGCTTTGCTACCAAAGAAGAGTACGAGTCTGTAGTTCACACTGTGCAATTCTTCGTAGACATTAAGTAGAAGCTCAAAAGTCTCCTTGAAGATTAATTACAAGAATGCATGTAACAGTGTCGAAAGGGATTCTCTTTTGACTGCTGTTAAAGACAAGATTCCCGGACTTTATAGCTTTTTATGGCAATGCTATTCTGCTTCAACGGATCTCTATTTTGGTGAGGAAATAATTAAATCTCAATCAGGGTGCCAGCAAAGAGACCCATTAGGACCTTTAGCATTCATTTTATGTATAAATATAGGATCGATAATTAAATATATATATGTTAGCAACTTTGCCGACAGGTATGTAAAGCAGTTACATAGTCGATTCTTCATCAATTATAGCCAACATAACAGTTGGCAAGTATAAAATTTCGAATCGCCTGCAGTAAAGTACGCAAGAGGTTGTACAATAGCAAACAAACACTGAGAATCACCTGACAGCTGTTTCTGTCCTTTGGGACTCATCGGGGAGTGAGAGAACTCGAGTGTACTTTACTGCAGGCGATTCGAAATTTTTATACTTGCCAACTGTTATGTTGGATATAATTATTGAAGAATCGACTATGTAACTGCTTTTACATACCTGTCGGCAAAGTTGCTAACATTTACGTACGTGAACGTTTTCACGAGTCGACACTAGATGTCGAAAACTTATCGTTTATATATATATATATAAATTATTTACGCTTTAAGCAATCCAATATTAGCTATTTATGTATTATTTATTGACTATAGTTTCAACTCAAAAATTATTGTGAGTCATCTTCAGAATACAAAAATATTTTTTATACAAACGTTAAAATGACATTTGATTTTCATGGAAATTTAGAAAAACATAAATTGGTTTGTAATAAAAGGTTTTTTTTTTAAATATAAACTAGGTATGTAAAATGTTTGAATCTGGAGTTAATTAAATTAATATTAAGGACATAAAAATTCTGTTTGATAATTTAATGTAAGATCGTCAAAATTTCTTTGATCATTGATTATTAAATTTGGATGTTGTTTAGCATTCAGTCTATCGCTCCAATTCTGGAAATATTAGAATCGAAGTTGAGTATGTTTTACATGGATGACGGGACTATATGCGGAGAATTTGAACAAGTTGGATTTTGAGACAATAATTTCTAAATCAAAGGAGCTAGATCTTTGACTTAAGAACTGTTTGCGATCCCAAACTGAATGTAAATTTTTGGAATATCTATTGGTTTACGCTTAGAATGTGATTTATGTGTGACGTACAAATGTGTTTGTGGTCAGGCCTTCATGGGTTGTCTTGTAGGAAAGGCGGAGGGAAGTAGTGTCGTTTTAATTCTTTAAATGAAATTTTAAGCCAGGCATTAAGCGCGGCTAAGAGCCCTTCAAGATTAGAACTTTCCTAAACTTGCACGGATTATAAAAGACCTGATGGAGTTACAATTGTCCGCTCGTGTCAAAGTAGAAGTTTAGCTAGGGACATGACATTGTGGATGCGATGGTCGCATCTTATATTGACACAGAAGCTAAAGGACCAGGTCTTGTGGCCAAACAGACAGCACAGAAGAAGTTAAATAAGTATGTGGAACTCACTCAAACCCATATATTCCTACAGTTCAGTATTGAATGGGAATATTATGTGAAGCTAGAGGGTTCGTTGATAAATTGGAAAGAAGATTAATTCATGTTAGTGGAGATTCACGTTCTAAACAATATTTGTTGCAGAAAATAAGTTTGACTTTACAAAAAGGAAATGTTGCTTGTGTCCTTAAGACGATCGGTCCAACTACACGGATAAACGAGATATTCTTTTTATGAATAAACTAGCTAATTTTGTTAATTGTTAATTATGAAATTATGTCATTATATCGCTTGTGTTTTTTTTAAATATTTTGTTACGATAAAAGTTTAAGTGTACTAGCGTTTGCGTTTCTAACGTTGGGATTTTCCTGCGTATGTGTTATTTGGCTTATTACGGCTCTGTCTACTTTCACCGCGAGTTTACTTTCTTTCTCTTTTGGTGTGATCGTCAACGAGAACAGTCGTGTGTTGTAATAAAGAAACTGCGAAAGGAAGTTCTAAACACAAGTGATGAATTAATCCGAAGTTGTTTTAATCATTCGCCTTGGTGAAACGTAAATTACACCGGATATGTAATAAATAATAAACCGAGATGTTGTTTAAAATGAACGTTTGCAGCTTCTTTGTCCGTTCGTATTTTCTGGGATTACGTAGTTCGATGTCTGCTGAAATTTGATTACGTTCAGAAATTGTGGGTTGTCTACGGAAATCGTTCCGACATTATGCTGTCATAATTGAAAAGACCGTTTACTTGTAAGACGAAGTGATATGCTGTTAGGAGGTGCCGAGTAAAATTCTGTCACACAAGATAGCGAAAAGCAGCGGCTTTGGGGTATCTCGTCTTACCACCGGAAAGAGGGTTTCCTTCGATACTGTGCCGCCGACCTAGATCGCCATCAGTGCTTTGTTTTGCAGTTACTTAAATTTTAGCGTGTGTATCCGAACAATCCAATTTCCAGTACCGAATCATTGCTTAAGTATAACTGGAACTATTGATGTCCAACGCTCCAAAAGGACACCTTAATAAACGATACCCGTGTGTGATCCTAGTTAAGTAACTTATCTTCAGGTAACTATTTGTTAATGTCGGAAAATTGTGGGTCGCTGGACCAATTATTTGTACTCAACTCCTGTTTGTGCGTGTTACTATCAAAGTAAGGCGGTCAGCCTTGATGAGGTACGGTTGAAGTCAAGGTGGCGCTTATAATTAACTACTTATTAGTACATTTGAATCCACACGCTCTGGGGGCGTAGCTAGCTAGTTAAGAACGAAGTTCAGGGAGGATAAGAATCCGTTTCCGATATATTTTGTGTATGACGTATTATGTGTGTAACCGATTAAACAGCTGTTAAACCGATGCAACGTCTTTTATTTGGTGATTGCCCATTAGCTAAGATAATGTAACAATTTACATTACTTTGTTGTAAAAATTTATTTAATGTTTTTCACCGAACTGGCCAGACACCGAAACGTTCGCATCAAATTGACCGCACCGAATCGTCGTACTTTAATGTAAGATTGTTCTTTTCCATGTATTTGTAGGAATTACGTCCGGGTAACTTTACAAAGTAATTGTTTATAAAAACTAAATGTAAAGTATGTTATTTCGAATCAGAACTTTTGGTACCTATAGTAAACACTTCTATTTGATAACATTTTATTGTTGCTTAATTCGCTTTGTTTGCGATTTTTTTTTTAAATTAATTGTTTAAAGAATTTTATAGTTTACAGATCTAGGTGGTAGATAAACAAAACAATTAAATTTCTAATATATTTCATGTTAAAATGTTAAATTGCTGCTTTTCGCATATACCTTCAAGTTTTATGATTGATTGATTCATGTAATACCACGTTTATAAACTTTAACGTTGTTGCATAGTATTTAATACATCTTAGGAAGATTTAAAAATTGTAATAAGTACAACTTACTGATGCATGGTGCAATGTGCGATCGACTCTGTTGATAACCCCTAGCGCATCTATTACACGTAATTCCAGTTACGCCATCCTTACATGGACACTGACCAGTAGCTTGATTACAAGTTTTTCCAGAAGCCCCGATAGGATGACAATCACAAGCTGTAAGAAAAAATCTAATTAATTTCTTCAAAAACAAATATTATCGTGAGTAATAAATAAACCATATGGTTAACGTTATTAAGGTGAGAGAATTACCACACCAAATGCCATGTTGTGTGGCCCCACGGGACACCTTCCCTAATTAGGTAGTATTGCATGGTAACTTAAACTATTTTATTTTAATATCGAATGTTGTTTCGCGAAAAATATTTGCATCTATATGGAAAAGTTGTCACATAAAATGTTCTATTATCAATAACAAAGTCGTTGAAGATATACCTTAACATTTACATCTGCCTATTAATTTATACTAGCGAGATTAAATTATGGTCTCATTAAAATTAAGTGTGGGAATTTTTTTATGAATATTAAATGAAAGTAAATAAGGCGCTGACCTTTTTCAAAAGTGTAAATTTACTTGGGTCGAGAAATAATTTTAAATACTACTTAAAAAAGCGCTTAATTTAATTTTTTTGTACTATATTGAAATTTGTTTTTATGCAGAAAAAATTGCTTTAGAGATTGCACTCAATACATCATCAACATTTGCTTTATATAATTGGAAATATAAAATAAATCATTTAAGCGATTTTAAATCGGTCAGTAAATGCAAACAACTTTATTAATAATAAATAAAAATTATTACAGTCCAGCAAAAGTGTAAATTAAGGTTAAACTGATTGGGAGTGATTTAATAAATATTGTAGATTGCAGATTCGGCACCAAAACTCTACAAGTTAAAAGATGAGAAATGTAAATGAGGCTAATTTAATATAAATTATGTATAAGCTAAGCGATCAATCAGAAGCATTGTGTCGGTATCCCAAGTAGCTGCTATCTGTCTATGCATTATTCATTAAATAAAATTGGTTTCTGTTTTAAGTACGTGAGCTTACAGCTATATCTTTCTGGAAATCGCATCGAGGGGAACCCACCAATCTCACTTTAATTGTTAATCATTTACAATTGCAATTGCTCATTAAGCAACAACAAGAATTGGTAAAATTGCTTAATTAAAGCCCGCCCTTGTACTCACGCGCGATGTGTTTCTTTTTTTTTCAACATCGCATTTACTATTTATTACCGATGAGTTTCTTGTATATCGTGATACGTACCCCACACAGAAACATAAATACAGGACTGCAACTATAAAGTATTAATAAAAGCAAAGATGAACGTGGGCACCACACAGTTACAAATTTATAGTAGTAATTTTTCTTTCTTTATAAGAACTTCTGTGTGCTCTTTATTTAAACTACCAAAGAAAAATTGTGGGTTGTATTTACCAGACGTTTTTTTTTAATATTACCTCTTCATTATTAAACAAAAAACTTCGTTGATACCAACACTTAATAACATTTCAATTTAAAAAAGAAAAGTAAATTAGTTTTGTCGTTAGTCCTTTGAAACTTTTCACGATTTATCTTATTTCAAAGCATTAAAGAAAATAAAATTAAACATTTTATTTTTACGCAGTGTATCTACTTAAGTTGGTACCATATAGAAACCGTTTTTAAAATCGATTTTTTTGAAAAAATGGCATTCTTGATAATAAGTTAAACTTAAAATGCAACCATCAATTTTTTTAAGCGGTATACGAGGTTTGTCAAAAAGTATGATTTTTGCTAAAGAGTAAAGTGCCATTATTAGAATGTTATTGTTTTGAATTAAAACTTATATCCAATTATGAAGTTACAGCAATTTAGGTTGAAAATTTTGGTGATTACGTTTTACGTTATAAACATTTGCAGTTATAAATCTCAATACCGAATTTACATCACATATTTATACAGAAACAAACATCATTAAACATCAATAAATTTTAGTTCAATCTACTAAAGCTTCGACATATCGACCTTCTCTTTGTAAATATTTTATTGTTCTTTTCTTAAACTCTTTTATTACTGTCCACATCACTCTGACATTCAGCGTCAAATATTTCATGTTAGTGCATTCTAGATTACGTTAAATGTATCAAGCAGTAAATAGAGATACATTTTTGACAAGTAGTAGGGATGTCGCCTGTGCCATGCAATTGTAATTAGTATAAAATATACGAATTGTCATTTAAATGCAAAAAAGTGCTTTTTTCATTCTTTTTTCGGTTGAGTAAAAAGTAATCAACCAACGTTAATAGTGTGAATAAAAAAGTAGTAGAGGATACGAATAAAATGACCACCAACTCGACTCGATCGGATAATAATTTTGCGAGAAAAATCGGAAAAAGTAAAATATTTGCGTTTTTCGGGAAATGGGAGGTAATTATACATACTTAATGTATGCAAAACCCAGCAATTGTCGGGCAAATAGTTTATGCATAATTGCGATTTAAATTTTTCAATGCAATATTTTCAATCGAAGCTGAATGCTCGTGTGGTACTGCGATTGTCAGAAATGCATGCAAACATGACTGAAATTGACTGAGAACGAGAAGGTGATGAAGTGGTGGGAATACCCGGCCCTTATAACTGCAGTCCTTTTAAACGGTGGTAGCGGCCGGGTACCCCATTACTGACAAGATCATCGAATTTTTAAAGAAAACGCAAATATACCACTCTTTTACAACTTTTCTCGGAAAATTATTATCTGATTGAGTCAAGTTAGTATTCTTATCTTCCACAACTGTACTTTTTATACCATTAACGTTGGTTCATTACTTTTTACTCAACTAAAAAAAGAATGAAAAAAGCACGTTTTTCGAATTTAAATGTTTAATAAATGGGTATGTCTCGACGATAGCATGTTAAGACGAATAATGAAAACAAAAAAACCAATTCAGCTGAAAACTTGTAACATGGACATGGTCTACTTACTGAAAATATTTTCATGGCGGCGTTCATGCCAACTTCGTTATTTTAAATACAATGCCCCACTTTTTATTGTATTTTCGGGTTCCGCATAAAATTTTACGTCTTTTACTACCAGGTTTGATCTGAATCTGAATCAACTGAAAAATTAATACATATTTCATGAAACATAAAAGGTAGATAAACGAAACTTGAACAACGGTTAGACATGGTATTGGACTATGTTTTCAGTATTAAACATTTTTGAAATTTATTTGTATGGGAGGTCCGTCACTGACGGTAGTTAAGAAAACTAAAATTGTCAAAAAGTCATTTTTTTTAAATTTCAACTAGGCTTTTTTATATTTTTATTTGGTGCATAAGTTACCCATCTGCTGATATATCATGTTCCTATACCTAAAGTGAATAATTATCGTGTTATCTGAGTTTATCCTACTTTTCTTGGAGATGATGTAGTAAATTATAAGTGTGCTTTGTAATCTGTAGTGGAAGGTATCATACGACAGGCAATAAAACAGAATTCAAAACACACTATTAATTTCCTACATCATCTCCAGAAAAGTAGAAAAAAAGCAGACATCACGAAAGAGAAGAAAGTAGAAAAAAAGCAGATAACACGAAAATCATTCAGTTTAGGTATAGGAACATATCAGCGGATAGATACTTAAATTCTGCATCAAATGAGAGTACATATAATAAAATTCACTTACAATTTAAAAAAAGTGACACCGCCATAAACATATTCTCAGTAAGTAGACCATGAGCATGTTACAAGTTTTCAACTGAATCGGTTTTTTCGTTCTCATTATTCACCTAACATGGTATCGTCGAGACACACCCTGTATAATGACAATTCATTTTCGGTATAAAACATGACAATAAGGTACTTTATACTATTTACAATTACATTACACAGGCGGGATCCTACTATTATTTTTGTCAAAAATTTAATTATTATTTGCTCTATTGACTAGGGTATATACCGGGTTCTTCATTTTCAATTACACATTTACCCTATGTATAATTATAAAAGAAAAATGCCAAAGAATTGAACATTTCCTAGGTAACCTGATAAAAAAAATAATTAAAATTTTAAAAAATCAAGTATGCAAAGGTCAATATTACAATCATTTTCTGTCAATTTGTTTTTTACTATTGAGTTTTTATTAATTAAAGAAACGTTCGAGACATGTTTTCAGTCCGCTACCCTGAAAGGCCTATACCTTGTGCGAAAACCATTCTCAAAATTTTTAACAAATTTAAAAGAGATAGTTGTGTTATAACTGGTCATAGACAAAGAAGCAAAACCAATCATATTCGAACCGAAGAAATGGAAATAAATATCCTCTGTTATGTTGAGGAACGGCCTACAGGATCACTTTTAGATGTGGCTAAACATTTTGAAATTTCGTATAGCTCGGTATACAGAACCCTAAAAGAATTTAAGTATAAACCCTATAAAATTTCAAATCATCAACAACTAACCGAGGAAGATAAAATAAAGCGTACCGATTATTGTGAAACAATGTTCAATTCGTTGTATGAAAATGAAGAAATGTTAAGTAAAATAATATTTACTAATGAAGCTACCTTTACTATCAACGAGGAGGGCAACTCTCAAAATTTCCGGTTTGTACTAATCCTTTATTTTTCCATAAAAATATCACAAATGTCCCTTTTATTAATCCCGATACTGGTGGTGTATCAATCCGCATATCCAAAACTTAACTCGAACACAGTACCCTCAAAAGGTTAATGTTTGGCTAGGATGCGTAAATAACTGTCTTATTGGCCCATTTTTTATCAATAGAAATTTAACAGTTGTAAAGTTTTGGGATTTATTGCGAGAGTACATAATTCCAGCAATTGAAAGGCTTAATATTATTGAACCCTAGTGGCAAATGGATGGTGCTCCGGCACATTCGACGAATATAATTATTATTAATAAACTTTTGAAAGACGCTGGATTGGAAAATTTGGTCCAATTTTGTGGCCACCCCGATCAGCAGACTTGGCTCCTAATGATTTTTTAATCGGAGAACCTAAAAGGCAAAGTTTATAATAATGTACCCATTCAAAACTTAGACAAATTAAAAGATCGTATACGCACTGCATGTAATGAAATGAATCCACAATTTGTTCAAAATTCTTTACGTTGCTTTCAAGACCGCTTAGCTTATTGTCTCGAAAGGTAAGGTGGACATTTTGAGTCTATATTAGGTCATTAAAACAATGAGTACCTATTAAATATTGTTAAAGTTCATTGATAAAATGTTAATTTACTAACCTTGTTTGCGTTAATAAATTATTGTTTGTTGGTGGTTCGCGTTAATAATTTATAAAGAAATTAGTTGTGGATAAAAAAAACTAATAATTCTAACCCAACTTGTGCAGATTTGTGCAAGTATAACGTGGTGGTATAACTGGTTGCCTATATCGCACCAATGATTTGATTTTTTTTCATTTAAAAGTACACATAGGATGAATGTGTAACTAAGAAAGAAGAACCCGGTATTTTATTCAAAAAACCAATAATAAAAGTTTTCGATATGGTTCCAACTTAAGTATACAAAAATAAATATGGCAGTAAAAAGAATGAAAAATCGGAAACCTCAAGAATAAAAGCCAAAGTTTGAAGATAAAGAAAAATTAATATGTGTAAAATACACATATGATCTTGTTTATACATATCGAAATCAATTAAATTTTACGCATTTAGTTGTACATATTACTAGTCTTTGTTCAAGCACGTATCGTATTTAATTTCAGCCTTGATTTTGTATTTCTGACCGCAAAGTTACTTAATTACAAGTGAAATGCAATTTGCAATAATGATTGTCTTACTGTTAGTTTCAATTACCAAGAGTTTGAAATATTTTGGTTTTATGCATAGTGCATATTCAAACATCCATTCGAATTACACGCTTAACATATTACTGTGTACAGTGTTCAATACTTAATGAAATTAACGCTTAACTCAAAAAGGATTAGCTACTATTATGCATGTGCACATCACGCTTCTGGAGCGTTACTTAGTTATTTGTTAATTTAATTCAATAAAATCCATTAAAAACTATATAACTAAAATATTCGAATTAGTTATAGAATCATACACGTAGTGCGGAGGTTTAATATTACAAATTCAAAATGTAACTGTTTCCATATTATAACTAACATTTAAAAAAAGTAGTTTTCATTCATTCAAGAAATCAGAAAGAGAACGTTTAACTTCAGTGGTAGATTTACGCATAGGTCTAGGGCGGAATAATTTACTTTTCAATGTGTGAGTATGATGTTAATTTTTTCATAAATCTATATTGTAGTCTTCATCAAGTATTGTTCTTTACTTTTTGTATGTTTACTTTTTGTTCCTTTAGGTCGGTCGCATACTTATCATTGGTAGACGACATGTAGTAGACATTTTTTGCTTCAACACGTCGAATACAAATGTAGGAAACAAAAAAAAATACATCAGTACAATACATCACGTGGTTGCGAAAAATGATGGAGAATATTAATTAGGCAAATGTGTGTCTTACGACATCTCGTGTAAAAGCATTGACACGTATGATTAGTATAAACTAAGAAAAATGCCAACAGTTAACTGTAACGACATGTGTGCGTTTAACGTGCATATCGCTATCTAAGCAACAGCTTTAATGCTTGAAACGTACGTGTGTTGATAAAGCCAATATTAATTAGGTTCATTCATATAGTACAGCTAACATTTATCGTAGTAGATTTAAAAGTTGTGCTAGTGAAGAAATGAAGACAACTAATATATGGAGCAAAAGTGAATAAAACAAACGTTTTTGTAAATTTTCCAAGAATTCGAAAATTTATGTAGGTTATATACACACGGATTATACCCAAAATATATTCAGATCTGCTTTATTATAAAGAAGACCTATATGTAAAGTTTTATAAAAAATCAAATCAGCGATTTTCTTGATATCTTGTTAATATACGGACGGATGGCCGGCCACCAGACAATTTTATTTTTGCTTCATTATAACGAACTAACTCTAATTAGTCGAAAAAAAGGGGTTTTACAAACCGTCGCATAACTTAACATCTTATTTAGAAGATGTGGAATAAAAAAAAAAGTTTTTTATTTATCTCCCTAAAGTTTATTATTTATTTAGTGGATAGAAACTAATGAAAATCATTTCATGAAAAAGGGCGGCGAATCAATTGGGACCTAGGGCGGCAGCAAGCCTAAATCCGCCAACTTCCAAGCCTCAGGTACAACGTCAAAATGTTAAGCGACGATCCGGATTTTCTTGATGATATCCTGGAAATACCAAATACACGAACTTCCATGGTAACCGCCATGCTGAGTATCATTTCAATGCTGGTCACCAGATGGATCTTCACAAGTCCTCTTTAATTGCCAAATATTCATTCCTTTTCAACAAGAACAGTATGAAATGCATCCAAACAATTTCACTCGTGAAGTCCCTTACGATAGTGAGCGAAACGTTGACAACTACGGTTACCATTTCTAACCCCAAAAAAGGTTTTGTTTAACAATGACTCCGGTCGTGGAAGTCTCAATATTTACACAAATATGGTTGAATCCATTAGTAATAATTAATATATTGGTTAATTTTAAATTAAAAATTATAAACCCATTATCTCAACAGTACTTTATTTTTATAAAAATCTTTACTAGCCTGATTTTATTTATTTATTTATTACTGCGGTGCGTTATGATTATTTTTTATTGTTCTATATTTATGTAATGTATGGTGCCCCAGAAAATCAGTATAAACCTGTATAGTGTGCTGACAAAACCGTGTGCAATTGTGGCTTCAAAATTTAGCAAAAGCAACAAAACCTAAACATGCCAACCGTGACACTCCTTAGTTTTATAGTAATATTGATTAAGTGGGTAGTAAATATTATAGAAGAAAATAATAATATTAGGTCCACAGCAAGAAGTTAAACTGAGCGTTGGAAAGGTGGGTCACAAAACTGTTGACAGCAACCTACCTAAGAGAAAGGTTCCAAAATAATCTTGGTAGTTCCCTTCCTTACAAGGGGCAAATGAGTCGCTTGTATTTCAACTTTACCTCGAGTACAAAAGCATCGTCCGCAGATATGCATCTGTAACCTTGTATAGGTCGGCATATCCTCAGTTTTTGTGTCCTCAAAGAAGGTGGCTGTATTGATGAACCTATCCGAAGGTATAAACAGAAATAAACCAAAACAATAATAGTAAGAACAAAAACCTAAACAGAAAACTTCAGAAAACATAAAAAATCGTTTTATCGTCGACTCGCAGGCAGTTAGAAAGAGAGTCAAGACACCAATGGGGAGAAAAAATCAGATATTAATCAATTTTATAATTACTGGTCTTCTATCTGGGCTGGGCAGCATAATAATGAAGTCTCTTGGCTAAGAATAGCAGAAGAGAATTTACAAACCTCATCCAAGATGGTAAACTCCCAAATAGCAATCGATCTGTTCAAGCAAGTAGTTGCAAACAAAAGAATGGGAAAAATAATAATTGTTCATTCATTGGTATAAGAAATTCACTTCTCTACACGCATACGGAGTGAACAGAGTGAATGAATGGATTGCAACCTCTAAAATTATGTCGGAAGTCCGGATGAATGGCAAAACCTATCTCCTATATTCAGCAAGCAACGATCCATCATCGTCCTATCATCTGTCTACAAACAGTGTATAAAATCATGACTGCTTGCATAAGAACCTTAGCCTCTATTTCTATTGAGCAGAATTCTCTTTTATCAGAAGATCAGAAAAGATGTCGGACTGTCGCTCAGGTTGCAAAAAACATCTTGTCATTGATTCTCAAGCAAGCACAAAAACCAGAAGAACATCTACATTCGTTATATCGATTACCAAGAGGCTTTCAATTCTGTGTCCCACTCATGGCTTATAAAGGTCCTTTAATTATACAAAGTGAATCTTCAGTTGATGACATTTCTTGAAAAGATCATGAAGTTGTGAAAAACTTTTGTAGACCACGATATGAATAAAACCGAACCGATTCCCATCTCACGCGGTATTTTTCAGGATGATTTTCCCAGTAGTTCTGTCCGACAATAAATCCACTTTCTCATAATGTTGAACCGACTAACTAATTATAGTTAGTTAGAAACTGTATGCGAGTAACTTGCGCCAAATGATTTAACTTAAACAGTGGACCAATTTTTGCGAGATATGACCTGAAATTCAACCTAAACGCTCTCTCTCTCTCTCAATCGTGGCAGGGAAAAAGTAATAAAAAAAAACAATAACAAACACATTTTTCATAAAATATGGATAAAAGGGGTGCAATTTGGTGAAACTACAATACTATAATAATCATACTTCAAGCAGGGATGTGACATATCGTCTTCACACTTTCATAACTGTAGTAGTTTACTTGTAATTACTGACTACTCTGAATTATCCAAACGCTACACTACAAAGTCAATTGAAACATACCACAATACAAGTAACGACTAAGCTTTAAAATAAATAATACTACTATTTAATGAAGTCCAGAAGTACAAAAGAAAGGCCACAGGCACATATGGTCTGAATTCAGAACTATGTAAGTATGGAGAACTATTCCTAAAACACCGCTTCCTAAGCAACACCATGTAAATGGACTCAAACTATTGTGCAACACACCTACAAAAAAAGAAACAAAAACATATTTAACAATGACACGGGTATAAGTCTCCCCTATAAAATCTACGCCAAGATTATACGTTTACAAATAGTAACCGAAAATGGTTTTAATGACGATCTAAATACATCTAATAATTTTTTAGATTTGTATCTAATAAAACAGTAATTAAAATGCCAGAGGGAAATAAAAGCAAGGATGTCCTCTCTCCCCATGACAAGGAAACAACTAACACCAAGAGGAAAAAAATAGATAAGAATTACTTCTTAAATATACTAGTCTTAGCAGGTGATCAAGTGGTTATAGCACCAGATAAAGACACCTCACTAAGCCAAATGCACCTGCTAAATAATATTATAACAAAATTCCATGAATAAATGTCAATAGTAAGAACAAAAGTTGCACATTGTGGGAAAGAAGGAAACCCCAACAAAATACTCCTCGAAAAGAAGTCACTAGAACAAATACATCGTATCTTGTATATGAAATAACTAATAAAAAAGAGAGAAACTACATTCAGAAGATAAAACGGCATAATTAGAAACACCTGACAACATCTGTGGTACTAACGAGTGTTCAAATAAAAAAACTGGGCTGTGCAGGCCGTGGAATTAAATCAATTTAATTACTATTTACAGTGGACATTAAAGTACAGCAAAATAACACGTAGTGACGTGGAACTCTGGATTAAAACGTGACATAAATATAACCTACAAATTGATAGAGACACCATGAATTCTAACCTAAACTTTGTATCGACTACTTTAGGTGCGTTCTTTTATGCATGAATCTCAGATTGTTTCAGATCACTTTAAAGTGACTCAGTTTTAGTTAGTTCTTTTTTAACGACTCATTTAAAACAAAGTGAGATATTTTATCCCCTCCTATCCGCGATTGCACTAAATCGACTGAACGCTCAGAAAGCGGATAGTTGTTGACATAGGTGGGTTTTTTTATGCACGAATCTCAAATATTTTCAGATCACTTTACTGTGAGTCAGTTCCGGATATGTTCTTTTTTAATGACTCATTTAAAAAGAAGTGAGATTCTTTATCCTCCCTTTACCCCGATTACACTAAGTCGGCGCCAAGTGCAGAAAGCGGGTAACTATAGAGAATCAAGATAGGATTCAGTTAGTAGAGGGGATGCAGATTGAAATGATATACTTAATGAAGAAATTGCAACTATTTGACCCTGTTGCAAATAGGTTGTACAACCTTGAAGTGCCTCTAGATAAGTACATCCGTATAACGGAACAAAATGGTAAGTAAATCACTTGACGTTACTAGTTTACATTTGCTTTCCGCATAGTTCAAAAGGATGCGGCCGCAGCGTCCACTTCAGCTTGTGAAGAAATCCTTTCTTGTCTTTCTGGTGAGACCGATGGAGATTTAACCAAGAATTCCGGTGGCTATAAGTCTTTGCAAGCTACCGAATCTTCTACAGCAGTTGAGTTGAACACAAGTAAGATTTTATTAATAATAGAATGACACAAATGATTGTATAAGAAAAAAACGTTCTATGAATTTCTAACGATTATGCTTTTTGCTAACAACAAACACTACGTCCCTGATCTGCGTAGTTGTAAATAATATTATCACATCTATACATCGATATTATGTAGGTTGCATGTTTTTTCGTTGGGACAGTATATAGGAACTGCATGCACAAGCAATTTCCGCGTCCGTATTTTGCGGAAGTATAAACAAACAAAGAATGCTACGTTCGCAAGGAATTATTGTAACCTTGCAAGCTAAGCATCCCAACACGCCAGACGGTATATAATGAGGCGAACGAGTCAACAGAAGACAGACCCAGAGTACGATACGGCGTAGTAACCAAAGTGACTAGTGCGATCCCAGCAGTTCCGCGTTCCTATATGGCGCTTACTCGCATTCCGCTCTCGCAGCAAACGCATTAACATTAAACAACTAACAGCGCGGTTATTGTAAGTTAAAATAAACTCGTATTCGCAAACTCAACGTAGTTTTCTCTGATGCAAACCGGCGCCTAGAACTAACCCCTAGCCGCCACAGTGGTGACCCCCGACGTGATGTATTTGATCAGAGAAAGGTCACCGTTCGAAGACTTCACCGCAGAATTCAGAAACAACGGTGCAACGTCTTATCCAGTGACGACCATCATCATATTTTTCGTGATCGTCCTGTTCGCCGCCAAACACTGGTAAGACTCCGACGCACATACGAGTAATGGGAGGTTCTGAATCTAAGGAAGAGATCATCGTGCAGAACGCAAACGGCAGCGCATCTGCCACCCTAAACACCGCCGAAACTCTCCACACAATCACCGTCGTATTATTGGTATTAATCATCATCCGGTTCGCCGCAAAGGACCTCTGCGCATTTCACAAGAGGAAGGTAAACCGCGCGGCCACCAAGCTCCAGGCACAAGCGACAGTGTAATCTTCGAGACGACATCAGATCACACTGGCTGCCGCGAACAAACGAAAATGGCCCCCACAATCGCAACCGCTTCCGCGAACCTCACGACGCCTACAACGACCCCCGCAATCGAACGCGTAGGCGTACGCATCCCTCCATTTTGGCCGGAAGACCCTCTCATGTGGTTCCTGCAAATCGAAGGCCAATTCGCTTTAGCTGGGATCATCGCGGACGAAACAAAATATAACTACGTGATCGCCAATATAGATACCAAGCATGCCACGGAGGTACGCGACATCCTTCAATCACCGCCGACCGAGGGCAAATACGACACCCTCAAAAGGAACTAGTCAATCGCCTCAGCGCATCGAAATCGCAAAAGATACAGCGATTGCTTGAAGGCGAGGAACTCGGCGACCGCAAGCCATCGCAGTTCCTACGACACCTGAAAAACCTCGGTGGGAGCACCATCCCTGACGACTTCCTACGAACCCTATGGCTCAACCGTTTACCGGCAACGATGCAGGCGATTCTGGCAACGCAGACCCACGACGACCTCGATAAAATAGCCGTGCTCGCCGACGCCGTAAACGAGACGCTCGCATTCAAAACGTATATACGTGCGACGCACGAACCCCCGCATGGACGCCGAACCCCGACGCAACAGGCAACCCGCGTTCCGACAATCACGACCACCATCTCGAAGCCGTTCCAATTCGAGAGATCGACATCGAAATTACGACCCCAATAACACTGCCACATGTTGGTACCACCAAGTTTTCAAAGGCCGAGCGAGAAAATGCCGCGAACCGTGTGATTTCCCTTCGGGAAACGGACAAGGCAGTCGATAAACGCGGCCAACGACAGCCTCAACATAACCCCGCGCCGCCTCTTCTTGCACGAGCGGGCCACACGACAAAGATTCCTAGTGGACACCGGCGCGGACGTCTCAGTTTTTCCCCGCAAGTTAGTTAACGGACCACGACACAAAACATCATACGAGCTGACAGCAGCGAACGGATCCAACATCGCGACATATGGTTTCATAACCCTCAGCCTCAATTTAGGCTTACGACGATCTTTCACCTGGCGTTTTATAATAGCAGACGTAACGAACCCCATAATCGGAGCCGACTTTCTGCACCACTACGCCTTGCTGGTGGACATCCACAACAATAGGATCACCGACCCGTTAACAAACATATCACGAGCCACTGGAGTGACCTCAGACCACGAACGGCCTACGATACGCGAAATCTCAGGGACGACACCGTTCCACGAAATTCTCAAAGAATTTCCCGAGATCACGAGACCTTCGGGCGCACCGCACGTGCCAAAACACGAAACGAAGCATTACATTCGAACCACTCCAGGGCCACCAATAACTTGCAAACCACGCCGCCTTGCACCCGACAAATTGAGGATTGCAAAACATGAATTCCAGTCCATGGTCGACATGGGCATCGCTCGCCCGTCAGACAGCAGTTGGGCATCACCGCTGCACATGGCACCGAAAAACGGCCATGACTGGAGGCCTTGCGGAGACTACAGGCCCCTCAACGCCCGAACAATCCCTGATCGCTACCCCGTGCCACACATAGAAGACTTCGCGCAAGGACTCCGAGGAAAAACCATATTTTCGACAATAGATTTGGTACGAGCATATCACCAAATCCCAGTTGCAAATGAAGACATTCCGAAAACCGCAATTACGACACCTTTCGGACTGTACGAATTCCCTTCATGTCTTTCGGACTACGAAACGCCGGCCAGACTTTTCAGCGTTTTATCGACGAGGTAACCCGAGGTTTGGACTACTGTTACACCTACCTCGACGACATACTCGTAGCCTCCACATCCGAAGACGAGCACAAAATCCATTTACGAACACTGTTCACGCGCTTACAGAGGTATGGGATACTCATTAACCCAACGAAATGCCACTTAGGCGTCACGAACGCACGTTTCCTCGGATACCAAGTCTCGAGCAAGGGCACGACACCACTGGCGGACAAAGTGGACGCAATCAGGAATTTCCCCACGCCGACAACGGCCAAACAATTGAGACAATTTTTGGGCATGATAAATTTCTACAGGAGATTTATACCAGGAATTGCCGAACTGCAGGCACCGCTAAATGACCTGCTCAAACGCAACATTAAAGGCGCAAAACCAATCGAATGGCAGACCAAAGCAAACGAAGCTTTCGATGCCTGCAAAGAAAGACTGGCACAGGCCACGATGCTCGCACACCCCGAACCCGGAGCAACCCTTGCCATAGTCACTGACGCCTCAAATAACGCAATCGGAGCCGCTCTCCAACAACGCATCGACGACGACTGGGAACCACTCGCATTCTTCTCCAGGAAACTTTCAAGCGCAGAGAGAAAGTACGGGACCTACGACAGAGAATTACTAGCGATCTACCAAGCCATAAAACACTTCAGACACATGGTTGAAGGTAGAGAATTTTCTGTTCGTACGGACCACAAACCCCTGGTATACGCATTCCGCCAAAAGCCGGACAAATGTTCCCCGCCAATTTCGTCACCTAGATTTTATATCCCAATTTACAACAGACATCCGTCACATCTCGGGCACGGAGAACGTCGTTGCGGACGCGCTATCCCGCATCGAAACAATCGCCACAGCCCCGATCGACTTCGAAAGTCTCGCAAAAGCACAGGCCACGGACAATGATCTGCAAACGCACCTGCGTCTAGGGAATTCACTCCAACTAAAAAAGTGATTCTCCCAACACGGACACAGCCGTATACTGCGATCTGTCCACCGCCAACGCCAGACCTTTCGTCCCTACAACCCACCGCCAGCACATTTTCAACACAATGCACAATCTGGCGCACCCGGGAACGAAAGCCACAACAAAGCTCGTCAAACAGCGTTACGTTTGGCCATCCATTGACGCCGATTGCCGACAATGGACACGCGCATGCATACAATGCCAACGATCAAAAGTCACGCGACACGTAAAACACCTTTCGGAACGATAGCGAACCCATCCACACGTTTCGAGCACATTCATATCGACATAGTGGGACCGCTCCCCATATCGCAAGGCAAACGTTACTGCCTCACCTGTGTCGATAGATTTTCACGCTGGCCCGAAGCATACCCAATCGAAAATATCGAAGCCGAAACAATCACGCGCACGTTTTACAACGAATGGATCACACGCTTCGGTGTCCCGCTGCGAATAACCACAGACCAAGGGCGACAATTCGAATCACAACTGTTCAAACAGTTCAACAAACTCCTCGGCACCACACATTTGCGAACAACGGCCTACCACCCGCAATCGAATGGGATGGTGGAGCGTTTCCACCGCCACCTCAAAGCCGCCATCCGTTGCCACGAAACGAAACAGTGGACCGACGTACTACCCACGATTTTACTAGGACTACGAGCAGCATGGAGGGAAGACCTGAACTCATCTGCAGCCGAACTGGTATACGGCGAACCCCTGAGACTCCCTGGCGAATTCCTAGTACCAAAACAAACGCCCACAACGGACCCGATAAATTACATAACGAACCTCAAACGCTACTTCGCAGAATTAAGCCCCACAGCTGGAACAAACCACGCCAAACCAAACACATTCATTTTTAAAGACCTACAAACGGCCCAACAGGTATTCGTTCGACGCGACGCAGTAAAGACGCCACTCGAACAACCGTACGAGGGACCATTCCCGGTTTTAAAACGAGGAGATAAAACCTTAACGTTAAAAATAAGGGATCGCGAAACGACCGTCTCCATCGACCGCACGAAACCAGCCTACGTAGAAGGGAACCACACGCAGACGACGCAAACTTCAAGGACAACCTCGCCCACCACGGATCATCAAGGAGACACCGCCTCCAAACGAACACCACACACCATAACAAAGTCCGGAAGACACGTTCATTTTCCCAAGCGCCTGCATTAAGCGCGCACGCAAAATAATAAAGCGGCAAGGTAAAGCATACGCAAAATTAAACATTTTTGCCCACCAGCTCCGTTTTATCGTGGATTTACCCACTAAGGGGGACCCATATAGGAACTGCATGCACAAGCAATTTCCGCGTCCGTATTTTGCGGAAGTATAAACAAACAAAGAATGCTACGTTCGCAAGGAATTATTGTAACCTTGCAAGCTAAGCATCCCAACACGCCAGACGGTATATAATGAGGCGAACGAGTCAACAGAGGACAGACCCAGAGTACGATACGGCGTAGTAACCAAAGTGACTAGTGCGATCCCAGCAGTTCCGCGTTCCTATATGGCGCTTACTCGCATTCCGCTCTCGCAGCAAACGCATTAACATTAAACAACTAACAGCGCGGTTATTGTAAGTTAAAATAAACTCGTATTCGCAAACTCAACGTAGTTTTCTCTGATGCAAACCGGCGCCTAGAACTAACCCCTAGCCGCCACAAGTACTATAATAGCTCTTCAGGTAATTGCAATGCATAGAAGTGTATTTTGGGATACATTACATATTACTCAAAGTATTGTTCATTAGGATATTGTTTGTTTATTGTGACCAGAAGCAAGTAAAATAAATGTGCTTGGAAATCCCACACGTAATGCTTGTAATGTCTGTTCCTTATGAAAAGGAAATTTATAGCAAAGACAGTGATAGCATCTTCGGTCAAAATTATAATCTACTACAAGCGCCATATTTACGTACTTTTATGACGGAATATTTGACCTTTAAGAAACGATTTTATCAAACAAAAGAAAAAATATTGGCAAAGAAGCAAAACAAGAAAAATAAATTTTTTGAAAAAATTTCTTCAAATACAAAAGTTGAAAGTTGAAGCGCTCCAAGGAAAAAATCGCCTAGAAGAAAGAAACATTCAAGCGTTAGAGAAATTAGCAAATAAATAATTTTTGGAAGTTTAAAATTTATTATTACTATAACTTTATAGTTATTTATGTATCAAGGGAATTATAAGACTCATTAATTCCCGTGGTACATAGATAATTTTATTTCTGACCAATTTCAATAAAATATTGTTCATTTTAAAACGAAAAAATTGCACATTTATTATTTGTAATGACGCGAATAAATAAAATATGGTTCAGTTTTCATTTCATAAATGTATACACATATATGTATATTAGCATTTTTTATTTTATTTTTACTTGTGAAAGATAGAGGGAATTATAGAATCTATAATGTCCCAAGGAAGTTTTATGACTCTCTTTATTGATAGCGTAACTATGACGATATAAGCTTATAATATCCCGGTCAGAAATATAATAAATTATCAGTGTTTTTTTTACTTTGGCGAAAACATTTTTTCATAATTTGATCTCGTCTATAAGTGGAGGACGTTATACCACTTACATTTTTAATGTAAGTTTCATCATAATCATTATCACTTTCATCATTTTCCCAGTCTGATAAATCTTCATAATTAAGGCATATGTTATGTAGCACAGCAGCTGCCACACAACATTTGGCAATAAACATATCATTATTTTAAAACACTTTTAATCTCCTAAACCTTCCTTTTAGTAAGCCAAACGCATTTTCAATAACAATTTTTGAAGATGAATGAGAATAATTAAAAACTTTGTGATTAGTACTTAAGTTCCCATAATCTTTAAAAGGGGGTATCACCCAATCTAGGCATGGGTAAGCAGAATCTCCAAGTAAGGATCTATTTCCAAAAAATCCATTTAAAGCTTTTTCACAAAATATGCCTAAAAATCTTTTTTGCGAATCACATACCCCTTGGAAACACATGTGAATGCAAAGTATTTGGTTTTTTTATTTTAATATGTGTACCGTCAAGAGCTCCTACAATACCGTCGGTCCCATGCAATTTTGCCTATTTGATTCATCTGGCCAAAACATCAAATCTGTTCTTTTTGACACCAAATAAGTCACTATAATCGAAATGATATTGTAAGCAGCACTCTTAGTAACATCAAATATATCTGATATTTCTCGAAATGTATTCGTATTTGATAAATACGAAATAAATTGATAGTAAAATTTTCTTCATCCCCAAGTTATGTTGTGCAAGTACAACATCTGTTACCACTAAATCTAAGTTAAAAACAATATAAATTATTTTTGTTAAACATATTTTCACGTTAAAATACGAATAATAACGTTGCAAGTTGTCCTTCTCATTCGAAAATGTTGTCAAAATTCAATGTCATCATACTCTTCTATTGTTTGTAGAAAATTCTGTATGCGGTGTAAAGTACGTCTAGGTTTGTTGTAATCACTGGAACTATCTGTTGAGGTTCAAACTATTTATACCATTTAGTGAAGAACTTAGCTTTTTAAAATAAGAGTTTTTGATAACTAAATTTATATTTAACTGAACTAAAACAAAACTGTTACTATGACAATATTAAAATAAAAACATACAGGGTGTATATATACTGACTTCCAAAAAAATTGCAACACTAGAAGTTGTTGAACGATTTTAATGAAATTTTCAGGAAACGTCTATTTTCATTAAACAAAGTGATGATTAAAATTTAAAAACAAAAGAACAAAAGCTTAAAACGTTTTTTCAATAATGACCGGCAACTTTCATTTCTGCTAGGACGATTTTCAATATGTCCACAACTTCTGACTTTTCCTTTATAAAGAATACATAACGGTATCTGCTAAAATCGTCTTTAAATAATACAAAATATCGATTTTCTGCTTGTATTCTTTCAAAAGATCCACAAACGTCAGAATGAATGATTTCTCCTGATACCTTCGCCCTTTCTCTAGTTCCAAACTTTTTAACATGCGACTTTCCATAAGTGCGACCTTCACAGTGTTCAGTATCCATGTTGACATTTATTTCAAGTTTTTCTTATATGTCTTTTATTTTGATGACTTAGCTTTTCGTGGTACACCTAAAGTAAATTTTCTGCATCTGTTACATTGATTTGATTAGCATCTTTCTCAAGATAGATATTTTCAACTATCAATTTGAACAGACCACTATTTTTACTTCTGGTGCCAGCAAGTACGGTACTTCAATTCACACTAAAACAACAAGTTTCGGAACTGGAAACAAACTCACTGTTAGAATTGCGATTTTTATAGTCGGAACTAGCCAAACATCATCAAGAAGAATTTTCTGTTGATAATCATTTATATTTGCTTGAATGATAACAGTACCTTTTCCCAAAGCTTTAACAATGTCACCATTAGCCGTAATTATAGAGTGGGCCTCTTCAAATAGTTGAAATATTTCGAATGGGTTACTTTTGTTCCAAATGTGATTCGTTGCGCCATTGTCAAGTAATATTTACACTATTTATATCTTCTTTGCCGCTTTTCTTAGAAGATTTGCCATCCGCTTTCCGTTTTGAACACTGTTTTACCTTGTGACTTTCTTTCTTACAATAATTGCATATAAACTTTTTTGGTTTTCCACTACACTTCCTTAAATTTGCTCGTTGTAAAGATAGTACTTTACGATTATCCTCCTATTTATTTGTCAGAGCTTTTTCGTATGCACAAAGTTGATTCGTCAAAGTATCTAACGTGCGATTAGGCTTTGGCATCAACATCCAACTCGACTTAAATGAGAAGTAATCTTCTGAAAGTGTCTCTAAAATCTTGCAAATCAGCAGTAATTTAGGTAACTCGCATTTACAGGTAATACCGGATACGACTTTTTCCTGGGATATTTTAATTTGCAATTCGGTCCACAAATTCTTCAGTTTCGAAGTATGCGTTTCAACGTCATCATCGGAATGCTTCTTGTAACTAAAGAATTACATACATAAATCGTAGGTTTTGTCTTCTACACTGCCATCATATAAATTGTGAAGTTATAACCAGACTTCTCTCGCTGAGTTAAATCTCATTACTTTCTGAAGCGTTTCTTGAATTATGTTAACAGTTAACACAAGCAAAGCCTGTGTGAACAAGGTTAGATCCTTTTCATACTGGTCTTTTTGTGCAGGAGTTGCTTCTGCAGCCAAAGGTGAAGGTAACATTAATTTACCTCCTACGACATCTGTAGCACCGGGAATGCTCCTAAACAAAATGCGGATCTTGTATTTCCATGTCGATCAATTACTCTTTCTTTCTAGCAATCCAATATGCACCTTACCAGCATCCATTTATCAAACGTGAATCTGAAAGATAGTTTCATACGGGATCACCTTTAGAATAGATTTTTCGATCAAAATTTCTTCGTGACTCAAAAAACTTATATCCTTCACTTCTACTACTGGGAACCACGTTTTGCTATCATGTTGAGGTTCAAACTATTTATACTCTTTAGTAAAGAACTTAGCTTTTTAAAATAAGAGTTTTTGATAACTAAATTTATATTTAACTGAACTAAAACAAAACTGTTACTATGACAATATTAAAATAAAAACATACAGGGTGTATATATACTGACTTTCAAAAAAATTGCAACACTAGAAGTTGTTGAACGATTTTAATGAAATTTTCAGGAAACGTCTATTTTCATTAAACAAAGTGATGATTAAAATTTAAAAACAAAAGAACAAAAGCTTAAAAAGTTTTTTCAATAATGAGTTGCTCCGCTACTATTTGTAATGCACTCATCTAGACGGCTTGGCATGCTATCAATCAAGTGATCTATAGCTGCTTGTGGTATATCATCCCAAGCTTCTTGAATCCGTTGCTGAAGATTGTGTAAATTATCTGGAGAGTGCGGTAAATTACCCAGTCGCCTACCAATCATATCCCATACATGTTCAATTGGCGACCGAGCAAGCCATGTTGTAGCCCTTGCCGTATGAGGGCGCGCATTATCCTCCTGGAAAATGGGATTTTGCAACCCCTGAAGATATGGAAGGCCAACTGGTTGTAGCACACTAGCAATGTAATCAGCTGCGTTAAGGTTGCCGTCAATAAAGACCAAGGGTGATCTGCTACCATAACATATTGCACCCCATATCATAATTCCTTGAGTGAGGGCTGTGTTGCGTTCCACAACAAATGTTGAATTTTTACGTTCTATACGCATCCGTCTGACCCTCCAACGACATCGTGGGCCCACAAACAAAATCGGGACTCGTGACTAAACACAATTTGATTCATGCGCTCAATTAACGCTTTCGTTGCTCCACTCTAGTCTGCGTAGACGGTGAAGTAGTGTAAGAGGAAGACATAAAAATAGACGATATGAACGCAACCCATAAGATCTTATCCGGCGATAAACAGATGACATTGACATCCTAAGTCCTGTACCTCTCATCCAATCATTTGCAATTGATCGAGTTGTTGAAAATCTATCTCTTGTGGCCAAAACTCTTAAGCGACGTTCTTCGCGATCTGTAGTCCTTCGAGGACGCCCAGATCCACGGCGACGATGTTGAACCCCTTCCTCGGACCATTTAGTAGACCAACATCTCAATACCGATGAAACATTTCGGTTTACACGACGAGCAATTTCTCTTAGCGAAAGTCCCGCCTCTCTCATACCAATAATACGGCCACGTTCAAAATCACTTAATTGGACCAAATGTTGATGTTGACGTACATACTCGGCTTTGTTTTGAAGTTCAGAATGAAATTGTGAAGAAACAACAACAATTTGCAAACTTGACAGTTACTAAATGGTCTAATACTTCAAATTTATTGTTACTATGTGCTATGGAAACAACATCCAAAAAAACAAAAACTACTGGCTAGATTTTATTCAAATTTTCAACATCACTTTGTTTAATGAAAATAGACGTTTCCTGAAAATTTCATTAAAACCGTTCGACAACTTCTAGGTGTTGCAATTTTTCTGGAAGTCATTATATATATATAAAGATAAACTAGGAGATGTATGCAAAATGCTGAAATTGTTTAGTACAAAATTCCTGTACAAATACAATAATTTACTATATTTTTGTTGTCCATAATCCAAATTATATTTGTTTTGCTATGAAAAAATTTTTAAAAGGTTAGTTTTGATTGAATGTCAAAACTAACCATCAAGAGCTCCTACAATCCCGTCGATTCCCTGAAACTTTTTAAAAAATTTTGTTTAATTTTTGTCTGTTTATTCAACTGGTGCTTTTTGACACTATAGTCTGTATACTATTGGTGCGGAGTAATAAATCATAATTGCTTGAAATAATTCTTTATTTTCTTGTGAAAGCGGTACTTCTACGGTTAAGTAAAAACCAATAAATTCTAACCAAAATACGATCATTGTGCCGCTCTTGCAGCATATTGACCCATCTAGGGTCTGAGAACAATAGTTTAATCTGTGCAAACACATTGCCATCAGCCCAGGTACTGACGAAACGAGACTCATAGCCGTAGATGTGGGTATTATACCAAGATACAAAAATAATGGTATATAATACGTAAGAAGTAAAATTTATAATGTGATCTACTACACAAATAAAATAAATAACATATAACCACATAATAATTCATATCAAGGTAGATTTTACTATTATAATATATTTACCTCTAAAAATATGATTTTCCAAACGTATCAGATACCTACGCCACTGCAATACGGGAGATTCGATAATTCTGACAGGTTTATTACTCCGCGCAAATAGTATACTGAGTATAAAATTGACTATCCGAAATGTATATAATAATAATAATAATAATAATAATAATACTAATAATAATAATAATAATAATAATAATAGTTATTTCATTCAAGCAGAATCATACGTACAATTTGTACAAAATAGTCCATAAAGAAGTCAAACTATTTAATATCTAGTAATACTAAACTTTCTTTTTTAAAATGTTTCAAGTTTTGTTGTTGTTTAATAAATTTCTGGCATTTTTTTATAATACTGCATACAACCACAGACATGCAGAGATATAAACGTCAGCATATTATTACTTTTGTTATCTAGGTATTTCATGTAGGTATTTTTTGTATAAATAAACCCAATTTGCATGTACGCTTGTCCCCCAAATCAAAATTCCGTATTTTAGTACAAGTAGTAATTTGCAAAGTACGCAGTTTTAAGTAGTATATTCCTGTGTAGGTGTTTTTTAAATATTTCTAGAGCAAACAATTATTTTGTTTAAACAATAAGTTTTGCGACACCTAGTGTCGATTCGTGTTAACGATCACTATGTCGACAGATATGTATACTCAGTATACTATTGGCGCGGAGTAATAAACCTGTCAGAATTATCGAATCTCCCGTATTGCAGTGGCGTAGGTACCTGATACGTTTGGAAAATCATATTTTTAGTAGGTAAATATATTATAATAGTAAAATCTACCTTGATATGAATTATTATGTGGTTTCTTTTATTGTTTCAATCCTTACTTTGTGGAATCTATTTTTCATAGTAAATAATTTAATTTAGCAACATTCCACCGTATCTTGGTATAATACCCACATCTACGGCTATGATTCTCGTTTCGTCAGTACCTGGGCTGATGGAAACGTGTTTACACAAATTAAACTATTGTTCTCAGACCCAAGATGGGTCGATATGCTGCAAGAGCGGCACAATGATCGTATTTTGGTTAGAATGTATTGGTTTTTACTTAACCGTAGAAGTACCGCTTTCACAAGAAAATAAAGAATTATTTCAAGCAATTATGATTTATTACTCCGCGCCAATAGTATACAGACTTTAAAAGTTATTGTGTTTAGTTTTATGAATACATGCATTTTTCAATTTAATTGAGTATCCTTGAAAATATCTAGAACTTTACACTATTTGAAATTTTAGGATTTTTTATTCAACTTTTATTTAACGACATTTTTGAGACTAATGAAGAATTTTTATCTTAGTTCCGTTACCCATGATTCCAATTATAGTCACTTTATGATGAAAGTAATGTAATTAGAATGAAAAAATATTTAATAGGTTAGGTTTTCTTTAAACATAATATAAGTGAGACTAAACGCTCTGTACAACCGTTCTTTTTTACCAAATGATCAAGTGAGTTTAATTGATTATGCAGATGAGTTGAGATACTCAGATCCAATAGAGTTTGCTCTATTCAGTTGGATAAAAGAACGCACATTTTGTTAAAAAGATTACTAAATGTCAAAGAAAATTCCAAAACCTGCCCAACTCAATTTTTTATTCAAATAGCCGTTGTATGGAAACGAAGCTTGGACAAACACAAAATAAAAGAACAAACACATAGAACAAAGAAGATTGAATACGAAAAGAAACGAATTAAATATGTGTAACACCATTAGAAAAATTAGTGAGAACATACAAAAATAATTCGGAAGAACACGTAAAAGTGTTGGACAAACGACACCGAAACCGATAAAGGATCCTCCATATTAATAATTGAGTTAATTCTCCTGGTGTTCTCCTTCTACAAACACCGTTGGGGTGTGCCTGATCTCAAGTTGTGATAGCTAGATTTCTTGAGCATGCCCCCGGGCCGAACGACGTCTAATAAAAAAATACTTTTTCCCACTCATGTGGGTGGGGCCTGGGGCGCCTGTTTTTTAAATACGACCACTCATCGAGTGATACCTTAAAATGACGGGCTGACCAAGACGGTTTCAAATATGCATGACAAAATTTTTTCGAAAAAATTGAGTTAATTCTCCTGGTGTTCTCCTTATATACACACCGTGGGGGTGTGCCTGACATCAAGTTGTGATAGCTAGATTTATTGGGCATGCCCCCGGGCCAAACGACGTCTAATAAAAAACACTTTTCCCCACTCATGTGGGTTAGGCCTAAGGGGGCGCCTGTTTTTTAAATACGACCACCCATCGAGTGATACCTTAAAATGACGGGCTGACCAAGACGGTTTCAAATATGCATGGCAAAATTGTTTCAAAAATACCTGAAAAGGTGTAGTCGTAAAAAAAGTCTTAACACGATATTTTTATTAACAGTGCTTTTAATAATTTTGTCGATCGTACACGATTGTTATTTCATCTAATGGTCCGATTGTGTCATAAATTAATGATCTTCTTTCATAATTATTTTTATATTCGTACTTGTATGAAGTATACATAAACTATACATTTTGTAACTACAAGAACATTAGCATTAGAAGTTAAATCGTAAAGTAAAAACACCAAATTACCAAATTACTAATTCTGATACCGAATGAAATACCTACGGTTATTATTTATCTTAAACATTATCAACTTATTAACATTTGGGCCACATTTTAACCGAGAAATTAACAAGAAAGTCAGCCACAATCTTAGTACCTACGAGAAAAAAGTATTTGGATATTGAGTGAGAAACAGGATTGTAAATTTTGAAACCTGTCAATTTCTAGAATTCAACGCAATAAAATTGCTAATTTGTAATCGATTTAAAAAGAATTTGTTGAATTTATTTTTATTGATGTAATACAAATCGAATTTGTAAGCCAGAACATGAAAGTTTCTACTAATTTTTATGTGTAAATCCAGTTAGAGCTATAATTAACAGTTTTTATTTTTTGGCCAAACGAAATATGGTCATTCTTGATTCAGAATGTGATATAATCTGTGTTGTTGTTCAGACTACATATTTGTTCAGTATGGCGTACTGTTTTACTAATGACATTATCTATTTACGAACAAGTTCATACTTTATAACCCACGTTCGAGTTAATGTGGAATTATTCTATAAATTTAGATAAAGTAAATAAATTATTTATGATATAAGGAGGCTTCTATAGCCGGAATCATTGTCGTTTGGTAGGTTCAAGTTCATCGATTTTCAACTCTTCGCCCTGCTGAAGTTCGCCTTATAGTAGTGGGCGAAACTCTGGCATTTCGATAGAGTCGAATCCTGTTACGTATTTCAATTATTATGTATTATAATTTAGACATATGATGTCTACAATAATTATTAGAGATTGAAGGTCGGTTAAATGGAACAAATTGACTTTATCGAAATAGCATAATTTCGTTGCCACTTTTCTAGCTCTCTTAATGGCGGCATAAAACATTACAATTACAAAATTATCTTCATTAAAAATCATAACAAAAACCTGATGTAAGAAGGTCATATTAAACAATAAAATAAAATAAACAATAAATTAACCCAAATTTAAAACAAAATAATGGAAAATCACACAAAAAAATGTAAGTTACAATCAGTTAATCTGAGATTTCGATAACAATGGTACGACGTATGTTTCGTAAATCTCACACGGCACATCAAGATTTCAGGGTTACATAATTATGTATTTCGAGGACAAAAGCTCTTTGTCCTGTTGTCAACCCGTTCGTTATTATTCAGGGCATAATTTCGCGATTTGTGGTAGCCCTTTATTGTAGACCGGTTATGAATATGTAGTTGACTTTTTATTGTATAACTCGAGAATCACTTGTTCTAATCTAAAGATGCAATTATTAATCCCAAATTTGTATCTAAATGTTATTACGGATGGATAAACAAGGTTATAAGCTTATAATTTGCTATTAAATAAAGACTATTCATAAAGGGAAATTTTACAACCTAAATTAATCACAGTTTCATTACCACCAAACGATTCATATGATAATTTCATTACGAGTTTAGAAATCAAGGTTTTTCCGTGCGAGATGGACCGCGGGACCGGGGACCTTAAAAAATACTGCAAAAAGTTATAATCAAAGTTATGTTAAAAAAACCTAAGCTTTACTTTTCAAGTACTACCTTTCTAGATTCAGGTCTATGTCTATTCGCGATCGTTACATTATGGCAATAGCTAAATATCTTTTTAAACATAAATCCTTAATTTTAAACTCTTCTACTCATTTTATTCCACCAAATCACTACTACTTTTTTTTTTTTTACAGATTTTTATTTTATTTCGTATATTCTTCAGATTATAAAATTTCGTGATTTATCGTGTTTTTTGCTTTTATTTTTATATTAATTTTTTTATTTTCTCTTCCTTCCGTATCTTCATTTTTGCTGATTTCTTTTAAAGAAGTTCATAGTTTGTTTTGAGAAAGGGGAGATTAAAGGAAATGAATATAATCCCACATTGTTACATTCATTAAATGTATATTAGGCTAAGATAGATAGTACATTGATTTCCTTTTCTATTTCTTATATTGTATTACTTTTTAGTATTTCGTTGTGGAAATAAATGGTATATTTATTCATTTTAACCCAGCAAGCACAGAAAAAAACGATTTCTACCGAGTAATGAATATCTTTAGGTATGCCTTTTTAATAGCAAAATAAAAAATTAAAATGTAAAATAGAAAATGAAAAGCATGGGGTGCTTAGGAAATTACATTTACCTATGTAGAGATTTTTATAATAACAATGTATATTTAGTTAGAGCACAGAGACACGCGTGCATATGCATCACGGGAGCAATGCGTACCGAGCCCACAACCAGTATTGCGGTTGACCCTCCCCCATCTTGTCATTGCCAGGGAGGCCAAGGTGGTGCTACTACGCCTGGAAAAAAAGGACTGTGACCCGAAGCTCAATCACTTGGACAAGACCTTACTCAATATGAGGTATTCTCTACTTCTCTCTCACAGAGACGACATGAGCAGGGAATTCCTATTTGACGGGCGGCACTAGGCATCAAGAAAGATTAGGCAGCTAGGAGAATTTCCTTCCCACCGTCAGATGGACAAATCTGAGCTGGATTACAGACGGATCAAGACCGGCTGAGAATATTGGTGCGGGTGTATTTGGGTCAGTTTGCGTACAGATCAACCTAGATCGGCAGTATGTGCTGTTATTCATCCTAAATATAATGTTCCTCTTCCTCTCTATTTATAACAATCAATTATAGGTATTTAATTAGAATATTTAATGGCACCACGGGTTTGTAAACATTCATAATTTAACGAATGAAGTTGTATTATGGCTTACTAATTTGAAGGACATCCAAAGTTAAACAATATTTTTCCTATTTCAAGCCAACTTCCGGGCGGCACTAAGCATCAAGGAAGATTGGGCGGCTAGGAGAATTTCCTTCCCACCGTCAGTTGACCAAATCTGCTGGTTTACAGACGGATATTTAGGTCAGTTGCATACAGTTCAACCTACATGGGCAGTATATGCTGTTTTTCATCCTAAATATAATATAACATCCTTTTCCACTATATTTATAACAATCGATTCTAGATACTTAAAAGTTTTAGAATATTTAATGGCACCACGGGTTTGTAAACATTCCTAATTTAATGGATGAAGTTGTATTATGGCTTACTAATTTAAAGGACATCTGAAGTTAAGCAATATTTTGATGATCTGTTTTTTCATTACTTTCTTATCCTACTATTTTTTCGTCATTATCGTGACTGGCGCTTGGACGGGTCCATTATACGTCGTCATGCAATGGCTGTGTTGTTATATTTTATATTCTTATTTATTTTCTCCAATGTTTACACACTTAATTACTACATATGGTCGGCATGTTTAGGTTTTAGTGGTTTTTCTAAAACTTAAAGCAAATGCTTTGCCAAGAAGAATCAATCCACACTTGCACACGGTTTCGTCACCACACTATTAGGTTTATACTGATCTACTGGGGCACCATACACAACACTTACATCACAATACAATAATGTACCTTACGAATTTATAAATAAAGTGTAGTACTATATTGCAGTATTCCATATTCAACCTGAACATGAGACTCTTTTAATTTTTTGTTCTTTAATTAACTCCTCTCTCAGAATCTTGGATTCATTAATAAAAAAGTGGTTTGTAACTGACGAATTTTGATATAATAAAATTAATTAGGTAAGTTGCCTCGAAAATTTTTTAATAATATGTATACTCTATAACAGCCCATCTAAGTAGAGGTGGAAAGACACAACTCAGTAGGTTGTAATCGCCTAGAAGGGCTTTTAGAGTATACATATTAATAAAAATTATTATCGAACGAACAACCCCTTATTAATTTTAATTGAATTTTAATAACGCTGCGTGCGCGGCTTGACGCAACTAAATTGATACAGCTACGATATATTCTTTTGAATACACAACATTTAATTATTCTAATGTTAAACAAACCTGGATTGCAATTTGTGACGTGTTACCTGGCGACCTGTGACATCTTGATTCGGGTATGACCTTGACATTTTCTTCATAGTTTTATACTTCCCAAAAACACTTTCTTAATAATCGTTAATAGTTTTACATTTATACATTAAAAATGACCTTTGCAATCACTGCAATATGTACCGTACCTTGCAAAAGGATTAATGTTCTTTGTTGTCTACATCTGTCTCTTTTCATCTAGATTTGTGACCCTTCCTTTAATATCTTGTTTAGATAGAGGGCTCACAAAATATAAATATGTTGATTTTAGAAATTAAAAGTTTTTTGATCTTTTTGTAGAAGCTAAGACTTTGAAAAACTAAATAAGAAACAAAAATTTTTAATTAAGCAAATCTACATATTATGACTATCTAAAGAACTAACTATGTATGTTGAAAGACGAAAGCGTACAACCTCGCTTAAGATGTCTACATTTTGCGATATAAACTTCCCCCGTTTATGTTTTGCTTGTATCTGCAACTAATTTTTGTCTCTTAGCACGTTGTCATACGTTTTCTCTAGATCGATCAACTTTTACTACTGTTAAAGCTTCATAGTTTGCGTTTTGTGAATAAAATTAATTATCACAGTCTTGTACACAAAATCGGCATTTTTATATCTTCCATGTAATGGATCCTAAAACATGTCACTGGCAAAACTGTGTCATTCGCGACATTCCCTCTGATAGTGAGGACAGTTGTCAGGTGACGATGATATTGCTAATAAAGAGTTATTGGAACAAGCAGGAGTTTCTTCAAACAACATTGAACAGAATCATGAGTCCTCATATAAAGATGACATTCTCCTAATACAACTCCACAATCAAAGCCCGAATCTAGCAAAAAAAACCCAAAGGGAAAGTAACTAAAAAACTAAAATTGAGTTGAAAAAATTCAGTGAAGAGTAAAGATAAAGGGGTTATTTTGTGCAGTGAGTTACTTCCTGATGACATTTTAAAATAAGAAACTTTTTATCAGAAGACTTTTTCACAGAAATTGTTCACCAATCTTGTTTGTATAGCCTCCAAACACGACGAAACATACCGTGGTGCACTAGTGTTGAGAAAATACAACAATTTGGATGTCGATTATCAAGCTATTGTTCTCCTTAAATCAGAATTTGGCAAGTTGCAAATATTATGCCAGTAAACAGATTCAATCAAAAGTTTATTGCATTCCTGTGGCGGTAACCTTTGTTCATTATTCCTTTAGGCTAAATAATTTTATGTTTGCGTAACTAATTTTCGCTTACGAACTCTCTCGTCTTCATGGTTGGGCAATCCATACGTTCGGGTTGCATACGTCGCATTATGGTATCAGGTCGATGCAATAGAGCGCGCGAGAATCGTCTCCCATCAGGAATTTCTGTCAAAACTACGTTTCCTCCTTCTTTTTCTTTTTGAACTTGACCTTCGATGGTGCTTCACGTGCCGGTTAATAGTACAACAGGTGAAGTACTTCTTTTATTGAAAATTCAATTATTTAATTTCTAGTAGGTCGATTGAACTTTAGCATATATAAATAACCCAGAAGTGGTACACCGATTTTACATCAAAGTCATTCACAATTAATTTTTTTTTAAGTAAGCGCCATTTTGTCATTATTTTTAGAATTTATAGCGAGAATTTAGATCTGCAATTTATACCTGGAAGTTATATCTGGAATTTATAGCTGGGGATAACACCGTGGTTGCTGGAACCGTGATAACAATATTGCATCCATGGCCTTCACCTTCGAACCTTTTTCAAATTCGTAATGAGCCAATAGTCACCAAACTATCTTCAATTATTTCTACAATCCGCAGCAGATGATGTTCTTAGACACGTAATTACAACAGTTGAAGGATAAGTACCTACTCATTTGTACCTGCCATTTGAGTTATAACTTCCGTGATTGTAAGTGAATATGTTTCGACCAAATATTGTAATGTACCATAGGCATTGAACGTTGCGGTTTTGTGATAATCTAAGTGAATTCCCATGTTGACGCAAGTATAGTTAGGGAAGTCTTAAACGTTTTTCTGTTGCTCTTAAGTTTCTCAAGCGTGTCATGAGTGTAATTCATGATACTAGACATAATTATTTAGTGTCAATCTTACTGTTCCCTGCGCTTTAAGGGACCATTTTAAATACTGCTGTCGGATAAAGACAATATAACTATTACGGTTGATGCAACCCTACTATTTCTATAATAAATTCGTTAAATATTTTATTATTGCTCGCTATAATTGTATGTCATGTACTCGATTTTTGTTGTCTGTGATACAAGTGGTAAAGCCAAGCTCTATAAATGATATACTTATATAACAGTTTGTTTTCACTGTATGCTGAATCCCGACTAATTAGGACAAACTACTACAGTTGTAGGGTGGCTCCCGTTTTGTTTCGAAACATCTCTATATAGTTTAAAATCTCTCACAACCCCTCGCGCCCGCATCTAGTG
The DNA here is from genome assembly GCA_030710515.1 of Abscondita cerata. Classification (NCBI taxonomy): domain Eukaryota; kingdom Metazoa; phylum Arthropoda; class Insecta; order Coleoptera; family Lampyridae; genus Abscondita; species Abscondita cerata. Next base: position 80,247 of record JALBCR010000981.1, read on the forward strand.
GGTGTTGCGTCAAAGCAAATACACATCTTATTTAAAATAATTACTTTTCTATTAGAACAAACTGTAACACATTTTTTCAGACAATAGTCAGAGTACAGGCAGCTTAGATAAAATGATGTCAGTTCCGGAAACAGCCAGAAAAGTCTGTTTGACCATTCGTATAACCCTAAGAAAAGAAACCCCATAAGTGAAGTTACAAGATGTGAGTTCTTAGTAGGGTATCCGGTTTGTCCTACAATTTTGTAGAGAAAACTTGTACAGATTGAGCAGATGTTCTACAATAATTATTGTTCTTCGTTGCCGCTAATATCGACCTTAGCGAAACGAAAAATTCATTCTGTGCCCACATTCCGATGATAGATGTTGTTGTGGTAAATTCTTGGCTATTGTATAGAGTATAGACGAATGAAAAGGCAACAAGGATCCCCGAACAAAATAATGCTGTTTTTCCAATTAAATTCTCCTTTAGCAGAACAGCTGTGCTCGAGCACCTAATAAAAGAGAAAGGTCAAGCGGGGCAACCAATGGAACACCAGAGCCACCCAAAAAGGTGCGAAGATGCCTGGAAAATTTTTTTCAGAGTGACCATATTAGCCTGAATGGATAATTGAACGCAAGAGATGCAAGCTGCAAACCTGCAAGGGGCTTTCTCTGTTGCAACTTCAAAAACAATTGTTTCTTATAAGTTTATCAACAAAGTTACTACTTCTTCTAAACGTTGGTATTTTTTTTAATCTTTTGTTTTGTTGTATTTTGAAAAACTTTAATTTTACTGACCAAAATTATTCCAAACCCAATTAAAATTTTTAGAAACGTAATTACAAATTTCGAGAATTCATGCAATAGAGGGTTAAGTTGGCCACAATATCTTTTTTTTTTCTAGACCTGTTGGAACTACTTCCTTGCTTGTTGTTTATTGTTATCGACCAGAAAGTTAAGTTGATAATTTTACTTTTAACCCAGGTATGCCTAATGTACTATATGTAGTACGGCTCAAACAAGTCTCAGCCTGTGCAGTGCCGACTGGCTGCAACTTGTTCAGATGCATGAATCCATTCAGTACATACCAGACAACGCAAGTGTCAACATTCAATTGACTTTTCAAATCTCGTTTGTGTCTTGTTCCGCTTCAAAGTTAGCCAACAAATAGAAATGGACGATCATAACATCCGCTTCGAGAGGTAAGTTGATTGCAAATAAATAAAAAACTATAAAAATTTCGTTCAATGGAAAACATAACAACAAATAATCATGTTAACAGTAGGCATTCATATATTCAAGTTATTTTGAGAAATTGTGGTAATTTTGGGGTGAAAAGAGGTGTACTAAATATAGTACATTAGGAAAATATGTGTCTACAAATATCATTCAATTACAGGGGTTCTCGCTTCATGAAGCTCTTGCAATGTTAGAGGACAATGAAGAAAATGTTGGCAGTGTCGACAAAATCACGATATTTCCTCCTGACAATGCAACAGATGAAGTAACAGATGAAGATTCTGGAGGTGAAGATGATCTCACCATTGATAATCTACCGGCAAACCAACTGAATGCTCCTGCAGAAATTGTCTTTGAAGCCGATGACCACGACAGCGATTTTTCATCGGATGACAATTTACCCTTATCCCAACTGCGAACAAACGTGCCGATAAATAAACAGAAACAAACAAAACCACCTGCGAAAAAAAGAAGGATTACGATTGGGTTGCGGAAGATTTGGCTCCGATTACAACAACCTTTGATAATAATTTTAACGTACCTAATTTAGAGAGTCCTTTGGAAATGTTTTCAAAGTTTTTGATGAGGAAGTAATAGACACCATTCTATACTGCAGCAATCAATACGCCCAACAAAAGAACCGGAGACCAAACATAGAAAGACATGAAGTCAAGGCTTTCATTGGAGTTCTGATCCTTAGTGGATATGTGCAAGTGCCAAGGCGACGGATTTACTGGGAACGCGACAGAGATGGTCACAATGACATGGTTTCGGAAGCTATTTCAAGAGACAGATTTGACTATTTGTTCTCGAATCTTCATGTTTGTGACAATCAGGAGCTGGAGCCACGAGACAAGTTCACAAAAGTGCGGCCGATTTTCACACTGTTGAATAAAAATTCATGGAGCATTCGCCTCCAGAGGAAATGCACTCAATCGATGAAGCTATGGTCCCATACTATGGACGTCATGGGTGCAAGCAGTATATTCATGGAAAACCTATACCATATGGCTACAAGTTGTGGGTTGGGACTACCAGGTTGGGTTATGTGAACTGGTTTGAACCATATCAGGGAGCTTCAACAAACATTAGTGAAACTTATAAAGATTTTGGAGTTGGTGCAGGAGTAGTCTTGGAGTACGCTCAAGCTCTGCGCAAAAATGGCCAGACATGAAGTTTCATCTTTTCTTCGATAATTTCTTCACTTCAATTCCCTGATAGAAGAGTTGACAGCACTGAATTTTTACGCTACCGGTACGGTGAGAGAAAATCGATTGAGGGGAGTCTCGCTGGTGAGTTCAAAGGATATGAAAAAAATAGTCGAGGGAGTTACGATTACGCGAAAATCAGTGATCAGAATTTCATTGCAGTAAAGTGGCACGATAATAGTGTTGTTTGTCTCTGTTCGAACTTCGCGGGAGTTACACCAATCCACATGGTCAAACGTTATTCACAGAAGGAGAAAAGAATATCCAGGTGGAGCAGCCTCATCTCATCCACATGTACAATGCCAATATGGGAGGGGTCGATCGATCTGATCAAAATATCAGTTTGTATCGAATTTCTATTCGGGGAAAAATGGTATATTCCATTACTGATGCACTCCATTGATATGGCAATCCAGAATGCTTGGCATTTACATCGCCGAAGTGGAGGAGATTTGGACCAGTTGAATTTCAGAAGGAGAATTGCTTGTGCATTACTTGTTCAGAATAAAAAAGACCGTCTTATCAAAAGGACATGCAAGTAGCTCCCGAGACAACGATCTACGTTACGACCATCTGGACCACCTTGTCATTCCTCAAGAAAAACAAACTCGATGTGGTCATTGTCACCAAAGAACCACTACAAGATGTTTAAAGTGCAATATCGGGGTGCATGTTAAGTGTTTTGTGCAGTTTCACACCAAAAAATAAATGTTATATTACAAGTGTCGATGTGCCTAATGTACTACATGTAGTACGGCTGAAATTTTGCCTATTTTGGAAAAAAATCCAATTTTTTGAGTTTCCATAATTTTGTTATCATTAATAAAATGCAACTTCATTAAATTATTATTTTTAATTTTCAACTTAACCTATAGGCATATCTGGGTTAAACTTGTGAATAGGTATTTGAATAATTATACTTATCGTTAATGTAAACTTGTTACTAATAATTTAGTGTAACTGAATTTCTTTCCGTCCACTGTAACACTAAAATTTTTTTGCCAAGGACGTATCAAGGACGGCTAGACCCCTTATGGAAGATGAGAAAGTTTCGAAAGAAAACTCAGGGTTTTCTCTACCAGAACCGTGAGTTTTTGCACCCTATAGTGAGTGCTTAGTTAGCAAATTAAGAAGTTATACAAATTTTCAGAACAGTTGACCTAGTTTGATAAAATTCGTTAAGAATCAGTACTGTTTCTGTTTACAATACATCAATCAGTTTGCTAAAAAAAGTTGTTAAGAATGAAAAGTTCTGTCGTTATGCAAAATTCACATTCATTATTTGTGTATTTCGCTAAGAATAAATACTGTTTCCGTTCACAGTGCACCATGAGAAATTGTGCAAAAATGCAAATTTTCAGAACGGTCGGCCTACTTTGATAATGAAAGTGGACCTCGAACCGAATGCGCAGTGCTGTAAATGATTTGTAGTTTCCTGTAAGTTTTTATCGGAAAATTTATAATGTAAGTGTCAACTTTTATTATTAGTAAGCCTATCGTTTTGAAAATTTGCATACTGCACAACATTTCATTCAGTAACACAATGGTGTACTGTGAACGGTACTTTACTTGAACTTTGAAATAAAAATGTAAAGTAAATTTTGAATTGCAGGTGAACTAACGTTCACTGTATAAGGGTTGTCGCAAATAGCAAAACAGCACGAAAATCGAAACATTACGTCATTTCTAATTAAATAAAATAAATTTGGTTGCAACAATTAATCTCCCACTCATATGTCGGTTAAAGTACTTTATTAGTCATAAAAGTTATTTTTTACGATCGTTGCAAATTTGTCTTCAATTGCAGTTTATGGTACATGTATGAGAGATGCATTTAATATTCAGTAATATTTAGTTGAATAATTTATATAAATTAACACATACCGGGCACGGAAACGGAATAATAATATTTCTCTCGGTTTATAATGATCTTATCCACGTTAACATAGTTTCTCTGTGACACAAGTCGTTATTATCACTATGTATGGTAGGGGAGAATCCGTTCATGTACTTTTGAAAGGTCAATGTTTGTTTAGTACACAGTATACCATTAGTTTCCTTACATCTCATGACTTAACACCTGGGCTTGAGGACACTAATCTTGTAACCGCGTGCTATTACACGATTCTACAAAATCTATTTTATAATTTAGATTTACGCATAAGAAATTTCAATAGGTCATGCCGTAACAACGACCGAGATGGTTATAGAGTGCACGTGAAAGTAAAACAAAATGTATCAACATTTTCTTCACTAATAATAATAATAGTTTGAACACGGTCTTGCATAATTTGCTTAAGTCCTTCTTTATATGCAGAGTGATGGCCGTTTAACTTTCGGATCCGCTCGACGATATTATTAGATGATGTAGGTTAATCTGAAAAGGAGAGATTGCTCCCATTTTATTTACATTACCGAGTAAAGAGGCACATCTTTTATTCTCTTAAACAAACATCAATTTTATAACTTTTTTTTTCCATAATTTAATGTACCTACCTCGACGCAAGAAGTGTTATTATCCACCGCCTATAGCTGCTCAGATATCAACTTGAGATGGTTTACCCAGATAAAGGATGTAGGTAGGTGTTAAGTTGTTAATACAACCGCTAAGAAGAAGTCTTTAGGCAATCTACTACGTACTTACTGAATAGTTATCTTTCTGTTATCTTCAGTTCCCGACGTTAGTGCCTCGATTAATTGAGGGGTAATTCTATACCATCCGATTCTACTTGAAATTATTATAATTTTATGTATCTCCAGGAATTTATTCAGTTTAATTATGTAAATTGAAATTAATTGTAGATACCGAAATTGCGAGGAACAGTTGCTGTAATGATAATTTTATGTATCGTAATATAGATTAAAACAAGAATGGCGTACTCCGCGTTTTTAACTTTAAATGTAGAACGCACCACGCGAATTTCTTAGTTAATTACAAAATTAAGGAACCGCTATGTACCTATTATTAAAAATGTTTACGTTCGTTTATTGTGTTTTTAACCAAACTAATTATTTTTCTGATAAAATTTAAATAAAGTGGGTACGTTTTATTTGACACTCAGGTATCGTTCACCAAGATTTTACTGCCAATTTACGATGTTCGTAAAGTGTTTTTAAAATTTTATCTAAAATCAACGTTTACACATGATTTACGACGTTTTTGCTTCCTAAATAAATAAGCATAAATGTTCTTTAACTAATAGAGAGACGTTCGTGAGACCCCATCTTTAAAATTTGGCCCTATCTAAACTCGAGAGCGGTTGAGTGCAACATGAATATGTTTACACTACAGTAAATAAACTAAAAAAAAAAAATTTTGAAATTAGAACTATTAAGATTTATATTAGACCAAAAAGTGCAAGGATACTGTAAACTATAATTTCTTTTTATTGGATTATAATGGAGCAACATTTAAATATATATATATATATATATATATAAGTTTAACAATCATTAAGGGCGTCGTCAATTCTAGAATGAACGAGCGCTTTGCAGATTTTAATATGAAGTTGTCGAGCGTTAATTACAAAAACCGCTTACGCCTTTTGATGTCTCAAGTGTTGATCAACTTGTTCAAATCAAACACGCGGGAATGCAGTCTGATAATTTATGTGTAGTCGTAAAATGTTAAGACAAATAAAGTTTAATATTAATAAATGTCAGAACTGTCGTTGCTAGATTAATCTGTTCTTGCTAAAATGTTGAAATACCACACGCATTTAGTTATTGCAGTCGGTAATTAAATTTTGAGGCAATTTCATTTACATTTAGATTGTTCATTGAACATTTACGTCCTACTTGTTTAGTCTACACTTTATATGTAGAAAATACAGTGTGTTTTAATTTTAAAATAGGGACTAATAAAAAGTTGCGTACCTACATAAAGCCTGTCCGTGTAGTACGCCTTTTAAAAGTAAATTTATTCACCATCAATTTTGACCATTCTTTTAGTTCCTTAGATACTTTTTCCGAAATCGTCACTAAAGTACAAAAAAATCGGCAGTAAAGTAAATAAAATCGGCACTAAAGTAATTCATTATACGACTATTTTTAAGTTCACATTTTCGCCGGTAGAGATGTGTAAAATGTATGTAAATTTTAGAATCACGCATGCGCGGTGGAAGCATTTGACGTAAAAAAGAAAACAGATGATTACATTTGCTACTTAAAGAATTGTCAGATTTTGTTCAAACTTTGGAATTTCGGAAAAAATATAATATGTACATCGGCACTAAAGTTCTTTTTTATGACTCACGTGTTTTATGTGCCTCGACTATCGCCTCGGCAACTAAAACACATTCGTAATGAAAAATCAAACTTTAGTGCCTTGATACATATCGTCACCTAGATGTCAAAACCTCTTATCTCAAAATTTCCAGAACTTGAGATATGTGGTGATTCGTAAACAGAATCATGTGCGGCATAGCTTACAAAAGCTCGTATTTCGATATAACATCAATACGCACGCGTAAGTTCAACTATGCAGATGTCAAAACCTTGTATCTCAGCGTCACTCCGAAGTGTTCTCGTATACAAGCTTGGGTAATATTAATTGTGAAATATACAATTACAATTCTTGTTTTCGTGAGTTAAAATAACTCTTACACAAGGTAAGTTACTAAACTAGCAAAATGTGTGTCTTACGACATCTCGTGTAAAAAGCATTGACACGTATGATTAGTATAAACTAAGAAAAATGCCAACAGTTAATTGTAACGACATGTGTGCGTTTAACGCATATCGCTATCTAGCAACAGCTTTAATGCTTGAAACGCGCATGTGTCGATAAAGCCAAGTAAAAGCTTGTACAGAAGCATTATCGTTGCGTGTTATGCTTCTGTACAAGTTTTTACTTGGCTTCAGCGCCGGATATAAGCATAGGCAACATAGGCAGTTGCCTATGGGCCGCCACCACAAGGGGGCCGCCACCACACCAAAAAAATTAAAAAATTAAATTAAATCAATAAAGGCTCCGTAAAAACAAAAAAATACTGAGTTTTGTTACAAATAGTTAGACGAAAACGTATTTTTTCTTTGAGCGGGAAAAGTTGACATTTAAAAATCTGCGATATCAAGCAACACGAAATATGAACAAAAATGGCGCCTTTCGCGCATTCTGCGCCGGTTTTTTGTATAGACAGTTCAGTTGAGTATCAAACGTCGAAACGTCAACAGGTGTATTGTCATATTGTGTACTCCTTTCTTTTTTGTAAGTAGTAAGTATGTAATGAATGTGTAAATATTAATCCCTAAAGTTTATGTTATTGTTGATTTTTTATGTTAATCGTTGAATATAAAGTTGCGTCGTTTAACTTTTGCACGTCTTCTTTGGTTTATATTTTTCTATCTCTGTATAATATTTCATTAAAATCGGATCAGTAACAGTATAGTTTAGGGGTGAAAGACGGACAAACAAGTATGGTACTATGGTAGTATGGATTTATGGATTAATTTGTTTAATAAGGTGAAGCGACCTAATATGGACCGGGACCGCCATTTGTCCAGTGCTGATCGCCATAGAGGAAAGCGAGAACATCTAAGCGGAAGTGAAAAACGGAAAGCTGCCGCTGAAAAGAAAAGAAGACTCAAGAAGTTTTAGCTAAATCACGTCGTATGACTGATTTTTTACTGCACCATCTAAGCAATCTAAGGCAAAGAGTGATGTTGCAACTACTTTTCACTCTCTTAACGATGATACCGCATCTCGTTGTGCAAGCCCACTGCAGGAAGATGACTTAGTATCTGCAGACGATTGCAATAATATGGTGAGCTCTTACAAAATACGTGAAAATTTTTGGAGCGAGATGATCTGTCGGTCACCGACAGTCGGTGTTTATACCGGGTGTAGATACGTAATCGTTAAGTGGGCACAGAACAGACTATTATTCGATACATTAAAAAAACAAACTGATATTGAAAGAATGAAAGTACGTTACCTAATACATACGCCAGCATAAAAAAAACGTAAACGAGTAGAGTATGAGTATGCAATATGTAATTATGTACGCATAGTACACAATGTGTAATTATAATACGTAGGCAAATTTATACTCGAATCATACGTTACGTTTATTCTAATTATTTCTTTCAGGTGACAGAAGACGCGCCTGCGACATCAACAGAAGAATCCACTGAAGCTCTGGAGCATCTGTCTGACAACATCTGTGAAAGTTTTAACTTGGAAAAGACATTGGTCTGTGGCCTGAAATTTTAATCCCCGGTACCATTGATTGTTGTAGTAAAATGGACATCACCTCCCTTCAGTATTGCAACGAGGAACTATTCGATAAAAAATCAACCCCGCAATTTTATACCGAGTCTGGAAAACTAGTATATATACAAGGAAATGCAAGAAAAGCTTTTTCATTCGAAGAACAAAAACGGTGAGGCTAAAAACGCTGGTGGTTATGTTTTCTCCAAGCAAAGGGCATCTCTTCTGTTTTGTATGCAAGCTTTTCTCACCCGTACGTTCACAGTTTACCCATGAGGGCTTTTGTGATTGGAGAAATGCCGTCGCACGATTGATTGAGCATGAAACCTCGAAAAATCATTTAAAGGCTTCAATCGATTACACTAGGCGATCCCAACTAATCGGTCGCATAGATCGCGAACTGGCGGAGCAAATGGAAAAAGTGTTAAGTATTGGCGAGAAGTTCTTAAAGAGTGTTGCGAGTCATAGCTTTTCTCAGCGAAAGGATTGGCATTTAGAGGGGAAAACGAAACTCTCGGATCTCCTAACAACGGCAACTACCTTGGAATATTAGAACTTTTAGCTGACTACGATGTTTTTTAAAAACATTTAGAAGAACATGGCAACCGCGGAAGTGGTCACACAAACTACTTGTCATCCACGATTTGTGAGGAACTGCTACAAATTTTAGGAAAAGCCGTTTTAAAAAAATATTGATCGAGTGAAAACTGCAAAATATTTTTCAGTCTCTCTGGACTCGACTCCTGACGAAGGCCATGTTGACCAATTGACGTTAGTGGTTCGGTTCATTGAAGGGCACGCTCCTGTTGAGCGTTTTCTTATTTTTATACCTAACCAGGGTCATAAGGCGAAGGATATGTATGAGGGCTTGATTCATTTTCTAGACCAAAACGAGCTGGATCTGAAGAACATTCGTGGACAGTCGTACGACAATGCTTCTGCAATGAGTGGCAGATATAATGGCCTACAAGCATTAATACAAGAAGAAAATAGCCTAGCAGCTTGGGTGCCGTGTGTTGGCCATTCGCTTAATCTTGTCATACAATCGGCGGCCAGTTGTTGTCTCAGAGCAATAAGTTTCTTTGATTTTTAGAAGAGCTGTATGTATATTTTACGGCTTCAACTAACAGGTACAATACAGTTAGTCGCTGTTTAAAACAAGCGAAAACTGACCAACCTATTCTTGTGCCAAAGAGAACGACAACAACTCGCTGGTCATGTCGAGTTGAAGCCACTAAAGCACTCTTGCGGGGCTATAAAGGTTTTATAAATGCCCTCGAAGAAATTATTGACGACGAAGAAGACACAGCTAAATCAAGAGCAACAGCTGTCGGTTTGCATGATAGGATGGCAAAGTTAGAAACAGCCATATATACAGTTTTTGGAATGATATTTTGGGACATATAAACAAAGTCAGCGAAAGCCTACAAAATCCTAGGTTGGACTTGAATACTGCTGCAACACTGCTTACTTCATTAAAAGCAACCATTGAAAATAAAAGAGGCAGTTTTAATGAATATGAAGTAAAAGCTTTCGAGCTAGTTGATTGCCGAAACTACGAAGAAGAACAAAGGAGAAAACAAAAGGAACGTCCGGTTGTCCACTTTAGATTACCGGCAAGCTTCGGAAGTTCAATTATCACCCTCGGACAAATTTAGGACTCAAAGCTACATCCCAGTTGTCGACCAGCTCATGACCGCTCTTCAGAAGAGAATGGACGCGTACTCTCTTCTAAATGCACGATTTGGATTTTTAAACAATTTAACTGCTATTTCTGATCAAGAAATTTTGTCTGCCAGCCAAAACTTGGTGAAAACCTACTGCGACGACGTAGATGATTCTCTTGGCAACGAATTCATACATTTCAAACTATTTATAGTTCAGTATGAAGAATTTGAACAGAAGAGAAAAGAAGAGATTAGCTATGAGAGATGGATGTATGAATTGTTGTGTAAAAACAATGTTAAAGAGTGCTTTCCCAACGTTGAGGTAATTCTGAGAATTTATCTCACACTAATGGTGACAAATTGTACGGCTGAAAGATCCTTCTCAAAACTGAAGCTTATAAAAATAAACTCCGAAGTTCCATGACCGAGGACAGATTAAATGTTTTAACTCTCCTTAGTTTAGAGAGTGATATTTTGAGGGAAACAGACTTCGACGATATTATCGATACGTTTATTGATGTGAAAATCAGACGAAAAATAATTTAGCTTGTAGGTAAACTAAAATTATTTTAGTGGTTTTCTAGTTTAATTTTTAATAAATATTGTGTTAGCCAACTTATTTAGTTGCTTTCTTCTTTACCTTGACCTTAATAGAAACTTTCAACAGTTAACCACAAACGATTTGAGGGCCTCCACCACATACTCTGCCTATGGGTCGCCGAAGTCTAAATTCGGCGCTGCTTGGCTTTATCGACACACGTGCGTTTCAAGCATTAAAGCTGTTGCTTAGATAGCGATATGCACGTTAAACGCACACATGTCGTTACAATTAACTGTTGCCATTTTTCTTAGTTTTTACTAAACTAGCTATTTTACCATTGTATTAGGGGCGTATTAGCTTGTTGATTTGTTATTACCTAAAGCTGAAAATGAAAACAGTGAAATTTCAAATACAGTCGAAATAAATCAGGACACTATAAACTTAGAAAAAGTTCTACAGGAAAGTCAAGAAGCCAGAAGTAGTGAAACGCAATGCAACACAAGAATGTACAATCACGGAACTACCTTGGGAAAAAGGGTCCGAAATTTTGAAGAATTTGATCAAGACGAACCCTTTCAAGATTCAGGGTCCAGTTATAAACCGTCCAAATATAACTCAAATTCGAATGGTTCCTATGCATCTTTTGATGATTTACCATTAGCAAAACTTCTGAACAATACAACTGAATCGCGTCCTATAAAACCTGTCAACAAGCGTGCCAAAAAAGGATCAGCGAATCATAGGAGGTGAACAAAACTAAATAACAGAGAATGAAAGCACATCGGTACCAAAGTATTCAAAAGAAAAAAATAAAATCAAAAATTTAATACATCCAAAACGTCGACGGTTGGGTGATAAATGTAATTCTAGAAAGTGCTTACGATCCAAAAGTAAAAGGCAATGTTCTGCAATAACAGAGAAGAAAGACAACTTCTCTTCAGTAGATTTTGGTCCGAATTGAATTGGAAATAACGCAAAACTTATGTCGCAGCGTTGGTAAGTGAATCCAAAGCAAAACAGAAAACGACTCTTGAAAATTCAAGAAGGCAAAGCACCCTCTTCTACCATTTGAAAGTTGGCAAAAAGTTCTTCCATTCTGCAAGAAACTATTTCTTTCAACTCTTAGCTTTGACGAATGGTTAGTCAATAATTGGGTGAAGAACAGTGTAGCTGGTATACCTGACATCATCAAGACATTTCCTAAAAAGTCAAAACCATTAAATGAACATAAATTAGACAATTCTTTGAAAAAGTTTATGAAGTCTACAGAAAAGAAGTTCAACAACCTTTTTATGGCCGAGATGAAAAAGTTAAATAGTGATATTTTTCAACCACGGAAAAATCAATGTGACGTATGGTATGCTCATAACTTCGGCCATGTTGATGATCTCAATTACAAGACCCACATTGATACTAAAAACAAGGCAAAAGAAGAAAAAACGCGAGATAAAGAAAATGCCATCCTTGGAAAAATTTGTGCTTTTAATGTTGACGTCCAGGTTGTACAGCTTGTACCACAACTGTCTGCTGGAATGTTGTACTTTAAACAAAAACTAGGTTGACATAATTTCACACTTTACAATTTGTCAAACAATGCTGTCGTTTACTACGTCTGACATGAGGAAGAAGGTGGGACGGATAGTAATTGTGTTGCCTCTTGCATGGTTGACTTTTAGACAATAAACTGTCAAACTAAGAAAAGCCAAGCCAAGGTATTTTCCAGCGATGGGTGCTTGGCATGAAATAGAAATGTCTTACTTTCTTGTTCTGTTGAAGTATTGTTGCAAGAATGATACCAAAATTATGCAGAAATATCTTACCAAGGGTAATTCACAATAGAATGCGATAATGTGCACTCAACTATCGAAAACCGTAAAAAAAAGAAATTTTTTCTTCCTCTAACTATGTTCAAATCATCAGGGATTCCAGACGAAATTGAAAGTCTGGGTCATGTAAAGTAAAATACATTGATCACACATTTTTCACTGATTTTTCGAAGCTAAAATATTATAACTCAATACGGCCTGGAAGAAAAATTGGCGATGCCTGTGTGATCGACCTTAAAGTGCTAAGGTATACAAAAGAGGAATCGATTCAGTACAAATTGAATTTTGATGACGATTGGGCTCAACTACCATCAAGTCAACAACTAAGTAATACTGAAAAGTTATACAATAGTGCCCTACCGATTGCAGCTGATAAGTATAATCACCTTCAAAGCTTGAAATCTGTAATTGATAAAGATTATCACCCATTTTATGACTTATTGGACCATGAATAGTTCCACATTTGGTGCGATTATACAAAAGATTCAGCTTAAAACTAGTTTAAATTTCATGTTTAATACCTATTTTTACATTCGAGTGATTTTATAAACAATTCATTCTGACATTAAAACATTCATTTGAAAAACACGTGTCTCCTAAAAACCTACATTTCTAAAATTGTGTCAACACGTAGTATCTCAATTTTCTGGCAAATTACTAAGAATTTTGAAAAAGAAATGTAAATTCGTTAGAATAGTCAATTTCTAGGTGGCAAGACCTGCACCTATGCCAGACTTGAACTATTTTAGCCATTCCTAGAAAAAATTGAACGGTTTTTTTTCGGTTCCTGGTAAATTGTGTTTTATGAGATAAGAGGTTTTGACATCTGGACGACGATATATAACCTTGGATCAATATCAATATCGGCCTTTAAATATTTCAGGTTTTTCAGGTTGTTATTTAAAATATCAATTCACACTTAGAGCGGGAAAGACCTTAACTGTCAATGGTTTAAAAGTTGACACAAGTTGAAATAAATGTCAAACTTTGTATTCGAAAATGATGTATAAATAAAAATACACAGGGTGTATTGTAATGAATTGGAAGTATATTAACTGTAGATGAGCTCAAAATATTAAGATTTAACACAAATTACTTAGATAAAATGTGGCTGCTTACTGAGTTACAGGGTGTTTCATTTGAAAATTTAAAATATATTTGTACCCAGTAGTTTAAAACTATTTAACAAATCCATGTCATACTTGACAGGAAGTGTAGGTACTGAACACCGTACTAAATTATGTCAAATCAAGGTTTCTGACTACTACCAGAGGCGTAAGACAGGAGCAAGTAATTTTTTGACCTTTCCCAGAATCTACGCCACTGGTGGAATAGTCATTTCAGCGCAATTTTTCGATTCTCCAATACTTTATTATAAAACAAAAGATACTATTTCTTCGTAACGATAAAGTCATTATATTTAAAGTCAAACATAAGGCTACACAGTTATTTTTATTTGAAAAGATAGTTTCATTAGTCAACGCATGCAAACTCCATTAGTTGGTTTCTGAAGACAAGATCAATCTACTTTTATTCACAAGATATATTATTCGATATTATCTCAGATTTTCAAATGAAAAATCGAGAAATAGTGCTAGTATTCTTCAAGATGTAGTTCAAGATTCTAGGGATCATTATCCCCAAAATATCCCTTATAAACTTCGCTGTAGTGTACGTTATGCACGAGTAAAATGGTAATGTAAAATGTGTGTTATCATCATGTGTATTGAAAAGTAAAGTTTCGAAAACCTTCGTACAAAGTAATATATCATGTGCCCTAACTTTTCCTCATTTTTTATGTTTTTCTCAAGTATGTACATCATGCAGGTATTTTAGCTATTTTTATTAAAAGTTTTAAGATAATATTATTTTGGACGTTAATAGGTTAATAAACAATAATTCAAATTTACCGAAGGTTGGAAAATTCTTTCACCACGTGATCCCACGTTGGGCGCCAAAAATATTTGTTAGTTTATTGCCGGAGCAATAATAGAAAAAAGTATTTGTAATAGTTTCGGAGCACTCACCCGAAGCTCGCTTCATTGGAAAATAGTTATAGGTGATGAAGTTAAAGGGCTCACTCTAGCAGTAAGAACTTAGATACAAAATAACAAACTCTTGAAATATATAATTCACGGAACTTTCCCTTTTTTAAAATACACACAAAAAGACAAACTCATAGACAAAAACAAAATATTTGTAGGAGACAACACGTAAATATTGAAGGGGATATCACAAATAAAGTAGTTGGAGTCCAGACGGATAATGTCAAAATTTATAGTAGTGTATTTATTGCTAGTGCGTGTGAAGCTCACGTACATACGACATAAAACGGCTTTAATCTTTAGTTTTAAATAAAACCATATTCGGTGGTACACTCAACAACCCAGAGATTATAATCAGCTCAATACGGGCTTGTGCGCTTCAATTTTAACGGTTGTCGTGAAGTCAAAAAGCCTTTTGGGTTTGCGAGAGGTACTTACTCCGTTAGATAAGTTAGTTTAAGTGTCAGTGTCGTAGCATGTTCGACCAGATAAATTGCCGCGTATAAATGATATATGTACACCGAGTGTTCCTATCAGACAATCCTCAATTGGAACGTTAACACTACGATTTGTGTTGCTAAAGCTTAACTGTAAATCCGGTGCGTTATTCGTATAGATTGCTTATTATTTAAGCGAGACTACTGCAAAATTACGTGACGACATCCGATAGTTTTTCTCCTTTCTCACTCCCCTGTTACTGTAGAAATTTTAAATTTTCTGTCTTCCTTTTATGACTAATTATTGTGTCAATTTGGTCGATCTAGTGTATCTAGGATTAAGTAAAATCTTTTGATCTCCTGTTGGTCGGTTTTATTCTCTCTCTTACCCAGAAGGTGGCGCCTTGTTAGGACAGCGTTTCAATGATCTTCGACCTCCTTAAGGACCCCCCACTCTACGACGACGCCGGGAAGCTGCTGTTCTACCTAAATAACATATTTTCTACCAACCTAGTACGCTGCTGATCCTTTTATTCTTTTTTTCTGATTTCATCTAGACCCGTCGTTTGTTTGTAAACCTCAATCGTTACATGATGACATGAGAACTGACGAAAGGCTTCACCCCCACGTGAATTCCGTTTTCAAAGTCCATTTGCTTACTACAAAAAATGTGAGTAGTTTTTTATGGTAGTGCCAAAACAAAGTCTGACGTCTCCATAAATAACACTTAAATAGTTTCGAAATAATTCTAAACAATTATTGCAAAAATAATGTCGAAATTACTTCTTAAGTTTGGTATTTTGTAAGAGCCAAAGATAATCCTACTGAACTAGTATCACGAAAACTACTCGCGTTAGCTATTACAACGAATAAACTTTGGTGGGAAGGACGAACCTTTCTGCATCAAAAAACAGAAGTTTTTTAAGTTTATTCCTACCCAACATGTTGGCGAAGGCTATGAAGAAAATTTTTTACTCTAATAGTTACTTCTAATTCAGTTCAGTTTACTGAGTACGTTTTCTACACTTACAAAACGACAAAGAGTATTAGCTTGGGTCCGTCGATTTATTACTAATTCCAAACATTTCATCCAAAATAGAACAGTTAGACCATTAATGTCCTTAAATTATCTTATTGGAACATACCAGTCTCAAGTATTTTCTATAGAGGTAAACGATTTCAAAACGAAGCGTTCATTAGATTTTCGATCCGATCTGTTATTACGAGTTAGAATAAATTCAAGAAGTTCAAATTTTAGTTACAATAAAAAATTTTCTAGGTAGAATTCATCACCTAAATGAATTACAGAGATATTTCCAGTCCACTACTCAATATCAAATCTTTAATTACTTAACTAATAATGGGAATGTATCATACCCCATGATCATCATTAATGAGGTATAAGGGAGTTTCATATTCAGAAGGTAAATTACACTTTGAAAAAATATTGGGTTACACTCATTTAATCTATTAGGATATACTCACTGTATTGATTAATTGAATGATTTTTTCCCATGAACCACAGGCACTATCTAATAGGTAAAAGCCTTAATATCTGTACCAAAACGTGACCTGACGGGTATCAAAGAAAATAGATTGTCTCTTTATCAACGTGTTACAGGAATAAAGCAACATTTTTGAGAAAAAATTGATAATATGCCTGAAATTAAGAAACATTTAAAGTGACCTTCGCGTTTTCCTGATCTACTGAGCATCAATTCGTTAGTGCTCATTAAAAAAGACAATCTTCCTTCTCTGTCACATCAGGTGGTGTTATAATATCCGTCACTTGCGTATTACCAATAAATTAATTAAGATGAATTTCATATTTATTATTGTTTTTAATCGATTAATTAAGTTTAAATGCATTCTGAAACCCAGTGGTTTTGAAGGTGGCCAGTTATAGTGAAATAACTTATACATCTACGCCACTGTATAGCATCACCTCCAGAAGGGAGATTTGTTAATTTATTTACTTCACCATCTTATTATTATTTTATTAGACGGCGACCTGCAAACAGCCACTAGTTGACACGATATAGTAGGAATCTGCTCACTGATAAACATTATTTGATTTTCCAATTAAGAATGGACGGCTCACTTACGTTCAGTCTATTACAACGGCGCCATCACATAGCTGATCGGCTGACGACCATGCGCGTAGGGCCCTTACTTAGATGGGCGCTCTGCCTCACCGAGCGTGTATGCGTATTGGGCCGGTACTCCGTGGTTCAGAGAAGCAGCCCTCTGTAGCTGAAGCATCGCTGCGTTCTTGAGTTCCCAACTAGCAAAGGGGTAATTGTACTAGCGCTAGGGGAGGTGGCCTCTTGTCGGCTGGCAGGACCGAGACTTGTCGGAACTACGGGTTGTCGACGACCAAGCCGGGGTCGGCATCTAGCTGCTGACCCCCGTCGACCAGGGTTGAATTCGTAGTGGTTGTGGTATGGCGCCTTAGAGGAGGGTTGTTACGTGGAAGCCTAGTCAGGCTGCTCTGCGGCGCTGGAGCTCGCCCGGGCGACAGCCAACAAGTGGGACCGCTTGCGGTCCAAGTGCATAGGCGCAAAAAAGCGCATGAGCACTATAATTTCAAAACTCTTGTATCATGTTGTTGTCAAAGTCAAAAAAGGACAAATTTGATTGTCACCTAACTGTTGAGTATGTACGTTCTTTCCAGCACATTCCAGCACTACTGACAAGGTCCCTATAATGTCAATGTAGAGGTGTGGCAATGAAGAAACCGGAATGAGTTTTTCCCTCATTTCCGGCCACGTCGATGACGAAGAGGAGAGCGGGGCATTTACTTGTGGACTCCCCTCTACCCGCACAAAAAGTTTCATGCATGCGCTGCGGTTAATCTGGCCATATCCGTTGTTAGAAGCGGATCGTGTATCTGAGCTTCTTCGGAATCATCTTACGTGCTAATTTAGAACAACGTGTTAATATCAAATTCCTCACAAAACTTGAAAAATCCGCTACAGAAACTTACAATTTATTAACAGAAGATTATGGTGATTAATGTCTATCTCGCACGCAAGTTTTCGAGTGGTTTATGAAATTTAAGGAGGGTAGGGAAGACGTCTGGGACTGTCAAACATATATTGCACGATGATCTCAACATGGAAAAAGTGTGTGCTAAAATGGTGCCGAAACTTCTCACACCCCAGCAAAAGGAACGTCAAGTGAATTGCTGTGCTGACGCTCTTGAAAACATTGAAAATTATCCTGATTTCCTCCAAAACGTAATTACCTGTGATGAAACTTGAATTTTTCAATATGATCCAGAGACTAAGTGACAATCGATGCATTGGAAGAAATCCCAATCCCCTAGAGTGAAGAAAGCGCGTATGAACAAATCCAAATTTAAATCGATGATGATTTTTAATATCCGCGGGATTATATACATTGTTTGGGTGCCTGAAGGTAAGACTGTCAATCAGATTTAGGTATTATAAAAATGTTTTGAATACCCTCCGTGAACGTGTACGACGAAGGAGACCAGACATGTGGAAGAATGCCTCATAGATCCTTTATCACGACAACGCGCCGGCACACGCGGCGCTATCTGTGAAGAAATAATTGGCAAAAAACAACATTCCAATGATGGAACATCCACCGTATTCGCCGGACCTAACACCGTGCGACTTTTTTCTCTTCCCGAAAGTGAAATCTGCGTTCAAAGGAACCAGGTTCGAGTCCGTGGATGCAGTGAAAAAAAGCGATGCAATTGTTGAACAGCATAACACAAGAAGACCTGCAGCACTGTTTCCAACAATGGAAAATTTGCATGGAGATGTGTAGCGATCGAGGAGGGGACTACATTGAAGGGGACAACACTTCAATTGTCTAATTTTTTTCAATAAAAGATTAGAGCATTAGGTTTCTTTATTGTCACACCTCGTATACTAACATTTCCACCTCTTCGAGGTTCCTTCTGGTGATAATTTGCCCTGCTTTACGCCAACACACAAAGCTGCATAAGTCATGATTTTGTACGTCTATTTTCGGTTTTTGGGTTTGCATCCCCTTGCATCGCTTAAAGAATATTAATGTCCGGATAACTTTGTTAATGGTAGTTTCTATTTGTTCATTCCAATTCAGTGTTTTGTCTACAGTTTAACAGAACTGCTAACCTCTACTAGAGTACCTTTTTCCATGATTGGAATCATTCCCAATGGATAAACTCTCCACCATTTCTCTGTTACTTTCAGTCTGTCCTAGATACGATCACAGAAAATCCCCTAAATTTGTCTTGGGCCAAATTTGGTGACAATACCCACCACACATCATGACTTGTTAGTTTTTCATGTTATTAATTATTATTCTAAATTACTAATTATCCTTGAGGATTCTATTTTTTCCCAAAATCAGACAAACGATTACTCAAATTATTTTGTAATAACTTGGGACCCTCTATACATATCTACATAAATATCAGATTAAAGATTTTACTTTAAAAGTTCTTTTACATTTAAAATTCAAATATAACTGAATTTATACGATGAATGACTAATGTAAACACATTATAATAAAATATAATATTATAGAAAAATTTATATATGCACTTGTCTTGTTTTATTTAAAACACGTTATCAGAGAGACTGCCGATCAATTTTTATTTGGCAGATGTTAATTTTATTTGTCCATAGTATTCTACGCGTGCAAAA
Organism: Abscondita cerata; assembly: GCA_030710515.1. Taxonomy (NCBI): domain Eukaryota; kingdom Metazoa; phylum Arthropoda; class Insecta; order Coleoptera; family Lampyridae; genus Abscondita; species Abscondita cerata. The sequence continues at coordinate 100,064 of JALBCR010000981.1, forward strand.
AGCCTATTCCACATGATGCTTTCGTCACGCATTACACATATGCTTTTCGTTCTGATAAATAAAACGTTAATAACAATACTACCAACTTTAAGTAAATAAATTACATTCATTTATCCAAACATTCAAGTAATAGAGAAATATATAAAAATATAAATTTGTAATAAATTGAATGTTCCACTAAATCTTGAAAGTATTTTAACCAAAGAATAATTTTTACTACCCACATCACTAATACTTATGAAAATTAATTCGTGCACATTAAGTTTCGTAGAATCCAAACAATAATTTTAATCGAAAAATTTATAGCAAACATTATATAAATAGTATAAGACAATTCTGACAAATTGATTATTCAAAATAACAAATTTACATATAAAATTTAAATATTGAATAATAAAAATGCTCTTTATTAACTCCGTAATCATTAGTTTATTGATTATAATGCATTTTAATTAAGTATTCTAAGCTCCTTCTAGCTTTCACGTTTGGTCGAATGAAATTCTTATTAAAGACGAAACTTGTTAAAGCGGACAATATTTAAATACGGAAATAATTTCGTGCCTATTAAAATTTTTAGTCATTTTCATTAATTATTGTATGGAATGTTGGTGTAGTTTTTTATAACCTGTTTAATAAGAGATAAAATATTTTTTTTTCAAATTGTTGTATTGGCGTGAGCGTTGGTGGCCGATCCGAAAATAAAAAAACAGCTGTATAGTTATAGATCATTCATAGACTAACAGGGATTGACCACAGTCGCATATAATCAGGAATAAAATTTCATGTATGTGTGTATAAAACGCTTTAGACTCTGATAAATTAAAATTTCCATTAAAATTCTTCACATTTTCTTGGAACTTTAATACATTTACTAGGAGAGACATTACGTGGCCTTAATAAATCCATAGAATTGTTGTTTGGAACGAGCGCGCAATTTGTTCCGTAGCGTTTATATCAGAATCAGAATTCTAAGCACGGAGTGGGCGGTAGATTCAATCTACCACGGGATAGTTTGTACCTCATTAGTTGTCAGTTGAAATATCTGCTAAGAACATCTGATATTGCTGCTGTTACCGTTTTCTTTTCTAATCTTGCGAACATCATAAAATGTTCTTTTACTTTTGTTATGTTATAAACTTTCTTTTTCGTTTAATGACCATAGGTTCTAAAAAAGATTAGGTATTTTGTTCACCGAAATTGATACTGATACTAGTGAAACCAAATATAAATACATTTTTTTCGTTATTAAAACAGTCAAAATTAGGTGTTGCTAAAACATAAATAAACTCTATAATATCGAAAATGGGCCATGTGCTTGCACTAAAATTAAACATAAACAAAGTAAATACCTTTAAGCTCTGACAATTTATTCCACAAGTCAGAAAAGCAGCTGTAAAATGGTTTTTTGTTCATTAAAACATTCAACATTGAATATTTTCTAGTTACAAAAATAAATAAGAATGTTAATCAGAGTTAAGTATTTCCGCTGTATTTAATATTATTCTTATGCATAAAAATAAAAATTGGAATTATAATTTTTGTGCTCATATATGTTAATTAATTTATTAGGATTATTGAAACTCATTGCGATACAAATCCAGAACGTGTACAGGGTGGGTATTTATTTTTTTCAAAAATTTTTTCAATGACACCAAGTTTATTAAAATACGTTATGCCTTTTTGGAATTATCGAAATTTATTTCCAAAAACGTTCAAACACCCCCCATTTTACTTTCAGAGATAAACCACAAAGCATTTAACCAAAAAGATTCGCCTCAGCTTTAAAACAGCCTCACTGTAAACTATGTTTAATATTAGAATTTTTTCAGAATACGGGTTTTAAAATTAAAGATGGAAGTTACGGACCGTGGTGATAATTTAAGAAACTCGAAAATGATTTCCAGCATTTTGTCTTGGCTATTTTTAACTTATAATTTTTTACCGCAACGATGAATGGTTTGTGATATGACAATTCATAGACTGTAACTATAGTGAATTTGTATTTATTACACTAAACTTGTTTAAAAATAAGCAACAAAAATTTGATTGTGACAGTTACAATTATTTAAGTTAGATGCACCCGGCCGTTTTGATTATTAAAATTTACATAATCCCTAAAAGTGTACGGAAAGAAGTTCTCTTTCCGCATCGCATATAGTTAGGAATTATCTGCTTGTCTCGGCGTCTCTGTAGAAAGACGATAGTGCAAAGCAAATTGGCCTTTTTCATACGTACCATCTCCAGTCGTCAAATCTTCTTATAGGTTTCCTTCCCTTAGAGGAACTTAGTTAAAAAATATAGATTTTCACGGCCATATTTATACTGTTGCAACTTCTTCCTCTTTATCCAAACATTTCGTTTGCTGCTGAGGCAAACATCTTCAGTGGCGTGGTCGTAAAACTCGCTTCAAGTCTCTGACTGATGTTTCCTCTGGATCTGCTACATCTAATTATAGTCTCGGTAGAAACATTTGGCCGCCCGTTTTATGGATGGTTGGCTATTGATGGGTGACTGATCTTCCATATTGTGTAATGGCTTAGTCTTGGTATGTTTAAGCGCTGGATGTCAAACTCTATCAATACGGATACCCTCTCCTTTTCTGTTGAAATTTTACGCAGTTTTTGTAAATACCCGACTTTCATGTTTAACTGAACATAGTATAAAATGCAACTGTTGTGATGAACTAAACAGATCCTGAAGGTATCAGTATTGCTGGAACCCTCAACTTACCACAACAAATTACAATGAGATTCGACTGCACGAATAGTGAAGAAGAATTAATCAAAAATTCTACCATCGCCAAAAAAGAACAGAAAATTCTGACAAAATCATAAGCACAAACACCGCGCTTATGCGGTTTTCCTAAAATATTTAAGGGAGTAATAGCTTTATCACCTATAATGAGTGCCATTGGATCATCAACATACGAGCTTGCTAAACATGTAACACAACTGCTATAATCATTTATTGCCAAAACAAGTTCATAGATTCGGGATTCGTCAGATTTTGTGCAAAAACTACAAACATTAAAACTGAAATCCAAGGACCGATTAGTAAGTTTTGATGTAGTTTCAGTGCTCACCAAGGCACTTACAGAAGAGACAATTGAACTCATCAAAGTTATATTTACGGAAGATATAACAACAATTTTTCATCGCGATGGCGATGCAATGGGCAGCCTATTAAACCCAGGAATACCTAATATGAACCGTTTGGAGAAACTATCATTAGAGAACACCTCTCTAAAACTGCTCAAATAATTTTACTTCAAACTTCATCGCGAGCCGAGATTAACGACGATTTTGGTCGTACTAAAAATTTTAATTTGCGTCTTATTGGCTTCGTATAGGTTGCGATTGGATATTAGTACCTATTGAAATTGATCGGCGCAAAACTGAATCCGACTCTATTGGGTATTTTGGATATTGTATGGTTATTTTTGTCGTATATGCAGAGGCGAGGTTCAAAATGAAAATTTTTGTCATGAATCGCCTCTATTATGGACAGCGTCATTAGTTTTCAGTCTTCGCCTTTGAACGGTTACATGAGCAAGGTGAGGTGCATTTGTGCGCCTTACACCAAAACGATTGTTGAAGAAACAGAAGTTGTTATCATGTGACATGTATCTGCGCCAACACTTCGTTGTATATTTAGTGTCATGTTGCAGGATTTTTGCTATAGTTTGTTGAACCGTGACAAACATTTTTATTATTGGGTCGGCGATTTCCACCATTTTATCTTAATCGAAATCCAAACACACAATTCCCGCTCGCGGACATGTGCTTATTCATTTACCGTTCTTTAGAGTCTGACAGCCGGACGATCAATGTTTACCTTAATTTGTTGTATTTACCCGTAATTGTCTGCTCGAACATCATAAATGTTGCTACCAGTGTCGTGAACATTCTGGATGCTCCGTTTAAAATTTGACTAATGTGTTCATTTGCTAGATCGATGATCCAACGTCTTGGGCACTATTCATTAATGGATTCACTAACGAATTCAATGTAATCGTCCTTGTTGTTTGAGACGACAACGCAGACTGTATACCGACTGCAGACACCAGTTTCAACTGCAACAAACGTCCATGTATGCTGTGGAGCAGTTTTTATGGAGTTCTCCGAGATGTGATTAAATTTTTGTGGTCGAACCGACTGCAAAATGGGGCTTGTGTACGGCTGCCCTTAATTAAAATTATTATGCGCAACAGAAATTGATTGGGCCATACACGTCGGGTTACCAATTAAGGAAGTTATAAATAGAAACACAAGACTAATTTATGTAACTGAAAACAATAAGATTTGAATATAATACGAGGGGCACTAGAAAAGAAATCTACCTAGCCAACAAAAAAATTTTCGTTGTCTAGAAAAATGAATGATTTAAAGTTAGAACATCGCAGTGCGTAACTTTTTGGAGCGAATTATGACAGGTGGGTACTTCAATGAATTCGTAAATGGTCGCCACCCCCCAAAAAGGCGAGGACGCAACCATCTGCAGGAAAATTGGTGGCCACCATTTTTAGGGACATTAATAGCATCCTCCTCATCGAATATATGCCAAAATGCACTACAATCAATGCCGATACTTATGGAAAGACAAAATATTCGTAAATCAATTGATGAAAAATAATCCGATTTCAAAAACCAAAAAGTGTTTCTGCTGAACGACAATGCAACTGTTCATAAAACTGCGAAAGTCAAACCAATTGTGCAAGAATGCAACTTGATAAAGATGGACCCTTATAGTCCGGATCTAATTCACTCTGACTTCTATCTATTTAGACTATTGAAGAAACATCTCCGAGGGCACCGCTTTGCTTCTGACAATGCCCTAAAATCGCCGTGGAATACTTTTTTGAAGACCAAGAGAAAACTTTTTTTTACAAGAGCATACGCTCACTGAAAAACAAATGGCATAAGTGTATTAATATAAAGGGAGATTCTGTTGAAAAATAAAATTTTCAACAAAATCGTATGTCTTTTGTTTCATGGCTAGGTAGTTTTTTAATGTGGCAATTCAATTCATCTGTAAAAAATCCGATAAGCCATTGTGATTTTGTCCTAGAAGCGTGGTTCTTGTTTAATTGGTTACACATTTATTAAATTAAATTAGTGAATTACACTTGAGTTTTCTCTTTATTCGGATAAATTTTCCATTTTTAAATTCAAATTTAGTTGCTGAAAGATAACAGGACTCAAAAATTGCTAGATGAAACAACTCGTCCTGTGGACTTGTGGTTTCATGTAAAGCATAAGAAATCTATGTTTTTGATAAACCCAATATCCTAGATAATGGGATTACATAAGACCACAGGTGTAGTTTGTTAAAGTGGCTTATTATGGACCGGTCCAAGCACCAGTCACGACAATGACGAAAAAATAGTAGATTAAAGAAATAGCAAACAAAATAATGGAACAACAGATACTCAAGACAGAGAATACAAAATATTGCTTAACTACAGATGTTCTTCAGATTAGTAAGCAATAATACGAGTATATCCTCCACAATACGTGCAACGGTCTCTGGTTCGTTTCCACATTCACAATTTGGATTAGAAATCGCACCCCATTTAAACAACATGGAGTTGCATTTTTAATGGTGTGTTCTTATGCGATTTACTTTTGACCAATTTTTCTTTTTGATAAGAAGATTTCTATTGTTGTATCATCAATGAAATGTTTATTGAAAACATCAATTCCAGACCATAATTTTTTCCACTCTTCAACTTTAGAAAAAGCCGTACTTACGTAGCCTTACAACCATAGAGGACTTCGAGATTTAAGTCTTTTAGCTGGAGGGTTTTCAATATCATTCCAAATTGTTTTTGTTAATTTGGCATTTATCCCATTCTCGTTTTAACGCAGCTTTTCGTCGAATGTTCGATGGAGTAATATTGGAAGCCAATCGAGAGGAGTAGATTTAATGGTTCCACTAGTTACACGCATAGTGCAATTCAACTGGGCATCAATTTTTGTGTATGATAACTATTCAACCAGACAGGAGCACAATATTCTGCTGTAGAATAAACTAATGTCAATGCAGATGTACGAAGTGTCTTTGCATCTGATCCCCAAGTTGTTCCAGCTAATTTTTGAATGACATTATTTCTTATTTACATTTTTGTTGGACTTTTTGTAAATGATATTTGTCAATTTGTATAATTAGATATTAGACAGCATTAAGTTTAATACTTTTTCCTATTACTTAAATGAAAACAACGTCTTTTAGAGATTGGAGTATAATCACAATTTTTTGAAATAATTTTCCATAATATGCAAATCATCAGATAGTTTGTTTATAGATGGTTGGCATGTTTAGGTTTTAGTGGTTTTCCTAAACCTTGAAGTAAATGCTTTACCAAGACGAACCAATCCACAATTGCACACGGTTTTGTCACGACACTGTACAGGTTTATACTGATCTTCTGGGGCACCATACATAACACTTACATGACAATACAATATTTAAAATGTACCATACGATTAAATAAATAAATCAGATAGTTTTCTTTTAATTTCGAAAAAATCCGAATGTTGAAATGAAAATGCCATATCATCGGCGTAGACGAATTGTCAATTTTGAAAATTAAAAAAATATATAAATACCCTCAGCAGCTGCATTCCTGTTCAATTCAGTTCAAAATTAGATTTCATTAGATTTCTAAGTAGCTTTGTATTCATCCTTTTTAACAGATTCGTTAGTTGGGCAAATGTTAATGAATGACATTATCGTTATTATTGTTTGTAGAAAAAAAAGTTATACATAAAAGTTGTATGGTTCTAACTGAATTTTCTTAAAATGCCATCAATAGTTCAGTTACTCCCGTTTACAGGGCGCAACAAAAATATGATATAATATTTTGAATGTAACACCCTGTATATTATTATGTTTTTGAAGAGATCTTTTTTTTTCTGATTTCAAAAAAATATAATATGTTGTCTGTATATTGAGCCGTTATTGAGTTATTAATTGTAGAATATCACAGTTACATATGAAACCACCGGTAGAACATCAAGAGTAAGTTTGGATTTCCAGCCACTATAAACGATTTTGGTGATTTAATTAATGAAATGTCAATTATCAAACACAACATTTGTCATTTACATGGCTTACTTTGACAATATTAACAATTCCGTATTAAGTAACTGTGATATTCTACGATTAATAACTCAATAACGGCTCAATATAAAGACAACATATTATATTTTTTTGAAATCAGAAAAAAAGGTATCTTCAAAAATATAATAATATATAGGGTGTTACATTAAAAAATACATCATATTTTTGTTGCGCCTGTAAACGGCGAGTAACTGAACTATTGATGGCATTTTAAGAAAATTCAGTTAGAACCATACAACTTTCATGTATAACTTTTTTTTCTACAAGCAATAATAACGATAATAAGGGGTGGGTAACTTATAGTGAATAACCCTGTACATTCAAGCATTATTTTTTAAAATTACCAATTAAATCGTTTCATACCGATTTACAAAATTAATTCTCATTCATTAATGCCGAACTAATTAGAAATCACTTAAAAATAAAATAAACATACTCACACTCATTAGGGTTGTAATTTTATGTAAATACTGATTTTAATAATGTTGGAAATTTGAAGCTTGGTGTGCAATATTACAAATAAATTCGCTATTTTTTATATATTTTTTAATCGATATATTGGATATTGAAATTTGAAGACAGTGATATTTCAACTGCTTCAACTACCTCAATATCAACCCCTTAATCTAAGAGAATATTTATTTAGTGAAAATGAAATAGGAGTAGTAAAAAATTGAACGCAAATATAGGTACCATGGATTTATGACTTAATTTAATTGGGAATCATATATAAATAACACAAAAATCTCATTTTATAAACGCTGCTGTTTCATTTGAAATTAATATAACCTTAGGCAAATGCAATTATCTTAAAACTACATACGGCAATGATTTATGTATGAAATTTTTCAAATAATATAAACGTCAACTTTATTGCATTAATCACATTTAATATGATAAAATTCTTGAAAATGTTGGAATATTATAATTTCTAACCTAAAGCACAAAAGGTGTGGCAATTCACATTGTATTGAAGTTTAATACTGTATTATTATGACCGGTATTTATTATTCATTGTTTCCATTTCAGCTGTAAAATACATTTCTTTTTGTTGTGCACTATAGCAATTTGGATTTCACAATGTGTTAATGAAACGAAATATTAGCACTAACAAAAAAGCAAGATGCGATTCGGTTTTATAGGGCATCGTTCTTCGTCTCAAAGACACCTTCTATAAAGCACTAACGCAATAAGAAGAATGCTTTGCCAAGCGTTACGCTTCATAAAACTCTACCAGAATACTAATGGCCAAGAACTTTACTTACTTGAAGCGGGATTCAGAAATTAATTTTCTTAAGTTATTAAAAATGATCAGCTTATGTATGTACTTTGTAAAGTTAAATATTGATTCTTTAATGTTCCACTAATGGGACTCCAACGACAATTATCTCGATGCCACAAAGATTTTTGAATGTGATATCAAATTATTTTGATACGATGCCATTCGTTTTTTATGACCTCCTCGACATTGCAATATTATAAATGAATGCGCGTAAATGCGCCTACATAATTTAAATCACATACTTTTTACAACAAAAAATAAATCGATAGCATGAACTGAATTGCTCGTAAATAACTACTGAAACACAAATGATCGTGGACATAATTTATTTCAAGCATGTACTATTCGAATTGAGTGCGAACGGCATATTCAAAGTTAAATTCTTTCAGTTATCATTACCATTTGCTTTCACCACTTTTTTTTAGTTTTTAGTTACGTGCAAGAAATGGCGGTAGTTTACATTCATAATGTTGATAAACATGATATACTGCCTGGCCGTTCACAATGCAGAGGATTTTAAGTCACGATTTCATGAAAAGATTATAAACTATAGTTGACATTGTTTACATGACATCTACAAACTGCAAACCAACGATCTAGAAATACAGCACGAAATGCAGTCCACTACAAAAATTTAGTTTCAATGCTGCAGTTTATGTGCGCAATCTTAATAAAAATTGCAATTTTTAATGGAAAGCGGTTAAGTGTTATATTTAAACTTAAAAGAAAATGTAACTTTAATTGTTGAGTCTGAAAGAATCTGTGTTATATTTTGATTTCTTACACAATTACATAAACCATTACCAAAATGTTATCAAAAAACGTTGCAACATCTAGTGTCGCTTCGTGCTATCGTAACGTCCGAAAAATAATTTGCATTAAAGCAACTGCTGAGTTACACTCGAGTTCTCTCGTCACTCCTGAAGAGACATAAAAAGACGAAACAGCTGTCGAGTGATTCTCGGTGTTTGTTCGCTATTGTACAATCTCCTGTGAATTTACAACAGGCGATTCGATATTGTTATTTCTGCCCACCAAAGCACGGTGGGTGCAGACCTTCTAAATTGGCTCGAGGAAATATCTCGGCGTCACCAGAGCGCCGGCGGTGGCCAGTTTACTAAACTGGCGCTTTTACCGCTAATCTATGCTCCCACGTAAAAACTTTGTGATATGTCATAAGACCCATGATAAGAGGGATTAGAAGTCATCTGATTTTAACTTGATCACCACTAAAATAATTATTTAGGACTATAGTCTAATTATACCAAATACTTATGACCAGTTAGTTGACTTTTCGCATACTGCGCTTTAGAAGTTACTAAAGCCGTCGATACAACTGTGTACGAGGAAACCTTTCTAGCTGAGTGACACCAGTTAAGTACCGCGTAATCACACACATGTTAGTATGTCAATACTACGCTTGTTTCCCTGTTTACACTCTATAGGGTGACGCTATTGTATTGGATCTTAGAAGACAGTTTAAAAATTTGCATGCAAATGATCTCTATAAAGAAGTATCCCAAACCTGACAATATATGCTTACCTCGTATTTCAGCGTTCAAAAACTTCCACGTAGTTAAGAGTCATACAAAAAAGTTTATAACAAAATGTGCTGTCGAATTATAAAGGTCAACAAAACATACATTTACACAGGTTTTCGTGTAGACAAGTACTTCAAGAATGTAGTGGTTCAGTTGCTATCGCAAAAGAAGAGCATCATCAACCTTTTTCATCTCTTTTTAAGGTACTAACCTTAGCTTAAGTAGCTTTGGAAAATGGGGAGAAAATGGGGCTCGATGACTTTGAGGTTGACCTTGACCTACTTTTACCGTGGTGAGTTTTAAACTAAGCCGAGATGTAAACCCTCACCTCGACACCCTTCTCATTTTACCTTCAAATACTTTTCAAAGTCACCATGTAGCCTTGAAGTAAGTCAAGATACAAAACTTCATCTTGACACACTTCTCATATCATCTCCAAATACTTTTCAAAGTCATCACGTGGCTTTGAACACCTTCACCATGACACGCTTCTCTCTTTCAAATGCTTTTCAAGTCACCAGATTGCCTGGAACTAAGCCAAGATTCAAACCCTCCATCAAACACTTTTCGAAATCGCCACCAAGGGGAGACCAAGCTTAAACTGTCCAGGAATTAGCCCTATATGTCTACTATGTTTACTTTCGTAAGAATTATAATTCTCATTGTCATATTTTTCCAAGATAAAGAATTAAATAGTGAATGTCTATAAGAAACTTAACCAGGGTCTTTGTGTTTCGGATCTAAAAATGGGTGGATTAATTCAGAACACATTAAAACACATTCACAAAAATATTTAAATGTCCGCTCTTGATTTTAGCATATAATCATTAGAGTACTTGTGCTTTATTGTCATCAACATGGACTAATTTTGTTGATTTTTCCACACCATTTTACTCATAGAATGCAGATACCATATGTAGGTTTATATTCATCGTACAAAAGTTGATTCCAAACTGAAGTTAATGACTGTGGAATGTCGGTAATACAATTCAATCAACCTTTTACCTGCAGAACTATTCAATCAATCACTTATGCCTGTGGATTTCATTGCAACTGGTCGTACTGATTCCGGAAAGTTAACAAAGAGCAATGCTGGAAAGTTCTTTCAGGTTACACTTTTTTCAAATGAAAAAGTTACTTTAATGGTAGTAGGCATTTTAAATTAAGTCAATGAGCAAAAAATAAAAAGCTGATATTACGAAAGGAGAGAAAAAAAGAACAATGTCGTAATTTCACAACCCAAGTAAAGATTTTTGGAAAAAATGCATCTGATATGGATATGGATGATATTGTAGAAGATATCCTTTCGATGCCAAACACGCCTAACCTGGTCAATGCTCACTCAGGGTAGGAAATATCGCCTTAATCAACTACCTGAATTTCCTTTCAAAATATTCATACTTCCAAAAGGGTCCAGGGTCCTGAATACGTACCTGAATATAATCTTAAATATTTTGCTAATGTAAATCTAATTTTTTGGATACACATTTATCGTTAAACCAAAGTAATCTGTGTCGTCCAAATAATATTATTTTAATTTGTTTGCCTTTCATCTGTTGCAGTCACAAGATGTGGCCTTCTATTTTCCTTTGAAGCAAGACATGAAAAAAAAAATTACGAAGAAGTGGTTAGTTTACCACGATCGAAAAAGAATTAAAAAAAAAGACACACCACCGTCGTTAAATTCGATTTTGACCCAACAAATTTTTTCTAATACAATTATATCTGGGTTCCGTACATGTAGACTCTATCCATTTGACGAAGAAGCTCCTCAATACGATAGATGTGTTAGAAGAGATTTACCAAATTATGATACGGATATACTGAGAAATCCTAAAATTAATGAGAAAATGAGACATTTTCAGTACGATAAAGCATGAAAGATCTTGTTGTGTTGCAGACTTTTGAGGATCCTATCGTAGTGATTATCATTGGCAAGGTGAGGAACGGTTTATGAAATTGTACAATCTTTTTAGAAAAATGAAGAATGAAATTGCGCCAAATGCTCGCATAACAATCTCACTTAATTTGTGAGAGGATTTCATTACTCTACAAACCTACCAAACCAAGACTATCAACGCGGAAGCAGTACAAAGTACCGAGGACATATTCTTGCCTTTGAATTTCCTGAATACACCAATGAAAACAAAATCAATATTCTACAACAAATTATTGTCAAACCAGCTGCTAAAAAAAACTAAATAAAAACGAAATTATTTAAAAAGAAGACTGTAAGCGATGTCCTTAAAGAAAATGGCCTGAAGTCAATAATTCTTTCGAAAAAAGCAAAAAACTTGCTTGTTCAGGGGTAATCTCAGATAAGTGGGTACACATTTTTGAAGCAAAGGAGAATGCCAAAGAGAATACATCTATAGCAAAAAGTGAAAAAAAGAACGTTGCCGGAAAGACTACGGAAAACAAGACTACGGAAAAAGATTAGACAAATTGCTACCGAAATGAGAATTGAAAACAAACATACTAAAAGAATGACTAATTCAGAAGAAAATGTTACCAAAGAAGGAGCAACATTGGAAGAAACCATTGAAGAAGAAACTACGCAAAAAGGTTGAAAAACGAAATATTACCATTGAAAAAAGTGCTTAAGAAAAGGCTGCTGTCCTCATAAATGTGGAGCAACCGTTAAGAATTTGATCATTGGTTATACTTCAATATGATGAAAACTTCTAACCGACCACAATAGTCAGTGTAGAAATCCACCTGATCTTCTTTTTTGGTACCGCAAAACTTTATTAATTTCAATTATTATTATTATGTTCTGAGCAAAACAATACTTGGCACTAATTTGTGTACTTTAGCTCCGTCTAGTATGTTTTATCGGTATTTTGTGGCTTATTCTACATGTTGATTCGATGTATCCAAATTTCACAAATGTAAACCCCTTAAACTGATGATACAAAAGATAGACTGAAGGTAATGAGTGATTTTGTCAGATTAATTAATTGTTTTACTTCCTTTACCAGAAAATAAAAGTTTTGCTCTAGCTAGCCTACTCGTTTCTTTCGTTTTTTTTAAATAATAACACTAGATCATGAGACTCTAATTTATGAACTAAAACAAAATTATGTCCAGTACAAACCTTTACAAAAACAAACGTTCAACGACCTCAAAAAGTAAGTCAACTAAATTTCTATCTCGTGAACTCGAATTTATTCAAATTTTATTTAACGCGTTTGCACACCGAAAATGTCAAATATTCTACACGTGTTCGTTCTTATCCGCAAACGCGCCTAATTTTTAGTGAACAAAAGTGATTAACAAACAGGTTCGTTAATAATTGGATTCCCCTACAATTGTGATTAAAATTAAATATTAGTTCTAACATTGTCACATTCGGCAAGTCTTGTATCTTCTTATTAGCTGCGTTACTTCCCTCTTTTGGTCTTGTTCCAGGGCTTCCAGGCGATTCGCTAGTTCTATTTTGCTCGCCCTCGGCGTTTCAAATTGGAATTACTTTTTACAAATGATTATTAAATGATGTATAATAAGCCTTAAACGACTCAGAAAATTACGGTGATTCTTTTGATATAGGACTTATATGCCCGTAACTCAGAAATCAATTCTTTGAGTTCTCTTATCCCTTTATTTCATGTTTTGTACAGGCTGCTTTTCTAAATAAATTTAAAATTTCAGATAAATGGCCATTTTCAGGGGATGGGTTTCTTTCTCACCATTATCAATGGATAACGTTCGATGGGTTAATGCTCCATGCTCACAACACTAAACACTCGTTTATAAAATGTTTTTGGGGACTAGAAGTCATTTCATACTAAATGTTACATTTGTCGAAGAAGTCAGACGGACGCTGGTAAATATGATTCTTAAAGCTAATAGTACAGTAAATTTCTTTCAGGGATGCAGTGGATATGGTTTTCTGAACTCTATGCAACTATAATTTCTTAAATTTAAGCGGTTTATTTACAATTTTGTGTATTGTGTATTTTTATTCAGAGCAATATACTATAATATGTCATCTAAACTTGGCAGTTTTCAGATATCGGTATATTTAGTTAAAAAATCAATGAATGAACAACAACCAGAAATATTGTAATAACAAATTACAATAACCTAAATTATTTCTTATAAATATTTCATTTGAAAAAAACGTTTACTCCACTACGAATTTTGTGACCACCCTATACCAAATGCAATGGCAAAAACGATTAATAAGCTTGATCAATGTTTGTCTAAGAAATTTTTTAGTAGGATATATTTGCTGTAACATTGAATCAGGGACACCCTGTAAGTTCGTTATGAAAGTGTCAATAGAAAGAAAGAAGAAACTGGTTTATACAGGATGTCTCAAATTCGAGTGCTTGCATGATGATCTAGTTACTGTTTAAACACTCGAATAATTCCGAAAATATACACAAGAGACTAAATTTTTTGAAATCACTTTTAACTTTTCCTGACCATTCAAAAACATTCAATCTCCTCAAAACCATTAAACCTGAATTGTAAACTTCACATCGAAATACTGATCTTCTCTTTAGAAGTTACACAAAAATGGTGAAAATAATTATCTTTGGCATGTTCTTACTTATCAGCGATTGGTGAAACTGGAAGAATGGAAACCACTTTGACCTTTTGACGTTATGCACGTATAATGAAGTTGTACCGTAATCACATAAATTAGCTATAATAACATCGTACAACGCAATGCACAAAACATTGATTTTAAAATTAACGTCCTCGTTAAAAACGTTAAAGCTTGATAAGTAGGTAGAAGGAAATAAAATGAATTGATCGCAAATTATTCTAGACAGCAAAAGCCTACCAATAAAGCAAAAAGTTGGGTTTAGGGTTGCCACGTATAGCAGGTTAGGGATAGATTTCTCTTATCTACTGCTTTCGCATAAGCTTTTCTAATCATTCGCGCATTTGTCAAAAGATAACACATTAACAAAAAGTGTTCAACGATTTAACTTTTTTCAATTTTCTAAAGTAAATGCCAATATAGGTATTATACCTCCGTAGGTATTAAATAGGGTTGACACGAAATTCAGTAAAATATTTTTTAAGACGTAATGGTGAAATTTAAATAAATAAATAATAAATTTTACCAACAAAACTTTGAAAAGTATTAGTTTGAAATTAATATAGATACAAAAAATAAGAACGATGGAGATAAGCTAATTTACTCGAAGATTCCAATTTAGAAACAAATTCAAATATTTGTGTCCGATTTTCCAGGTTTAGCATCCTGAAATCTCAAACTTTTCCACTTAACAGTTGGAAACAAGTTGAACACGAGAATCTCTACTTTATATACTGGTCGCAATTTGAAGCAGAGTCATGAAGGGAAGGCAATAAGGCGTAACTAAACATTGGGACTAGTAGACGAGTCCCTTGAGGCTACGGGGTGCTGAGTGGTCACTGATAGGGGTCGTTGGTTGCTGTTGTACCCAGACTGAAAATGATTCAGTCGCTGTTCGACATGTAATAACTCGGCCCTCAAATGGGCCCTTGAGGATTACCTTAACAATCTTTTTTATATTGGACGGCTACATTTATACCTTTATAACTAGTACTTTTATACTCCGCAGATTTAATTGTTTAGTTTCTATTTTCTATTCTAAAAAAAATTAAAAATAATTAGTCATTATCCAATTGTATGTAAATAATTTTTACGACTCGTGTTTTTATGCTTCAATGTGGATTTATTTTGAAAGCACCAAAAAACCTAAGCCGGATATAAATTTAAATTCCAAAATTTAATGTAGCTTGAAAAACAGGTTGAGGGTGGAATCGAACGAAAAAAAAGTAAACGAACTAGTAGAATCCTTAACATAAATTCGAAGCGAATACAAGAAGGCACTATGGGAATCGAACAATTTTCGCATGTTTACTAGAAATACACCCCAAAGGCTCTAACAGTCTCTGGATATTGCGATACCCTAATATAAAACCCGTATTCGTCTTCTATTTTATTATCAGCAGCACGGTTTCAAAGGCAAGCAAAATATTCTAATCTAGTTAGTAGTTATAATAAAACAGAGAATATCTTGACACCTAAATAAACTTTGTCATGAAAATAATATTGATTATCTTAGTTATTATATAATTTGTGTCGTAAATATTTATATGAAATAGTTGACATAGGCGTTTACTATGTTAATTCAAAATTAATGCATATCTTTGTTTTTATAAAAATAAATAAAATAAGTTATTGTTTATAAATGTTTATGTATCAATCGGTATGGTACACTTAGTGGACAAATTGGTTAACCCTTGCCGGGTAGTGCTTTGCGCACAAAACTCGAGTTCGATTCCAGTTGCCATAATTTTTTTAATTAACTTCTTTAGTTTGCTATGAATCAAAAATTCATAAAAGTAAAAAACGATTCATTTTAGTTTAGAATTACAACAACATCAATAAAAGAGTGTAATCCATACCCCAACTATTTATAAACTCGTCCACCAAGGTATTAATAACAAGTTCTCCAACCGGGATTAATAAATAAAAATCCATAAACAATAACTAATTCCACAGATTTTTTTAAATTAACATACGCTTTAAACGTTTAAAAATATGTTGTTATGTTGTGTTCAATATGTGAAAAAATATGCTATAATTTTAAACTTAACATAATAAACGAAAATACTAGTTTTTCAAGCAACAATTAATTCGCAATTTAAGGACGAAGCTTGATTTATACAATATATTAAGTAAATAAATCCTTACTAATATTCATTGTAACTTTAACTATTTTCTTTTCTTTCTTTTAGCCATCTCCTTCTTTCTACGACTTCCTTATCCATTCTTCCCTTTCACCTTTCTCCCCCGGTAGTGTCTCTCCTCCTTCTTTCTTTCATTTTTACTTCACTGCACTACTCTAACAGATATTCTATGTTTTCTCAGGCTTCCCCACACATTCTCTCTTCAACCCGTTCTCCAATAATTGTTCACATTGCTTATTTCCTAACCTAAATCTAGCTTTAATTGCTTCTCTTCCATGCTTTTACCCTTTATTAAGTACTTTGGGATTCTGTCCACTATTAAATCTTTATACCTACTTGTTGTTATATATTCCTTGTGCTGTTCTTTCCTGCATCTAATTATTGTCTCTTATTACTATCTCTTTTACCATCTTTCTTCATTCACTTTTAGTTTTTATTCTTCTTTTGCCTATCATCCCTTTGCTTTTCTATCTTTTCCCCGTATTTTACTTTCTGCTCCCCCTACCTCTTTCCAACATTCGTACAGTAGTTCATTCTCTTTCCCCTTTCTCCAATTCCCCCATATTTGTCCTAGTATTCTGTTTCCTTTGTGTTGTAGTTCTTTGTGTGATCTGCAACACCATTTCATTTCTTTTCCTCTTTCGTTTTAAACTCTATAATTTTTGTATTTCCTACATTTGCCTCTAGCTTTTTCCTCTGTAAATACTTCTCCACAACTCCTATCACATGTTTCATTTCTCCTTTATTTTTTACTTTACTATATTTTTTACTATATCATCTGCATATGCCAATAACACTTCCGATCTTTATTCCTCCCATCTGTGGCTGCAGATCCCCTTCCATATCCCTTATGCATATTGCAAACAACGTTGGGCTTAAAAACATCACTGGTTTAACCCCTTCCCATCCAAAATTCATCTTCTAACCTCCCCTTACTTTTGCCCTACATTTACTTACTTACTTATTACTAGTAATATGGGACACAAGAACAAATGCAGAAAAACAACCCGTAACACATAATGAAATTAGGAATGGAAATTATTATCAACAAGAGAAATTTAAAGATTATTAGAGAAGAGATGTAGAAACAGCAAAAACTCTATGACTAACACACACACACACACTCAAAAATATCTACATTTGAATATTAAGGCACCATATCATAACAAATGATGGAAAATTGAAAATTGAAATTTCAGAGAAAATAAATAAAGCTACGAAAATCTATTATAGGTATAGATAAAAAAACTACGAAAAAGAGAAACACTAAAGAAACAAACGAAAAACAAGGGAATGGTCCGAAGCAACACTATGCCCAATACCCATTAAACTGCGAAAACTGTAGAGAAATCTCCCCTACTCAATATAGCCCACAAAATTCTGGCTATAACAATTAAGAGAAGACTAAATAATGAAATTAATGGTGGAATAGTTGAATATCAATGCGGTTTTCGAAAGAGAAGGGGAGTAGTAGATCAAACATTCGTACAATGGGAATTACAGGCAAGATAGGGTCAAAATTAATGAAAATGTATCGGAATTGTTCCAGGTCAAAAATAGACTGCGTCAAGGAGACCTACTTACTTCAATATTATTTAACATTGTATTGGAGAAGGTAATGAGAGATAACATCAACCGAAGTCGTTTGATATACCATAAAAACATCAAAGCCTTACTGAAACTTTGAAATTCCAAATTAATTCACGTGTAAGTGGTTTATTTAGATTTTCGGAAAATATGCCTACAGTCCTACGTGCCAAAAATTAAATATCTGTTATTCTTGGGTCCACTCAATATCAAGACAATAAAGAAATAGATAGATCTACAAATTATAAGCTCGAGATGATCATATCACAGCATAGCAAACATACAGCAGCGTATCTTGGTCTAGGCCGTCACTTCGGTTTACTACTGGTGGGGAAACGGTATAAACCTGTTCACCAGGACCGCACCGCTACACAACAAACATATTCGATTCCAAGATTTATATGCTATTATTATTATTATTGAAAACAAATTAAATTGATTATTTGATTCATTTCCATGTTGCTTAATTTATGTTAGAAATAAAATTGAGATCAAAATATCTATATTTGGAACGCTACGACTTGTCTGACTGCGTTTTAATGACTCCTCTTTACTATAGTTTTATTATTTCCAAACCTCGGATTAAATCCTTGTTCTGATCATGCAAAAAAATTAGTTGACGTTATAAACTTACCATTGTGTAAAAGAAAACCCGAGATAAAAAATTTGGTGTTTTCGTGAGTGTGGTATCAAATTACTCGTTTTCAATATAGTTTCCAGGATGATGTTGTCAAACGTCTTTTAATGTAGTTTCAAGATTTTCAAACCCCGAATTAAGTGCTGATAAACTGTTTAACAATACAGTCGCGCATTTGTAAATAGTGAACTTGCACTAGAATTCTTTCACTCCTGAAAAGTCCCAAAAGGACGAAACAGCTACCGATCGGTGTTTGTTTGCTATTATACAATCTCTTGCGAATTTACATCAGGCGATTCGAGATTATTATTTTCCCCTAACACTTAGTTAGCTGTAATAATCGAGAATCGATTCAACTAACTGCTTATACACCTGCTTTAATGCAAATATAAATTAGGTAATAATGTATACGTTCATAACGCCTTAGTATTCAACATTAACTCACTAATTTTTGGGTCATTACATATTGATTTATTAATTATATAGTCGAGTCAATGAAAGTTTTAATTTCTTAATTCTCGACAATGGTTCTGATTTTGAACATTTTTTAATATGTGTTTTTTTAATATTATTCTAAATCAGAACCATCCCAATTGCAGAAAATATTTTTTATATTGATTAAACTGTAACGGTTTTAAACATAAATGAATGTTTAAGTAAATGATACAAAAATGGGGTCCGGGCGTTGCCCTTGTTTGCGATATTGCTGATCAGCGTTGTTTTGGAATTCGAGCGCTTTTGATTCCAGGAAAAAATAGAAAATTAGAACGGTTCCTTGATTATTCATCCATTTTGTATTCTCAAAATGAAAGATAGGTATGATGCGTCACACGGTAGCGAAAGAAAAAACCGCAAACGAAAATTGCACATCGGCGAATAATGAAGGCAGTAAAATAATGCGGTAAGATAAGAGAAAGACGGAAAAAGAGAAGGTGATAGATCCTGAATCAAAATAAACACTAAATATGAACAAAATATGCTTACCAAAATTACTTTTGAGCCTTTAAAGGAAGATAATTAATACACAAACGGTAGATACATTACGCGTAACCTTCAGCGTGAAAATCTA